>JAVRXN010000010.1:107896261-108183761 GCA_033556935.1 Timema podura
CCTCAGGATTCGATGTTCGTGGGTTCAAACCCAGCCGGGGTCGATGGATTTTCCTTGAGTGATAAAAATCCGTAGCATAACTTCCTTCGGAGTGGAAGAAAAGCCATTAGTTCCATGTCGATTGTGGCGTGTAAAAGAGGTCTGTAAAGTATGTTGAAATAACTTTCCCAGAAAAATTGGTAGGCTCTTTCCCTCTCGCTCATAAAAATTCTCGTATGCTGATATCTCAAATAAATAATTAAAATAACATTAGAAATCGTTCTCTTAGACTAGTGTTCAGTGGCAGTGGCTACTTATCTAGAAGTCCCGTGTTCAATTCCCGGTGGTAACATAGATATTTTTCCTGAAAGAGGAACTGTTCCTACAGACACCATGGTCGGATTAATTAGGTTAAGCTAGGTTTAAGATTCCCACTGGCTCCACCCACACCTTCATATTTACCATCACGTCATCTCACTGCAGGTATGACGTGTAGACCACCTCCAAGGTATACTTTGGGCACAGACAAGTAATAAACAGACTCTCAACCTTACGGGGGTTTCGCTGCGCTCCTTTTGCCAGCTTGAGTCCTTCAACACTAGGCTTCGCTAGTGTCACTGCTGGGTGAGGATAGGACTAACCGCAGCGATCCTAGTGTTGAAGGATTCAAGCTGGCTAAAGGAGCGCAACCAATTTAACCTGGAGGATGAGTGTTTGGGTATATTATTAGTCTGTGACCCTGGGCAATGTTATGTTACCACAGAGCGGCTGAAATTTAAAATCAGGCATGTAAAACTCACGGCCCGTGGGCCGCATGCGGTCCTGTCCATGATTTTGTGCTGCCGTGGTCCTGATGATGAATCATTCATTACACAAGGCTAGATTATTCTAATTTTTATAAACGTCAAGAAAATACAACATTTTTAAATGTGATCTTTAGAAAAAGTGGTTGAATTTGCGCATTAAGAAGGTTATTCGTAAAAAATTCGGCTTTATGATATTTTATGAGTATTAATATTTAGCTGAAATTCATAGCTTGATACAATATGACGACATATGAACTGACAAAATTAATTTTAATATCTTTTTTAGTTGTCAAATACTACCTTTCCTATCGTGTTATTTCATTAGTTCGGTCTTAAACTGAGGAAAAATTTATCAAAATTATCACGTTTGATTCCTGGTCCAGGAATACTTTTACAAAATTTAAAATACAGCTCTTTTGCAAACCAAGTTTTGTAATACATTATTGACTGAACGTAGCGAGGCTCTGTTTTTAACCGAACCATTTGGTATTTCGCCTGTCTCGATGTTTGTCCCCCGATAACTTCCAAACGATTGGACCAATTTAAAACAAATTTAGCAGAGACATTATTTTGCCTACCTTGACAGATTACACTATGGTCCTATCTCATACGCTAAACCATAGTGGAATTATGAAAGGGAAGCTTGCTACCTTAAAGGGGAACAGAGGGGTACGTGGTTTAACGGTCCGGTTATCCATTTCAAGATGGCAGGTATTCAAAAATATATTCATTTATTCCATGATAACTGTCAAATGCGTGGACCAAATTTAACGAAATTTGGTAAAGGCATTCTTTGAATCTAGGCAAAAAAATATACAGTACAATGGTTTTCAATCTGAGTTCTCAGATTCGCTTCTCAAATGGTTTTCCGTTTATTAGCTCATTTCAAATGATTTGAAATTAAAATTATAAAAGCAATCGGTCGAGTATCTTGGTTGTATTTAATTATTTTTTTACATACTGTTATATTGAAATACTGACGTAACAAACCACGTGAGCAACGCTTATTCTCTATGAATATGGTGTACTATTGAATTGAATAAAGTATATATTATATATATAATATATATATATATATATATATATATATATATTGTCAACTGAATCACCAAGTAAAAATATCAACTTCAAATCGAAAGAAAAAATATTATAGTAGAGATTTTAAACTTCAAATCTAAAGATATTTACTAATACTGTAATAACGATAGTAACATGGAGGGAGCAAGGTCTATTGTTCACAGAACTACTAGTAAGACTGTAATAACGATAATAGCATGGAGGGAGCGAGGTCTACTGCTCACGGAACTACTAGTAAGACTGTAATAACGATAATAGCATGGAGGGAGCGAGGTCTACTGCTCACGGAACTACTAGTAAGACTGTAGTAATGATAATAACATGGAGGGAGGCCTACTGTTCACGGAACTACTAGTAAGACTGTAGTAATGATAATAACATGGAGGGAGGTCTACTGTTCACGGAACTACTAGTAAGACTGTAGTAACGATAATAGCATGGAGGGAGTGAGGTCTACTGCTCACGGAACTACTAGTAAGACTGTAGTAATGATAATAACATGGAGGGAGGTCTACTGTTCACAGAACTACTAGTAAGACTGTAATAACGATAATAGCATGGAGGGAGCGAGGTCTACTGCTAACGGAACTACTAGTAAGACTGTAGTAACGATAATAGCATGGAGGGAGTGAGGTCTACTGTTCACAGAACTACTAGTAAGACTGTAGTAACGATAATAACATGGAGAGAGGTCTACAGTTCACAGAACTACTAGTAAGACTGTAGTAATGATAATAACATGGAGTGAGGTCTACTGTTCACAGAACTACTAGTAAGACTGTAGTAACGATAATAACATGGAGAGAGGTCTACTGTTCACATAACTACTAGTAGACTGTAGTAATGATAATAACATGGAGGGAGGTCTACTATTCACAGAACTACTAGTAAGACTGTTGTAACGATAAGAGCATGGATGGAGGTCTACTGTTCACAGAACTACTAGTAAGACTGTAGTAACGATAATAACATGGAGAGAGGTCTACTGTTCACAGAACTACTAGTAAGACTGTAGTAACGATAAGAATAAGGAGGAAACCCACTTAGATGGTCACATGGTCCAGGGCACTACTCTCACAGTAGACTAGACTGCCGATGACGGGGAGATCAAGGTTCGAAACTTGGACGAGTGTACGGAGGGTGGTTTTTCATTCTTTCTCCACGTAAATGCGAGTACACTTCCTCTAAATACAACCTTCCTAATTCCTTACACCGTCAGCGTAATTAGTACATAAGCGTGTAGCCCAAACGGGTGGTAAGATGCCGTACTAAAAACATCGAAGTATCGAGGTCTTCTGTCCACAGAGCTATTTGTTATTTAAACAGGTTTTTTATTCGATTTCCCTTTAAATAGAGCACAATAGAAATATTTCTGTCAAGCAATAAGAGTCCCCGACTTTGGTGTGAAGCCATAAAGCGCCTACGTGTGGTTAGTGGGGAAATACGGTAGTTATCTTACTAGTTGTCTGTAATCTTATTAAGTTGACAATTCCGTGCTTGCCAGTTCCGTGCTAACTCCTATCTACGGTCAACGTGAAGTTGACTGGGTATCAAGAGGAGAATTGGAGAGATCTTTAATATTAACATTCAAGATATTATTTATTGACGGTGTATCAACGAAGGCTAGAATTAAAATTGCTGGAGATTTTCTCAGGTAAACGATAAATATAGATTTAATAAACTTTGTATATTCCCAATAGAGTGTGTTATATTGTATAATTAATATCTGCAAGGCGTGAGAAGAAAATTTGGAATAAAATTATGAGTGGCTACAATTGAGGGGATCGGAACAAAACCATGATAACCCTCTTTTTTTTTTAATTTGTTATCAGTGATTAATGGTAGCTTATCTCTTGAACTACAGGTTGTTTTTATAGTGTAAAATCCATAAAGGTAGCTAATATTGACGAACATTTTATTTTAAAAAACTAGGTTTCAGGATTTTATAAATGATTAAATACCGGTAGTCAATATATCACATCTAAATCGACTAGGGTTATCATGTATTGGCCCTGCCCCCCCACCTCCCTCAAATTTGCAATATTCGACGGCCTTAAAATATTTTAAAATAAAAATATTTAGCTTTAATTCAATTAAGATTCATCAGTTTCCTTCAACAAACAAATTTTTGAAACAGGAAAAAAAGGTGGGACACCAAATTCTGAAGAATCAGGCCATTGAGGACCGATAAGCGATGAGTTGGTAGATTACTGAGTGCATAAAGATCCTATGTTGCTACCTGTGACGTCACGACAGGTCAAGAGAATATTTCCTATGTTTATGTATTTAGGTTTTATTCGGCGAATTTTAAAGATAAAACTTTAAACAAAAAACCTGAATTCTTAAATAATTGGAAAAAATCGTCTTTCGTTGCCACAAATCAATATACTTGAATTTTAAGTAGTTCTTTAAACTATTTTTTAATTTTCTACAACTCATGCTAATTGGTTTATTCGCGTAGATTTCCTGTTGGAATCTTTCTGCCATGATGTAACTTAAAAATGATTTGTTTAAACTGCTTGGATACTCTCGACTGAAGTATTAATAAAGGGAAGCTTGTCAAAACACTAAAATGTTCACAAAAACGGATGTGGACATTCCCCAGATTAAATCTCCCATAAGAGCTTTGCAATTATGTCGTCTGTCTAAATCCCTAATAATATTAACTTATTTAGTATACAAAGGGTAGTAAGACGCGGCGCTAAAAACATGTATTAGAAACTATTAAATACCTTAACATAGATTTAGATAGGCTAATTAATTATTTAAAACTAAAATATTATTTAATTCTAATCAAAATATTGGGTGCTCAGGTGCACAGGTGCTCATATACACAAGCCATCACTGCTTACACAGACGAAACAAAAACGCGCATTGAAAAAATTAACACTTTTGATGAACTGACATCTATTTTTTATTTATTTGCGGTATTTTACGTGCACTTTCTGAATGGAGTGGTCATATGAGCACACTTCTTGTAAACTAACTTAAATCTAGAACAGACACAATACCCAGCACCTCCCCCCCCCTTTCCAGCCATGAATTAATTACCATAAAAGGGAAAAAAAACTCAAATATCCTTCTTGATAAATTCTTTGGCCATACATTGATTTGAACCTGGACCCTTTAGTTCAGTAGGTGGACGCCATGAGCTGAGATAATGTGTGGGACCATTAAGTAGTATACTTGATTAAAACATCACCTAAAAATAGTAAACTTCATTAACTTGTTTGTTGTTACAGAGCTATCTGCGTGTAAATTGTACAAAATGACTGCAGAAATCTCAAATGACAAACCAAAATATCGCATAAATAAATTCAGAAGCTTCGCCAATAGAAAGCAGAGCATCCTCGTCGACATTGTTATTACCGTAGTGATCATGTTCACCCTAAATCTAGGTAAGAAAAGGTAAGTAAATAAGTCATTTAATGATGTAACTATTGTTTTGCATTCAGGCCAGTTAATTCCTGAGATCTATCGTTGATTACAAGCCACAAGCCACTTGAAGTTCTAGATGCAGATTATGGTAATTCCTATTCAATCAAATCAGCGAACGAGGTCAAAATGCAACGTTGCCTTGTATGTGTGTAAGAGAGAAAGAAATACCAGAATGTTTCTAACTCTCTTACACAATTGATTGCATATGACAGTTTGAGAATTTAACCCATAGATGTCCTTCCAGTTAGATTATAGAGATCAATGGTATCCAAAAAATCGATGTTCCTAACCCAAAATCATCGATGTTTTATAAAAAAAGATAAAACAACACAGAAGCGGTTTAAATATGGTTAAGAATATTACGTTTAGTAATTAATAAAAGAATCACAATAAAACTAAAATGAAAACAATCATTTATTTCAGATAACAAAGATATAATGACATTTCAACTAAAATGTAGGCTTATACAATTAGAGCCGTAGCGATTGTCGACCTCCTTCCCCAATCCTTTCTCTTATCCGAGTGGGGATTCTCTTCCGTTTAGCCAATTTGCGGTAGCGATAGACGATACCTTTCTCTTAGCCGCGGTGTACCAAGTAAGATACGAGATGGCAAATGGAAGTAGTAATAGTAGTAGAAAGTTTTGTTACATCGTGCAACACTGGGCGATACTACCGCTATTAGTGGTCGTTTACTTTTAGTAGATAGATATATTTTTAATTATAATCATCAAATTGAATTAAAATTACGTAAGAAACGCACCCAAAACAAATGAATGTTACAAAGCGTGCACCTTCAAATCCCGCGTTATTTAACATTATTGGAAAATTATAATCAACATGGCTGGTTTAAAGAAGAGTCCAATGTTCAGTCCGTATGAAAGAAACATTTTATTTGGTATTCTGAAAAAATACAGCAAAGTAATAGAAAACAAGCAAACAAACGCAACGACTATTTACGAGAAAAGAGAAACGTGGGTAAAAGTGAGCAAAGAGTTCAATGCCATCGCTGGAGTTGTTCCAAGGGACCTGGCCCAGTTGAAAAGGTTACTATGATTTTTATATAAATCTTATTAACTATTGCAGTTTAATATGAATGTTATTGTTTAAATTATAAGAGTTTTTTTTAGGAAATTATTGAAGTATTTACCATTGTAATATTTGTGGCCCTTAATTTATTTTCAAATAACGGGTCTATTATATATGAATAAAAAATGTTTAGTACAATACTACCCGCCTCGGTGGCGTGGTTAGCTAACGCACTAGTTTCGTGTTGAGCTTGACTGCTGAGGACTGGTAGATCGAGGTTCGAATCTCGGCCTGGTGAACTGGGGGGGTTCCTAAAATGGTTTTCCACTCTCCCTCCACGCAAATGTGAGTTTACTTCCTCTAAATTAAACCTTCCCAATTCCTAACACGTTAGCGTAATTAGTACATATGCATATAACCAGAACAGGTAGTAATACGCTGTGATAAAAGACATACAATATTTGTTAGATAAACTAGACTAAACATGCTCAAATACTGGGTCATATATGTATTGTAAGTTTCATGTTGAATTAAAATAAATTGATTCAACTAAAATTTAAGCTGTAGTAAGACACAGTTGTGTACCCAGCATTATTCTACACTAGCCAATAGAGATATAAAGTGTTTTCATATTTATTATTCATAGGTTCTGGGACAAGGAGAAGGCTATCTACCGCAAAGAACTGGCCATCCAGAAGCGGCATGCAATGGCAACTGGTGGTGGACCACCGAGAAATAGCGTTGTTAGTGAAGAAATTATTGCCCAGGTAATGTCCATAATACCAGGACTCGATGAAGAGGTCGAATGCCGGGACAGTGATTTCTTTCACCAACAACGTGTAAATCTCTCCCGTGTTTCCACTGCCACTGCCACTCTTGTCCCTGCCACTGCCAATCCTGTTTTTATCACTCGTCCTGTTTCTTTCCCCGCTCCTGTCACCACCGCTACTTTGGTCTCTTTTGCCACTTCTCCATCCGTTTCTCCACCAATTCCTATTCAGACCTTTCCCCTTTCCCACCCTCCAGTTTCTTTGCCAGCTCTAGAGCCAGTTCCCTCTGGGTCATCATCCCAACAGCTCCAGTGGTTTCCAACAGCTGAAGAGAGTCCAGCTTCAGTGTCTCTAGGCCCGTCTAGTCCAGCCGAAACATTGATCCAACCACGAGGTAATAACAAATTATTAAACAATTTTGTGTCTTTTTTTATGTATTAATAACATACACCATAACACCATTCTGGTGTGTAATCTATTTATTGATCTGTATTTCATTTAGTAAAAAATGTCCAAAACTGATAATCAATTTGTGCCAATTTCTTATATTTTATTTCGATAGTCAAAACATAACATGTATCAAATTTTACTGACAACAGGATCGGGAAAACACCAATGTGCAATTCACTAATGAAATTATACAGAATTATAATCTCTCTTGAGGTGTCACTCTCGCAGTAAATGGCTTTTTAATGACAGGGAGATTGGGGTTTGAATCCCGGTCAGGTGTACTAAGGGTGTCCTTTTCTAAAAGGTTTTCCACTCTCACTCCATGCAAATGTGGTTGCAGTTCTATGAGTAGAACCATCCTCACCTTTAACCCATTAGAGTAATTAGTACATATGAGTACAACCTGAACATATATTAAGACATGGCATTAAGATTCAGACCTATTATATTCTTTTAAATTTTTTGTGGGGTTTCTTACCACATTTATAAAGATGAGTCACTCCAACTATTAATGTAATAGACAATAGGTTAAAAAAAATCTAATCTGAGGAAAAAAAATAATCACTAATATGCAACCTAGCAAACTGAGGGAATAAAAGTAATTTTAATATCTTGCTATTCAACAAATTTTTAATCAGGTTATAAAAGATGATATAAGAAATAAGAGACAGAAATAATTATCTTTTTGTGCAGATTTATAATTATAAAGGTCTACCTATTTTCATATTTTGTCGGTAACTATGAAAATCTTTTATTTTTATTTTCATCCCGCCTTATGTTTATAAATAACATTTTTGCCAATAGTCTTAATTTATACTAATAAACTTGTGAACAAATCAAAATAACTAACTATTCAATAGCAAACAGCAGATTTGATAGCATTTTGAACTATATTTGTTTATTATTTCATTTATTTGTTATAGAATGCTTCAGCACTCCAATTAGTGTCGGGTCTGTTCAGAGGAGACGTGCCTCTAACAGTGCCCGCCTAGGGGAGGAGCTGAGGGTTCGGCTGGACAAGGCAAGAGGCGGTCTAGAGGCTCAAACCGAGCATGAGCAGCTGAAGTTGGACCACACCAAGAGGATCCTTCAGCTTAAGTTGGAGAAGGAGTCGGAGATCCTGGAACTACGCCTCCATAACGAGCGGGAGCGTAACCGTGTGGCCGCGAGATATCAAGACGAACTGCATAACATCGCAGTTCAAACTCTCCATGCCGCACGGTCACACCAGGATGCTGTCAACCAAGTTCTGTTGGAGAAGGCCCAACTAGAACGAGAGTTGGCTCTCCGGCTCTTGGAACAGCACCCACCCAGGCGTTGAACTCTTTGTTTACTTATACCTCATTTCTCTTTTTTTGTAAATAGTCGTTGCGTTTGTTTGCTTGCTTTCTATTACTCTGCTGTATTTTTTCAGAATACCAAATAAAATGTTTCTTTTGTATGGACTGAAATAAGCACTTTTCTTTCATAAATTACCAGCCATTCATTTGTTATATATGTTTCCTATATTCCCTAATTGTATTACAGGTGGTACTGTACTAACTCGTTTTTACGACTAATGATGTTAGTAAAAAAGTCTAATATCTAGGTGTCTTATAACAAGTTATATTTTTTACCAATACAATAACTCCTATAAATATTTTTTTCAACCGTAGTAAGGCCCTAAAATTGAAATACACTTGCAAAATATTGTGTACAACTTGCTTAAGGCCATTTAACAAGAAAGTGTCTCTGAAAACGAGAAAGATCTTGTGAGGCTAAAATGTTTGGTAGCCGTCATCATATTTTAAGATAGCCTACATATGAAGCTTGTCAAAACATATTTTTGTATCAAAACTTGTTTTATAAACTACATACTTGGACATAAATATATTTGAATAACTAAGTACTTTAATTAGAATCGTTTTAGTAGAAAATGCTTAAAAAGGTGAAACATTGAATAGTCCAACTTTTGTTTTTATTACAATACCAAACACCCTCATTGGTGGTCCCATGGATAAAGGCATCAGTTTCTCATCTGGTTTACAGGTTATGAAAATTGTAACATTGCTGAATGTACTGAGGTGACTTTACTATTTATGACTAAACCATTTATGACTGAACCATTACTAGTTTATTCCTGAAATATACAACATAAGCTAATTATGAACCAATTTTATTAATGAGCTAAGGATGAGGAAGGTTTAGTTTATAGGAATTGTACATATATTTGTGTGGAGGAAGAGTGGAAAACCATTTTGGGTAAAACCACCTTCAGTGTTCTATCCAAACAATTTAATATGTACGAAATAAAGTGCAATATGCAAAAAAATTTGTAATAAATGAAATTATAGAATTTTACAAAATAGCACAAATAAAAGTTAAAACACTAACACATATTTATACACATTTCGATGCTATCATAAATATTGAAGTGTGTGTAAATATGTGTTAGTGTTTTTACTTTGAAGATGCTATAATAGTATCCAAGTGTGCTGGCTATCCCTCCTAATAATTTTAATCATGATTAGCCTTGTGCTCTATTCCTATTAAATAAATCATTTACTTTTAAAATAAATAAACTTAGAAATCTCTATATTATTTCAGGTAATTAATTTGTATGTATCCATAATTAAAATTTTAAATAAAACCATATTCTGTTAATCAATTTATGCAACTAGTAGAAATAGAAATAAAAAGATCCAAAAATAGAGGTTTAATAAAGATTAATTGTTTATTTTCCAAACACTTTTCCTGTTGTTCGATTACCATCTGCAGGAAGAACAACAAAAGAAACCTGCAGAGGTGTTGCATAGAACACACAAAATATTGTTCCTGTTCAATTACTAACTGCAGAAAGAAAGAAAAAAACTGCACACAATGTTTAATGAAATTACACACACAATATTGGTTTCTATTAGATTACCATCTGCAGGAAGAACAAAACAAACCAGCAGACAATGTTTAGTAAAATTACAAACACAATATTGTTTCTGTTCTATTACCATATGCAGGAAGCACAACAAAAGAAATGTGCAGAGGATTTTTCAATCACAGATTAAATTTGCATATTCAATAAAATTAGGCATATCCTTTTAATTCGTTTAAAATAATCTCCAAGGTTAAAATATAATAAGGAACCGATTCATAGTCAGACTTAGTGTACCTTGACACCAAACACAAGACAGCACCTACCTGGACTAGGAATAGAATGGGATAGTTTCATATGTCAAACTAGCCTATTCTATTAGAGTATAGGTAGGTGTCGTCCTGTATTTAGTTTCGAGCCGTATTTGGGGTGCACTAAGTCTGACTATAAATCTGGCTTTAAGACACCTTAAAATTGAAATTAATTAATCAAAAATTAAGAATCATTTATATAAAATGGTGTAACCATAATTTATATACTGATAGCAAAAGTAATATAAGAATTAATTTAGTAAAATTATTATTATTTATTATTATCATCATCAATTTGTTAGTCTGTGAAATGAGTGCGGATGAACTCCTTGGCGTATGAGGTGACCTTGTTGGTTTTCACGAGCAGGTGCAACATGAAACTCAACATCACCTGCAACCCATGGGAATTCATCCTCAGGCAAATCATCATCCACACGCCTAGCGATGTTATGTAGAACACTAGTTGCAGTTATGATGGCTGAAGTGTGAGCGAGAGTGGTCTCTAAGGTGTTGGTCAGGCATCTGAATCGGCGTTTCCAGACACCAATGGTGCGTTCAACACAATTGCGGGTTCTTATTTGGGTTGTGTTGTATCGCCTCTCTGCCAAAGTCTGAGGATCTAGTATAGGGGTGAAAAGATACGGAAGACAAGGATATCCGCTGTCTCCCAAAAGTAATCCCTGATGCATTAATCCCTCTTCAAATAGTGCACGAAGGCCGCTTGCTTCGAATATTGTGGCATCATGGAAGCTTCCACCCCTTCTGCAGACGATGTCCACTATACACATATTGGCTCCTGCAGTCAACTAAAACAAACAAAAAAACCTCGCTCTGCAAAATATGTATTATACAAACATCACCACATTATGTTTTTGCAATAATTTAAAACAATTGTTAGTAAAATGTCATATTTTCACTTTTAATTTACTATGAATACGAAATAAAAATCTTATTTGGATAATTGAATTAAATTAGGAGCAAATATTTTTTAGTCTCGACCTCGAAGAATTTGTTTTAGTCTCGCCTCTATTGTCTCTTTACTTAAAAAGTGTTCTAGCAAATCATTAACATTAAAAAAATATTTATATATGTATATAGATACCAACAGCAGTGGCAGAGTGATCTAATGCATTCGATTTGTATTGCACTTGATAGTCGTTGACGAGAAGGTTGAGGTTAGAATCTCAACCAAATGCAATGGAGGTGGTTTTTTCCTCAATAGTTTCCCACTGCTATGCCACTTCCTTCAAAATTTACAAACCTTTTTAAATGTAAGGGATATAAGAGGTTTGAATCTTAGTCAGGTGTACTATGTGTGGTTTTTTCTAAATTTATTTACACTCTCTTTAAACACAAATGCAAGTACACTCCCAACAAATTCAACTTTACTCATCCCTGGCACATTATCATAGTTAGTACATGTGCGTAAAACTCAAACTGGTAGCCATACATTTTGTAAAAAAAAAAAGTTGGTACGAGCCAAGGAAATATGCAAATTTCAAATTGTCAAGTAGTCAAAATGTTGTGTATTTATTTAAAATTGATTACCAGGTCCATTATATTTGTGGCAGGATCGCTTAGGGCAGGCAATAATTTGCTTTAAAACTATTTGGGCCTATTTAAACACATTCAAAGTTAATTTAAATTAATCTTAAATGTTCTACCTGGACATTCATGCTGAAGTTGCCATGCCTATTGCGATAAATTTCACCATTAGGGCCCCCAGGATTCTTGATTGGAATGTGTGTTCCGTCAACACAACCCACAACACCAGGGAAACCTCCAACATTGTGGAACCATCGCATAGCTGAGTGACACTCAGCTTCGGTTGTTGGCAGCACAACAAACTCAGGAAGTTTATCCACAAACAAGCGAGACACTGTATGGATGATGTCGCCAGCTGTAGTTTGGCTGACACCATACAAATCTCCACATACTTGCTGTAATACAATAAACAACAAATAATTAAACCCATCTTAGTCGACCTAAAATCTTAATTCACAAATCACATTTAAATTATAGTAGGCCTATGGGATTTTTAAGGAAAGATTTTTTAGCTAATCTTTAAATTTATTTTTTAATTAGGCCTAATTTAACCAAAATAGTCCCAATTATAAAACTTCCTAATGAAATAAGTTGAGTTCACAATTATTTTTTTTAAATTGCCTTAAATAATAATGTAAAATAATTATGTGTTTGAACTATGTTATAATCTATAGACCTACTGTATTATGATTTCTAAGAATATGCCGGTAGTTACTTTGTTCAAAAGTAAGCTACAATTCTAACAAAGTCAAAATATATTTGTGGATTTATTAAATATAGGCCTAGGCCCTTTTAGTTTGGTGTTTTATAATGTATGCCTGCTTGTTAATGTTTTGTCACAAACATTTATGTAACCTATGGTGCTATTACTCCCAATGGTCCAGTTATTTAACTCTTGTAGGCTATCTTTTTCACTGTATGTCTGTATTGGTTTAGATCGGGGATAGTCCTCTGTAAAATTATGATAAATTTTAAGTTTTTGAGCAGTTATACAATCATCAGCATCATGAAAAGCTTCCTGCCACTGCCTGGGTCTGTTTGGAACACAAGCCTCTCCACCACCTCCTTTCCTCTCGCCATCACGGCCCAGTCTTCTCAACTTTATAAGAACACGAAACCTATCCGCACAATAATATAGGCTAAGCAAATTTCCGACCATAACAAAGCAAATATCGTGATAAGTTTCTAAATTGTAAAGGAAAATTAGCCTATAAGAAAATTAATCCAAAATAAAAGTTCTCATTCTTTAGCATTTTCCGGGAAAAAACAAACATCATTGGAAAATTGATCAAAATGAATGACAGAAGCACTGAGAATAGGTACTATACCTATATTAAAGCCTGATAATGAATTAAGTATTTATTAATACACATTAAGCCTTTTAAAAAAATCGAGCTTAACCTAACCTTTCATGTAGCCTATAAATAAATACAAGTTTCTAATAGGCCTTGACTATTCTTTTTAGAATAGGCCTACTTTTGTTAGACGGAATTGAAGGCTCAGGACAGCCTAATAGAATAGGACTCTACAAGGGCTTGCTTCAAAAATCAATTAGGTGATTTTTCTAACAATTTTTTTAGTGATATAGTATTTGTTTACAACATTTATTTTGTTATAATCAGAAATTTGCTTATGTCTGCTTGTGAGTAAGTGCTCTAAAACATTAAATTTATCATGATTTAACATAGGAAAAAAATCCATAATCCCGCCCTCGCTACGCACTATGGCCAAGGACATACACATAAAATTTTACAACCTGCCACCAAGTATTAACTAGTAGATTGAACCAATTATATCCTAACATAAGCTATAATTATAAAAGGTCCCAGGCCAACTACATTATACTTAAGAAATTGTAACACTTATTTGTTTTTGTATTAAAATTACTTTCTTTGATAAATGAACTTTTATTAGGTGTTGAGAAATAGGTGTACACAAATTTTTTAAATGTAGGAATGGGTGTACATTTGGCCTATATTATATTAACACATTTATAAAAGATGTTAGCCTAAAACACACTAACCTGGATATTTCCTGTCACGTAATATCTCAACGCCAGCAGTAATTTTTGCACAGGAGGCAAAGGCAGTCCCTTGTGAGTCGGTTTTAACAAGGCCTCATTAACAATTGGGAGTAATACCTCAACGACACGAGCCTTGCCAAACCTGAAACGCCTGCGAAATTCCTCCTCGCTGTACATTTCCAGGGGATTTTCCATATCTCTTATGTACTTTTTGGGTACTCTAAAGTTGTTTTCATTCACTTCAAAGTCCATCACAACGTCAGCTATATCATCAAAATCTTCCAGATCGTCATCAATATCCTGCCATTCCATCTTGATACGGTGTATTTGATAACCTCAAATAATTCAAGATCAAAAAATAACCAAATCCCGACCAAATGAAACAATATGGCGTCACTTGTCGGAACAAACTCTGCGAGAGAACGTTCGGATAAGCGGAAGAGATGCGCGGAATGAACAAATTTGCTTCCTCACCCGATACCCGCGCATTCTCCACGAAGTCCTACGGAAGCAGCCGAAGTCTTTTCGTAAAACGTTGGATATCGTCTATCGCTACCAAAAGTGAAGTAGAGATTCGGAAGGTATGGAGAAGGTTTGGAGACGAGAAAAATATTGACTATCGCTACCGCCCTTAGGTATTAAAATACGTAAATGACAATAATCAAATTAAAATTACCACATAGAATCATCTACAGAATGTAGGAAAACTATCTTTTATACCGTTTTCCCTTCCAGACGATTTATCTTCACACTTTTGTTAGTCTGTCCCATTTTTGAGGTGGGGGTTGAGTTTTGGGTACTTTCTGGAGGGAGGCTCCCGATATCTCAGTAATAATTATAAGACCAACTATCAGAAGTAGGTAATGCAACTATCCAGTTACCTATGCTTTGTTGCCAAGCGTATTGTCGTAAATACTGAACAAAAATGATCATGAATATGATTCTGGATAGTTTTATTGAAATTTTAAATTATCAACACTTAATATTAAATTGCAAATATCCTTTTTTTTAATTGAATAACTTACAGTCAGCAGTTTGACTGTATAAGAGAACCGACATGATAGTACAATAAAACATTGGCCATTCACCATCGATGGTGGAAACATCGAACATAAAAAGCAAAACTTCGACCATTGATGCTCATCCCTAGTGAGGGTATCTCAAACAACCTGATAGAGAGATGGCTCACATCAGTCTCACAACTGTAGTCTTGGCCCTTACAGATCTGTCCAGAATGTTCTCGGGAAGGCAAGACAGTTTGAAAACGGGCCTCCCAATGACGTCATGCCTATTTTCCTCTCCCTTATCCAACTCGGTCCTGCTTTATAATTGATCCCTCTTGTTCGTCACTGGTTTTCCAGGTGGTAGAAAATATTTTTTTAAGGGGGTCTGCTAAAAAATTCTACTATACCTTTGGCTAATGAAAGCTAAATAGTAAATGTATATGGACCCCACCCCCATAAGGGGTTCAGTCAAATTCCATGTGGGGTCTGGCCCCCCATTTTCTATGCCTCTTCTGCATATATATTTATTTTACTTGGCTATATAAATAGAAGGTTTCATCCTTAATCAAGGACATGTAATAGATAGCCATGTGAAAAAGTGGAAGTTTATTTGTAGGCAAAATTCCCTCTTAGCTTAAAATAATGATTAATGTTTTCCAAGAGAAACTTTGATTTAAAATAAATTTAACCTTAATAATAAACATAGGCAAATATAAGTTAAACTTGGTTTTTAAATGTTTTATAATAAGAATTATATTCTGTATTTAGATTTTAACTCTAAGGTTTTGGTTTAGTCTGAAAGTCAACTTCATCTTGATGAGAGATTGTTTGAAATGAAATATAAATGTGTATATCATATTATTCTTGTTGTATATTTTCTAATTAACTTAATAACTATAATATATATCTAGCTGTTACATTTTTACCTTCCCTTGGGGAGGGGTAACACATCAAACGGATAGGCTACAAGGATATTGTTTGGATAAATTCTTGATTTTCAAACCCAAAGTTAGACACTGTAGCCACAACTTGGTTCCTGCAGGAATGATGGAGGCTTTCCATATCACCTCACTGGTCACACCTTTGTGGGCCAATGTAGGGACTTCTATCAACTTGCAATGCATACATGATCTCTCATCAGACCAGGTCTATTCCGTCAAATGGTACAAGGATAGCCGTGAGTTCTTCCGTTTTCTGCCGAAAGAGTTTTCACCAGCCACAGCCTTTCCTACACTAGGAGTCGAGGTCGATGTAAGTAGTCTGCACAAGGGGCGGATCCAGGGCCTGTTGTCAAGGGGGGCGATTGGTTTTCATAGGGCTCCTCTCCTTCAAATATAAATTTAATAATTTTAATTTATCAAGATTTTAATAAATAATAATAATTAAAATAATGCTAGTTTATAAATAACTCCATGTGAACTATATCATTTGAGCGGCTGCCGCCGTTAGCGATGAATGTTGTGAACATTTGTGGATAGAGGGTGTCATGTGGTCAGCACAAAGAGCTCTCCAGCCATTAATATTAGTTTTCTAAACCGGAGCTATTACTTCTGGATTCAAGTAGCGCCTCACTTGTCCTCACGAAGCTGAGTTTGATCCCCGTTCTAGACTCACTGCTTCAGAGAAAATTTTGGAAGCGCTGGGCATCGAACCTGGGACCTTCGGGCCTGTAACCAGGCACTCTGACTGTTAAACCACAGATGCTAGTTTATAAAAATGTTTAATTAAACATATAAATAAAAAGATGACTAATAAGAAAAAACATAAAACAAAAAGTCACTGTCAAAATGAAAGTAATAAATATGTACTGTACATGGGCCTAAAATGTTTTAGTAGGTATTGATAGAAAAAATATGTACTCTCATAAAAATTATTGGTTATTGTACCACTAAACTTACAGGAGGGTTTTAGTTTTAAACCAATCGTTTTTCTGCACCTTAGAATGAAGTTGTTGTTGTTGTTGTTATTAGCACCGCGTCTTACTAGCCGTTCGGGTTATACGCACTTACGCTAATGTGCAATGGTAGGGTGATTGTGAAATGAAATGGAGGACCTACAGTTTAACGTGGAATCCGAACCATGGTGGAGGCCTGGCATTCCTCACATTCACAAGTTGTGATTAATACACATCTTGTCAGAGGTGTAGAATGAAGTTGAAAGAGTTATTGATTAGGTAGGTTTTGTAGAAGATAGGGTGAGGGAGGTGTTAGTCAGTCTTTACAAAATTAAGGTATTGGTTTCAATATTTTTGATTATTTTCTATACAGGTTAGGGGGGTGAGGAGCAATTACCAACTCCCCCCTGGATCCGCCACTATGTCTGCACTGCTCAGCCTCAAGAAGCTTTATAACATGTTGTAGATTGGCATATAATCCAGTCGTCTAGTTTTTTGGCCCAATCATAGTGAATGCTTTCGATCTTTACAGCATGTATAATACAGACTTAATTTGATATATTGTGCCAATAATAGATAGCTGCATCCATTTACTAAACTTTGTATCTTCTAGCTTGATTTGATATTTTATGACCATAATGTATGGATACAGTTCAGTTGTTCCTATTATAGAAGGCTGCATTTTATAAGTATAATGTGTTTCTTACACACCCGATTCTATCTGTTGTTCACCTTTTAGATGGCTGCATCTAATGAGACCAATGTTTCTCTTAACAACTTAACTTTGGCGAGTGGAGGAGTGTACGAATGTGAAATATCGTCAGAGGCCCCAAAGTTTGAGACAGTCTCAGCATCAGCTACCATAACAGTACTAGGCAAGCTCATATATTTATTCACTTTTGAATAGATTTTGAAAACTAAACTTTGAATATGAAATACAATTTTGTGACTCCTGGCTCTATATTTATTATATATATTAATATATTTATATATTTTAGAGAGAGAGAGATAGATAGAAAATAGAGATAATTATGGTTTTAGTTAAAGTGAATCTTTATATTATATAATATATATATACACAAGACAGTCTCAGCATCAGCTACCATAACAGTACTAGGCAAGCTCATATATTTATTCACTTTTGAATAGTTTTGAAAACTAAACTTTGAATAGAAATACAATTTGTGACTCTGGCTCTTTTATATATATATATCTATATATATATATATATCTTATATATATATTATATATATATATATATATATTTTATATATTATATATATATTTTAGAGAGAGAGAGATAGATAGAAAATAGAGATAATTATGGTTTAGTTAAAGTGAATCTTATTATATATTAATATTATATATAATATATATATAAATAATATATTATACACAAAATTTGAAATTGACTGAAATCATAAAAATATTATATATATATATATTTTTGGCTTTAACTGAAACCATAATTGTCGCTATTTTGATTCCCCAAATGATGATTTATGTCTAATTTACCATTAGTAACCAAAGTATTTTCATGGCACATAACGGCTGGATTAAGGCGGGATCATTTTGGCGACTCATGCTCATTCCACACTATTGAATGGCTATGTTATATTTAAACACAACTCTAACATTGGCTAATTCTGAGAAAATGAATAATTATGCTGTACTCAAATATGGGCGCCTTTATAACAGTGTCTATCAAATCATTAGACCCTCTTTTCCTCGTACAAGCTTGGGAAATCGCACGTCCCTCCCCTTTTACTCTCTTTTCCTAGCTATCCAAATTTGTATTTGAATATCCACTTTCACAGATTCTATTTGATTTTGACTCCATAAAAGTACAGCATAACTACAAACAAACAAAACAAACAAAAACAAACAACAAACAAACAAAAGTGCTAGAATAGGCTACAATAATTAAGAATAATCAAGCATAAATGATATATTCAAATATTAAAAACTAAAAAACATCACAATAATTATATATACATAAATTCAAGTGCAAATGGCGAAGCTAAGGCTATATCAGCACAATCTTGGCTGCTTAAGAGAGAGAGCAAAGTGGATTAAGATATCGGAAAACCGTCAGTCAGATCTAGGCTGTAGGGACACGGGTGGATTCTCATTTTCATGTGGTAATTAAATCTTGTTCCTATATTCTAACTCACTTCAAATAATAATAATTCTTGCCCACAAATTTTGATAGTATATTTTCTAGACTCTCAATTAAAATTGGTGTTGTTTTTATATCAAATTGCAGCTGTAATAAGTATTGTGCTGTTTGGAGATAAATGGTCTTGCAACCCCTAGGTGGTAGTACATCACATCTCCCAATTTGAGAATCTATTATCTAAAATATATTTACAAGGCCAAACCATGACAAATTTTGTTCTAACAAAGGAGAGGTTTTCTGCTTCTTAGGCTTCAATGCTACATCAGTGGTCTATTGCAAAGCCATGAAAACTTGTATTTAGCCGAAAGTTATTTATCCAAAACAATATTAGATTAAAAATATTTTCTGCTAAATCTTTCGAAATGGTGTAATCACACTAGAAAATTGTGAGACTTAAAAAAATATATATATATATATATATATATATATAATATATATAAAATGATATAAAATCATGAATTATCAATCGACAATGTGAGATACAAAAATTTTAGACTTAAAATTACTAACTAAAAAAACATGGCTGAAACTAAAAAAATTCACCACAAATCAAACCAATGAAAACTTTCTAGTAAAGTCAAGGTATCTCACTCAGTCACAATTGTTTTTAAATATATTTTTTAACGTGCACTTTCTGAACCATTGATTATATCATCAAATGACTTACAAAGTTATTTAATTCTTTAACTAACACATCAATAAGACCTTTTAACTATGATCTTCAATGTGAAAGAGTGACATGACATTTTACCAATAATAAATATTTTGGTCATATTTGGAATCAACTCTTTCAGGGGTGTGCGAAGTCCACTTTTCAACTCGAAACAAACTCAAATTGAATATATGAAATATTCTCGAAGATGAATCAAAGTTCGAAAATTTTTTGTTAGTTGTTTTACACTTGAAAAAATATTTTGGTTATTTAAATTACTTTAAGCACTAAAATTACCCGGATAATGTTTTATTGCAAAATTGATAGTAATATTTTGTTTTAATTTGATAAATCAAGTTATTATCACAGCATGCAATTTAATTACTTCAGATTTTTTCCATAAGAATATTTATTTGTGATGTAAAAAACAGCTCTGAATGCCAGTAATTTAACATAAATTGAGTATTTTAGCTGTAAATATTTTTATTGAAGAATCTTCGAAGACAGAATTTTTTTTTGAAGCGAAGTCGAAGCTGATGCTTGTTTCGAAGCCAAGTTGAAGTTTCAAAGCTTCGCACACCCCTAAAACCCATGATACTTAGCTCAATCAGCAGATGCATTACAAAATGAACCAATGGTCTGGACCAAATATAATTATTATGTTGACATACGTTCCTAAAATGTATTCACATACTGCAATAATTATTTAAGTAGGGTTAGATTTAAAAGTGAACACGATTTCCATTTTTTTTACGAATATATATTTATTAGATTTGATTTTAGTTAAAATATGTTTAGTTGGCTAGCAAAGAATTATTATGATTTTAAATGTTTTTTTGAAAATTGTCATTGTTTGTGAATAGCAGATTCTTGATTATAAATAGTACAATTCATTGGTTGATGATTGGCGACAAGAGAAAGGGAGTAATGTTCTAACCACCAAGTAAACGGACAAAGTTGTTTGAACCCCTCTTATTTGGCTTGAGTTTTTCTAACAACAGGTCGGTAGGTAAGATCACATTTCTGAAAAATGGACAAAACATAATTTTTAAACTATTAATCGAGTACAGTTGATTATGATTATGTGACGTAAGACTAGCGTACCCAGAGTATATAACACTGGTCTTAAAAAGACTAAGGTAGGGCGATAAACATTCCTCTATTCAACTTTTTTCTTTTATCCTGTATACACAGCAAAAATAAATCTCAATTTGCCCATCTTTTTTCATTTTAGATTTTTTTTTTTCCATTTTCTTTGAGTCATTGAAGCTGTAAGAAGATATTGTTTTAATGTCTCTAATGCTGTTTTGACCCTGGGTTTGAGTGAGTCTATCATTATTTTATAAGTTCATGCATTAATATTCGTTGGGCACCTGTATATGTTTAAAAAAAAAGTTCATAGCACCAAATGTGAAACAAGGAACATAGTTTTTGGGCGCTGAAAAGTCAATTAAAAAAACTTGATAAAAACCATGTTCCTGCAACCATGGCCACATAAAGTGAATACGAAATTTAAATCAAGAAATATAATATTTGATTTTCCCAATGGGTACTTCTTTATCTTTGCTTCATCTTTGTGATGGATTAAAAACAAAACAAATAAGTTATTATTATGACAAAGGACAAAAACTTCAACAAAAGCTGTTCCTTCTCTCTTTTTAAATTCTATTTATATTTCCAAAATAAGGTTCGCAAAAGTTTTCATTAATTGAGGTTCTCATATTTATTATTATTTATTATCATTATTATTATTATTATCTAGCTCCGCGTCTTACTACCCATTCAGGTTGTACGCTTAAGTAGTAATTATGCAAAAGGGCTAGGAATTGGGAAGGTTGAATTTAGAGAAAGTGAACCTTCATTTGCATGGAGGGAGAGTGGAAAACCATTTAGTAAAAACCACCCTTAGTTCACCCGACCGAGATTCGAATCTCAATCTCCATTCCCTCAGCAATCTAGCTCACCAGAGTGTTTCTTAAAAGTTGTAGCTTATTATAAAGTGATGATTTGTAATGAGTAAAGAAGTAGGCCTATAGTACTCTTTGTTTCTTGTCTTATTTAGAATTTACTTTGCAACACCTTTTAATTTCCAAGTAAACACAGAGAGTTTAAATACTGTTGTATTTTTCACTATTAATCTACGTTTTTATGTATCTTATACCCTATAAATGCAATCCCTACAAACTCATGAATACCTTATTTTGTCCAGCGATTTCTTTTGAAAAGCCACGAATTTGGAATGTGAGAGGAATCTACAGTGTGGGTGACATGGTTGATATCAACTGTACCTCAGCCCACTCAACGCCAGCTACTAAGCTCAAATGGCTGATCAACGGGAAATTGGTGATTATAAGCTGGTTGTAAATTATGTGTGTGTGTGCCCGTATATATATATTTATATTTTAAAATAATTATACCTACACTACCCTAACCTACCTATAATTTACCCTAATTGAATTTTTTTTGCACCATGTCTTACTACCTATTCGGGTTATACACTCATGTACTAACTATTCTAATGAGTCATGAATGAGGTAGGTTAGATTTAGAGAAAGTATATTTGCGTGGAGAGAGAGTGGGAAAACATTTAGAAAAAATCACTCTCTGTAAACCCAACCAGGATTGAACCACATTCTCCCTGTCACCAGCAATCTAGGCTATTGCGAGAGTAGCACCTTAGACCATATGGCCACCAAAGCGGGTCACTTTGAAATTCTTGTTGCAGCATATGGGTATAGTAAAAGACAGAATTTTTTTTTATCAGCATGGCTTACTAAATGATCATGTTATACACATATATGGTAATTACTCTTGTAGGGTAGGGATGAGGAACTAGTGATTAAATTAAAAGAACTGTATATGTGAATGACAAAAAAATATGTGTATGCCCAAAGACAGTTCGTGAAAGCATGGAATCTGTTCACCTCGTATTCAAAGAGGATAAGAAATAAGTTGGAAATGAATCCTGCATATTTAACATACCTTAAACAAAAGTCACAGAATCTTGCATTTGACTATGAAGAAAAAGCTGCACTACATACAAACACTACATGACTTAGATTAAGTTTATCCAAGATAAGTATAAACATATGCAGATATGCTTTATCCAATTTTTACATCCATTACTGTTTCCAATCTGTGGCCTGGCTCAGTCATATCAAGACTAATGAAAAACAAAATGAATACAATGAATGGGAAAGTGAATCTCCTAAAGTGAATGTGTAGCTTAGAATGGTGAGGTTAAAAATTTATTGGAGCCTTTTATTTTTGCAGAGATGACAATCACAGAAGCCGTTTACCTTGATATGCCTTAACATTTCTTGAACTCCATTTTCTTCAGTATGGTATTCTCGATACTGTGGGTTTTCAGCAGGTTAGGACAGCATGCCACTATGCCAGATTGTCCAGAAATACCTCAACAATCATCTTATGAATCAGTGTTTTGGGCATGGAGGACCTAGTTCTCGGGTGGCTCGTTTTCCAAATGTTTCCTGAATTGGATTTTTTTACATGAGGTTTTATAAAATAAGAGGTTTATTGCAGAAACGTTTAAGCTTTAATATGTATTTTTAATAAAATTAGAGAATCAGCCAATCACTTTCAAAAATAACCCCTGAAATAGTTGAACATGTGTTCTACAATCCAGATAACTGATTTAAAATTAGAAGACACACTGATGAGGCACTTCTCGAAAGTAATAATTAAAGTTTTGATTCATGTATGTTATTTTTTTAATAAATACTGTATTTGATCAATATTGTCATTAACACATTTATTTGACATTCTCCCCATTTCATCGAAATAAAGAGGGACCTTTGGGACAACCTGCATATTAAAACTTGGGTTTATATGGTGGGGGTAAGACGTGGTGATAATAAAGTTCCTAGAAGGATATTTCTGAACTAATCTATATTATCTTTAGAGTTAATCACAATATGGCCATCTGATTAATTAATTTGAAAAGAATATATACTTTAATTTGGGTTAGGACAACGGCTACAATATACAGGTCCTGCTACTCTTTAGTTCCAGTGATCATACATTGAAGCCAAAAAGCGCTAGTGCCGTGGCATATTATCACACGTGCAATTCAAATATTGAAGAGAAGTTTGAACCACAAAGCTTTAATTTTATTGTTTTAGGTAATGAGGGCAAAATAAAATAATAGTTAAAAAAGAACCTTATTAGTTATTATTAACAAACATGTAAACTACAATAATTTTTTACTAATGATTATAAACACATTTAAAGTTGCTTGTTAATAATAAATATATCTGGGTAACAACTGTATTTGAGTTTGATGGCAGTAAGGCACCAGTCCTATCAACTAACTAACGACATCTGATGGAATTCGTGTTTGACTACTGTACTATACTGCGACATTTTGAATAATTTGTCTGTAAATTAAGACTAGTAAACAATATAAGGTCATTTAAAAATAAAGTGGAATAGGTATTTTTTAACTAGGCATATACCCTCTACCATGGCCACACGGTCGTAGGTGTTACTCTGCAATAGACTAAACTGCCGATGACGGGGAAATTGTGGTTCGATCCTAGTCAGGTGCACTGAAGGGGGTTTTCCCACTCTCTCCACACAAATGTTGATACACTTCATCTAAATTCACCTTACTCATTCCTAGCCCACAAACATAATTAGTACATAAGCATCTAACCCAAATGGGAAGTAAGACGTGATGCCAAAAAAAAGCTAGATATACAACTGAAAATAAAGCATTATAAAAAGATTGAATGATTGAGTAAACTCGCCCCCTCCTCTTCTTCTTCCCCCCCCATTCCCCCCATGCACACACATACAATGTAACATGTTAAATTTGATTAAAAAATATAACTATTGCAGAAGCAAACAAAATTTAAATGCTTTAAAAATCATGAACAATCAATTAATATAGTTAATATGTATTTTACTAAAAGCTTGTTTTTTGGTCATCTTAATTATTTTCTCTACTCACCACATTACTTGGCTAAAACTATAACATGAAAACATAGTGGTTCAAACTTCTTTACAATATTTGAATTGCGCGCATACTAATATGTAAGATACTAGCGCTGTTTGGCTTCAATGTCTTATTACTGGAACTAAAACTTTTACATGCTGTGGGTGAGGAGTCTCATAGAGGTGGGCTAGGATCAAATGTTTGGATTGAAATAAAATATATCTTACTAAATATAAAAACTTTAAATTAATTTAATTAATTATTAAGATTCTTATCTTTAAAAAATACATAGATGTATCTTTGGACTACACAAAGACCGCAAGGGAGGCCAAGAAAAAGATGGTAGAAGCAGATAACAGAAAGTGTTCAAGTGAGAGGAGAAGAAAGGAAGAAATTAGAGGAGGAAGAATGGTGGAAGGGTAGAGGATGATGGAGGCATTTTACTAAGCTGACCTGGCCACAGGCTGGAAACAGTTGATGATGATGATTAAGTAATAGCACATACTCATATGATATTTTTTAGTCTGAAAAAATGTGACAAAGTAAGCATTATTTTTGTGTTTTTCTCAGCCCTTTCATTCCAACTTAAGTGAATGTTTTATCAAACACTACTCATCAAAACTAAAATATGGACCAGGGTTCATAAGATAGCATTTATTATTATAATATATTTTTAGAACATGTCCTAACACACATGTTAATGTTAAATTTTTTGAATTAGACATATCCTTATTTCTTTCTTTTTTACTCTAAAGTTTGAATTCATTCTTTGTTAAATATTATTATAGCTGGGTAGAAATGCACTTTACTATAACTCTGGATCCCGGAGTTTTTTCCAAATTTTATAAATTGGAGGCTTATTATTGCCACATTGTGGTTTACTTTACTCTATATAGGATTATATTTGTTGATTAAAAAAAAATCTCCTGGTTATTCTGTTATATCTCAAGATTTTAATTAAATAATAATCATCTCACTAACATTAAGTTATACCAATAAAAAGTTTATGTTACACAAATAAACTTTATATTTATATTAAAATGTATATGACCCTGGTAGAAACCAACTATTTCACAGTGAGGACTCTTGATTTAAATAATTATATTAGCTTCTTTAGTTGGAAAAAGTCATTTGTTTTGCTGCTACCTTCACTCTAATTGTCAATTATTACATGAATAGTAATATAACAATAATAATTTAGTAACAGTAGTTTTGTCATTTAAGCCATTAGTGCTGTGTCTTTCTGGTAATTGGATAAAATAACTTGTCAATATTCAATAAATAACCAGAATTAAAATAGCTTTGAGCTGGATTTGCACTTGAAAGGATGACTTGTTTGGAAATACGAACTAGCTATAAATAACATTAATTAGAATTTTCACTAGGCTTTATGATTGTGGTTCTCAAACTTTTCTATCTTGTGGCACAGAGATGAATCGTGGCACACCAATCACTCAGGTTGGCAATAATTCGAGCTGAAATCAGATGCACATGTGCTCCTAGCCACATAGCATGACCATTATTGTCAAGTGTATAGTAAGAGTTGTCTATTGGATGTTTAATAAGTTTTAAAATGAGTTAAAATGTACTGTATTTAAATTTGTGTTTATTTCTGTTAAGGTTTAAATGTTAAAATGGAAATTTTTTTTGTAAAACGGAAAAAAGTCTATGTTGAATGTAAAAATTGTAAATGAAAATGAACCCGTTGCAAGAATGAGTTCCATGCAATCTGCTTTGCCAGCCATACCGTTAATTGGTACAATTCACAAGTATGATGGCTAACCCGAGGATCGAGTCACGTATACTGGCTTGCATCTGGGAGAGTCAACATACATCAGCATAAATGTCTTGTATTGAGCTACATCAGATTTGTTGAAAATGATGAAATTATTGAACAATTTTTGCCCACACATAATTAATTAACACATCCTCAAGATAAGACTTATTCAACCCAATCTCCGAGAACTTAGGAAAACAATAGGTGTGCTGGAAAAATTGTGTTTATGCTTATATAGACGATGCACTAGCAATGACTGGAAGATTCAAAGGGTTCATTGCAAAACTAGAACAAGAATTTCCTAAAGTAGTGGCAAAAACTCTCCCAGCCAAACTTAAAAAGGGTTTTGGACTGCTTTGTTAAAATGACCAAACACGTTTAGTCAGGAGCTTTAAAAACAAGACTTTTCTAAAAAAATTCTCTTGAAGCATGCTCTCACCATTAGACATTCATTATACAACTATATTGGTTGGCTGTCAAGGGGAAAAGTTTTCACAAGATTTTATGACCTTAAGAACGAGTTACTTAATGTCTTTACTCCTGAAAACCCAGACTTTATCTCCCAATTAAATAATGAGTGGTGTGCCAAGCTAGCCTACTTGACTGATAGGGTCAGCCATTTAAATAGCCTGAATGGCAAGGCAAAGAAGAAAATGTGTTAACCTCAAATGACCAACTTAAGGTTTTTTAAAGTAACTTATACTGTGGAAACTACAAATGGAAAAGAAGCATCTGGAATTTTTATTCAGCTGAAGTAGATCCTCTAAGATAGATTACATTGGGATTGATAGTGGAACATCTGCCAGTTCTTGAAAATAAAATTAAGCAGCACTTACCCTCTCTAACCATCAATGACCTTGAATAGGTATCAGTATCACTTGAGGCAACAACCCAATTCACCTTGGAAAAAGTTGAGCAGACAAATGCTGCAGCTGAAATATGGAGAACTTCCACTCCCTTAGTTTTGGATTTTAGCAAAGGAGTACCTAGCAATAGCTGACTGTGCTTTATCCTTTTAGTGCCACGTCTATTCCAGAATTCAAACACAAATAATGCCAGAGGCCTGTTAGGTTTTATATGCGAAGAATGCCACAGCTATTTTATTTTTGTAAGGGTTTGCAAGAAATTTCGCCAAACCTTTGTAGCATTTGGTTATAAGTTGATAGTCAAGTTGTAGAAAGTAAACACGACTACCCTATTTCACCCTCCCCGCGCCTTAGGCTACGAGCCGCAGAGGATCACACCAGCACTAGTGAACTGTGTAACAGCAGTTAGAGACTGACCGCGCCGGCAAGGTTCAAACCACACCCACCAGAGCGAGCCATTACCAAACAATCCAAAGAACTTAATCAGTAAAGAGAAATGTTCTCGAAGAGTCCAGTTGGTTGGAGAGTGTTATTTACTTACTATTACCGCGTGCATCCCCTCCCTGTTGTTACCATATGTTTTCCCCCACCTTTTTCCTATTCTCCAATGTTCTCTGGTTTCTGCATATATAGTGCCGGCAAGACTCTTGGTCTTCACTCTTGGACTCCACTCTTGGGCTTTACTCAATTAAGAGAAGGAAGCTTAGGCATTCGTTATCACGAAATGTAAGGACAAAATTCCATTTGGTATAAATATCTCTCTAAACTTTTTATGTATTTTTTTTTATGTTTTCAAAATTTACTTTTTGGCTATTAATATTTCTTTTAAGTAATGAAGAATTATGAACAATATAACATTTGTTAAAAATTGGATTTGGAATCGATTTCTCAAGAATACATTCGATATGGACTTAAATGTTTACATTGAACATCGATTAATTGATATTGTTTTTGTTTGGCCTCACTAATCGTAATGATAACTAATGATATTTATTGAACGGGCATATTGTAATATGACACTAATGTTAATAATTTTTTATCATTGATTTTTTTGACTGTTTATGTTAAAAAAGGAATTTAATAAATTTAAAAATATTCATTAATGGTGGATGAACTTGGTAACAAAATTTATGAAATGTTTCTTTTTGCTGATATACAAATTGTAGGGTCAAAAAATATATTGTAAGGTTAGAAAGGTTAAGGAAAGCTAAAGATATCTTGCTTTGAGTTATGAAGACAGGTTTATAATGGACAATGTTTTTTTGGCGAGAGTCGCCTTATGCTTTTAGTCAGTTCCATGTGTAGTGGAGATAGCTAGATATTGTTGTCCCTTTCCAGCATATTAATTAATTCTTTACATTCTACTTTAAATATTATTGAGGTCTATGATCTTATTTCATGTATAACCCTTTTAATCAGCCTACTCGGCTATCTCTCTCTATATATATGTTTATTTAATATTTTTATATATTGTTATTTAAATTAAAATCTCTATTTTTATTGCTTATATGTTTAATTTTGATAGCTTGCAATAAATGCCACTAATGACTTGATTTCCCTAACCATGTCCTAGGATATAATGTCCGTATATGATTTTTTTTATATTTAAGATTATTTTGAGGGTGACCGTCAGCTACTTTCCCGCAACCAGTGCGAGTTGCGTGTTCTGAGTTCCTTATGTTGTTTCTCAGACATTCTAAGCAAGAACTCCAGCCACTCACTCTTGATGCCTTTTTTTGCCCCTTGTATGTTATTTTAGACATCTGATTGCGCTGTTGCTCGCTAGGATGGTTCACCTTTATTTATGAAGTGATTTTTCTCTCATTTTAATCTGTATATACTGTTCTTTAGTAATAATAAATTAATACAATTTAATTAAAATTATTTAATTTCTTAATTTTAAATTTGATTTTAAATTCTTTTCAAAGCTAAGGCTAATTAGCGTATTAAAAAAAATTACACTATTATTTAACATATTTAAAAAAAAATCACTATTATTTTTTTGTGGTGCATTTAGTTTTATACAAGAAATTAAAGTTTTTAATATCTATAATTATAAATAGGAATTACAGGAATTTTTATTTGATATCTTATATTAAATATTTTTCGGACATTATTGCTTACCTCACAGCAAAATATGCTTTCCTCATGAATAAATATTTAGGACAACACATAATGAATGTGTTTTTCAAAAAACCTTTTAAAATGAATAATTTCATATTTTTTTACATATTATATAAATATATAAAGTATCCCGCCTTTTACTTACATTGTTAAATAAATCTTTTCATTTACATGACATAACATGAAAATCTAAATAGTATGTTTTTCTAAACTCAGAAAAATTTAACCGGTACATTTGAAAACTATTTACATCAATATGAATGCTAGCCACAATTATGTTTTTTTATGCAGCTCGTAAGTAAACCGGCGTTGAACTTAGCACATTGAGCACATGACCGTCCGCCATTTTAAATGTAGTAAATTCCCAGTTCCAATAAAAACTATTTATGGTTGATTTTTGTTACCAACCTTGTATAAAATAATAGAGGGAAATGTTCTCTTGCCAGTTATACATGACACTACTACACTATCTATTAGGTAAAGCAAAAACGAGTGCAAATCTGGAGAGCCAACCCCATCGGCTCTGGCACTTTTACTGTAGTAGGCGGAGCTGATCAGATTGGATCGTGGCACTTTTAGCAATAGTAGGCGGAGCTGATCAGATCGGCCCATGGCACTAAAAGGGTTAAGATAACTCTTGCTATTTTCTATTACTTACCTCTGCAAAATGGGATTTTCGGCGCTTACAAACATAAGGAATAATAAACAAGAATAAATTATTTCCATTGAACAGGAAATGCAGATCTATTTATCATATATATGTCCAAGAACAGAGGTTTAGTACAAGGAAAAAACCAACCCATTTATCTTATTAACTTGAGATGTTTGTATTTGTTTAAAATATATTAGTTAATAATTTTAAAATTTACATTGTTCCTATGGGTTTATATTTAATTTATATTTTTTTTAATTTTCAGTAAGCGTAGAACCCAAATGGGTAGTAAGATGCGGTGCTAAGTATTATTATTAATTTTCAGTAAAATAGCAATCAAAATTTCGTGGCACACTTCTGTCACACCCTTTTCGGCCGTACCTTATAGTAGTGTCTCTTACTCATCTAGAATCGATTTCCTGTGTTTGTCCTTTATGTTATTTCGCTTACATGTCCCTATCTAAGTGTTCTATCATTCTTTACAAAGTAATTTTTCCATCCCTTTTGGGTTTTTTTTCCCTCTTTTAGGAAGTTGCGTTGTAAATTTCACACTCCCTCTTAGTGAGTTCCAATACAACGAAAACTAGGTCAAGGAATAGGCCGTTAACGATTGATTTTCTTCAAGAGGCAACCCCCTCTTTGTCCAATGGCAGCAATGTAAAGTGTGAACTGTGTTCTTCTTTTCATTGTACAAGCCATATTGTGTTTGTTCCTTTTAAATGTTTCTTTCCCCCTTTCCGGTACCTTCTTGCAAATATAATTCGTCAAGAATGAAAAAATGTCTTTAAACAGAAGCCCTTTTTTTTATTCAGGTGGATCATTCCTGGCTGGTGCAGTACAATCAAAAGGTCGACTATGAAAAGATCATAAGCCCTCAAATCTCTTTACTTGGCTTAAAGATGAAGGTTGACCCATCATTCTTCCCCGGGGGTATTCTGAGTGTCCGCTGTATTGCACTGCTCGGGCCTGAACAATTGTATACAGAACGCTGGTCTCTTCTTGTGCAACACAACACATCAGTTCAAGTTACAGGTACACCATTTTAAGGAAATATATGTGTTTTTTCATCCTAGCTATTTAACCGTGCCCTTTCTGAATGGACTGATTATATCAGCACACAACTTATAAACTAGCTATAGGGATAGCTTGCTTAAATCTAGAAGACACAATATCCAGGCCGTTAATTTATTCCTGTTAAAGGGGAAACCACATTTCACCAATGATAGATTTTTCCGTCATGCCAGGACTCAAACTCGAAACCCTCAGCTTAGTAGAAAGACATGCTACTGACTGAGCCAAGGTGACAAGACTTAGAGAATATAGTGTGGAAGCTAAATTTAAGTAAAACTTGTTTTTTTCCTTAATATTTTGTTTGATATGTATACTTCCCCCCCCCCCCCCCATTTTATGTGTCTAAAATATATCATTTAGTGTTTTAGGTCTTAAATGCTCAAACAAATATTTAATTAATTAATCACCGCGTCTTACTACCCATTCGGGTTATACGCTTAAGTACTAATTACACTAATGGATTAGGAATTGGGAGGGTTGAATTTAGCGGAAGTGAACCCGCATTTGCGTGGAGGGAGAGTGGAAAACCATTTAGGAAAAACCACCCCCAGTTCACCCAACCGAGATTTGAACCTCGATCTCCCCGTCCTCGGCGGTCGAGCTCAACACGACTAGCACGTTAGCCAACTACGCCACCGAGGCGGGTCTCAAACAAATATGCATAGAATATTGGATTAATATTTCTCCATGTGTTCCCAAGATAATACACTTCAGAATGGTCAATGAGACAAGAAAGTGTTATATTTGCTTAGAATTAATTTAATTTCAGATTATTGTTTTTAGGGGATCAAGACAAATAAATTAGTTATTGTATTCTTTTGTAATTAATTCATTACATAATTTGGCTTACGGCTTGTAAAGTAGTATTTAGTGGTTCCTCACTCCTCGGCGAATACTATGTTAATACGGCTTGTAAAGTAGTATTTAGTGGTTCCTCACTCCTCAGCGAATACTATATTAATATGGCTTGTAAAAGTAGTATTTAGTGGTTCCTCACTCTTCGATGAATACTATGTTAATAATAACAGATATAAATCTACAGGACTATCTGAACTACATTTGATATTTATTGAACAATAAAAAATAACAAGTAATTTTACATAAGCAAACAATGGAGCATCTTTTTTTTCCCCAAAACATTTAGAGCTATTGTTCTTTATTACAAGGAAATGGCCTAAGTGAAGCTTATACAAATACTTTAAGAAACTACAACAATATTTTAAGTTATATTTCTCACTTGAGGTCATTTTCCAAAGCAATAACTAAGAATTAAATGTTGGTGAAACTATTAGAAACATTTTTTAGTTGGTAGTTAAAATTAAACTACTTTTAATAATTTCCAAAAATAATTCCAATTTAAAATGTGATTTTCTTAGTGTGGTTTATGCCCATTAAATACGTATGGTAGCTTTTTGAGCAATCAATTTGAAAAAAATTGAAATAATTTTAAGTCATTTTTTTATAAATTACAATGTGTTTGTCAAATTTAAAGTATGAAAAATTATAATGCCAAGATTATATTTAATTTTTTTTTTTTAAATTTCACAAATTGGCATTCAAATATAAGTTGGGTTCTTATAAAGGTAGTTATGTAACTAAACATACCTAATCAAGCCATAAGAATGCCTCAAAAACTAACCCCAATAAACAACATGACCATAGCTTTAATTTAAGAGATATCTAATTGTTAGATAGACATTCACAAATAACCAATGTTATTATAATAATAGTTATGACTTGTTTTACAAATATTGAAATATTAGCGACGGTTTTAAATATATAATATGTCCACTTCAATATCATATTTACAATCATGTGAAAACATCAATATTTTAACAGTATTTCCTTTTTTGTTACAGGATGCAGCAAGATAGTTACAGCATCTTTTTATCTTTTGATAACTATGTTTACCTTTACATTAATGAGACAATACTCTTAGAAGAATAACATCTAATATGGTTTACAAGTGATAACAGGAACCTAAAGAAGTAGAATTTATTATTGCAAGGTTGTGGCTGTGAATGAAATGGGATTATGTCCAAACAAATGAGACAACATTGCATTAGTAAGTCACCCAACTTGGTTATCTATTCTAGATGACCACACACACACCTTCCATGACTCCAGCCATTGCAGTATTTAATATCCAGTTTCTGTCACAGTGTTCTGCTTTGGCAGCTGGTTTCAACTCTTAACATGCTTTTATAATTACATATACCCATCAATTTGGGGACCTATCTGCGCTAAAGGGTTAAATATATAGATGGTCAGAAATACAAAGGTATATCCATCACACATTCATCCCTACCTATCAATGAAACAATGTTGAAGATATGGAAATGAAAAAGAAAATGCAGCACTGAGCACTTAAGTTTATGTTTTGAGGTACATTAATAATTAATGTTAATTAGATGGCTTTTAGCAGGGCAGGGGAAATATTATTAGATGTCACCCATAAATGTAAGAATAATTACTTTCAAGACTCTCCTTATGAATGCACAATAGTCGTGGAGAACATTGCCAAACAAACACCTTATATACCCTTTGACCAGTCAGGCTTTGATGCACAGACTGTCCTGAAGAGCACCTGTTGACCAAGATTATAAGATAGTAAGTAAAATTAAAAGGGTTTTAAGAACAGATATGCAAAGGTGACATATTAAAAAGAAGGATTATATGTAAGTTACATTAAGTTATATATGAGGTTTAAGAAGATATTTAAAAAATTATAATAACACACATTAGTTATAAACATATATTTCTTATTTATTTAAAGTATTGTAATTAGCGCTGTGCCGATAAGACCTTTTGCAGAAATTGCGATGCTGGTATTTTGTTGCTGATATTGCCGGCAACAGATGCTGATAAGAGGTTTTTTTTTGCAATATTATATAGTTTAGTTAATTCAGCCAATGAAAAAATTAGGGGTTATATAAAATATAAATAACTCAAACCCAAAATAAAAATTATTTAAATAGAAAGAAAAATGATGTGTGTATGCGTGGACCTTGGCTAGTACTGTAAGATGTAAGTAATATTTCATACTAGGTTGGTATACAACTTGTATTCATTAGAACTAAGTTACTTATAGCCATAATATGATGTATTTTAAATTTTTTTAAATCTGTAACAAATAAAATCATACTGGCCCATCTAATATTGTGTTTGATTGTGTTTAACTGTGCCACTTGAGGAACTCCTTATCTCTAATATATTTATAAAGCATTTCATAGTTTGAAATAAGCCTTAAGGCAAATTAAAATTGAATGGTTTATTTTGTTTAGAATGTTGGTTTTCCTGTTTATTATAAAATAAATTATCTAACGCAGAGTTAAAGAATTTATGTTTACATGTAAGAGACTGTATTTAAATATTTTTATTTGCACTATGAATTATATTTTCATGACTTAAGAATTTAAAATATATTTATAGTGTTTGAATTACCGGGGTAAAATATCTGCATGATAAAAAATATTTTATCTTTGGCCAATTGTACCAATATCAGCCGATAAATCGGATCGATTATCGGCATCGGCCCAGCCCTAATTATAATACCTATATATATTTCAGTTTCTCAGATTGTCATTTTCAGGATGGAGCTCCCTTCAACTACAATAATAAAAGTGCTTAAATTTAATTTTTTACAATTGTAATTATTTGATAAGTCTCAAAAATAAAATTTGATAATAGTATATTTGTTGAAACAATGGTCTTTAATAATTTTTTTTGTATTGAATAACATTTTAAAAACATTATTATATTCTAACAAATCTAAACACGAGACTAGTTAGACCTGTTTTCAAGTGAGTGCTTCTATTTTAGCCAGCCTTAACCGATATAGAATAACTACCTGCATACTGGCCAAACATTTTTATTCTAGACCCTCATACACTAAAGCTCAACTTAAAAAAGTAATTGTAGGCACAGAGTAACAAACAATTTAAGGCCCAAAATATTGTATACTCAGTTATTTCAAACATATTTGTAAGTATGACACCTTTCTACTGAAACAATAAAATTATCTATGTTTAACAATTTATTTTTTAACATTAATTCAAATAATCAACTAAAATACAAAAGTTTAATTACATATACATATATTTTTGAGTGACTTTATATCACAATTTTCGATTAATTCTTAGAGAATAATAATCTTAATAGTTGTGCTAAACCACCATAAATAATAAATAAATTAAGATATGCATGCAAATTGATTTTATGTTGCTACAGCTTTCAAAATATTAAAAGATGACACAAATCAAGAAATTTTAAATTTAATACCCATGAAAAATGTAATGATTAAGAATCTGAGTATTAGTTTAAAAAACTAAGTGTACCAGTGTATTTCATTAAAACACCAATTTTAAACTAAATTAATAGTAATAATAACCGGGGAGTCGAACAGGAACCTATACCGAAATTAAGTTATTTTTTAAGGAACCAGAACTGGAAAATTAATCCAAAACGTAAATTACTAAGAACCAGAACTGATATATATATTTAAGTTGATAAAGGTTCTTATCGGTTCTTAAAGGTTTTTACATTTTATAAAAAACAAATTATTATTTCATTTTATTCTGTTATATCAGAAACTTAATTTTATTTTGAAAATTATGATTTCCCTTTTATCAGGAATTTTTTTATTGTATAAATCTTTATTTTCCAAGCTATTATAGTGGTATAAATGAGCATATAACAGTAAGCACTGAGCAGTTCAGATTTTTGTGGAATGATTATTGTCACTTTGTGTAGGATTTTCTCGTTTTACTCTTTAAGCTATTATCTTAGTAAGATATATTCTGCCTTCAAATATCAAGTAAGAAGTCGTCCAAAGTTTGTGTTCATTGTGTTTGGCTCAGAAGGGCTTTTATTGTTTATTAATAATCGATTTGATAGATAGGCCGAAATAAATACTACCCAGTGCAGAATTTCTTTAAATGACATGGAAAGTGAGTGACAAATCAAGGATTAAATGACATGGAGAGTGAGTGACAAATCAAGGAGGGGTCTTAAGGTAAATTACATAAAGTTTATTTTAGTGTGTCAACAAATTAAGGACTTAAAAAAAGTACTAACATATTAGATTTAGAGTGTTTGAATTGAAATCAAGAATATTGCTGTGAAATGATTTTAATATCCGGTTAATAAAGTCTAAATAATGTTTTTATACATAAAAAGAATTGAAAGAATGATTTTAGTTTTTTATAAAAATAAACTAAGATCTACATCATTTCCTTTTGGTTCCAACATGTTAAGTAGCTGATATGGTTTCATCAAACCAACTTTAGATGATTTGTTAACATTTTTTTAAATTGAAATATGCATAAGATAAAGTTTTTTTATATATTAATTTAAAATAAAATAAAATTTTCAAAAATTATAAAATAAAATTTCATGGCGTCAGCCAGTAATCTGGCCATGCCAAATGAACGACCTCCATCTGTTGGCAAATATTGTGCCAAGTTATGCAGATAGAGGGTGACATGTGTTCAGCATGACAATCTCTTTGGTCATTATATTAATTTACTATATCGGAGCCGCTACTTCTTTATTCAAGTAATTCCTCATTTTTCCTCATGGGGCTGTGAGTCTGGCCCTGTTCCAGACCTTCTGCTTCAAAGAAAAGATCTGGAAGCGCTGCAGATGGAACCTAGGACCATAGGATCAGTAGCCAGAAACTTGATAACTAGACCAAAAAGGCCGTATTTTTATGTTTTAGAGTTCTGGAAAACAAAATTAAATATAAAATGATCGCACGTTTTAATATTTTGTTTTATATATAAATATTCTAATCAAACTAAAACTGGTTAAAATCAATTTTTAAGAACCAGAACTTTTTAAATTTAGTGTGAAGAACGGGTATAAGAACCAGAATCGACAAGTATTTCAGTTTGACTCCCTGATAATAACTAATATTATCACAATGGAAAGGTGGCTGTAATAAAGTGACAGTGTTTAGTGACTATCTTAGCTTGGTTTAAAACTAAACATCAAAAAAATGAATGATTATGAGGTACACTATTTTTACCCTAAAAGGTTGCAGTCCTACCTTAACGGACTGCATGGCCCTATCTTATAAACTACACAATAGTAGAAACCATGAAAGGTATGCTTGCAACCTTTTAGGGTTAACGAAGGTTATATACAATGTTACTAAAGAGGAAAATAATAAAAATTGAATAAAAAATATATATGAACTAGTATAACATTATATATATTTCAATAAAGCATATAACAGGATTACTTTAACAAATAGAATATCCATTGAAATTTCATTGAAAGTGACATTTTTACATCCTTTGTGGATACAATTTCACATTACATTATAACACATACAATATTTTTTAATAGATACATTATTTTACAATTCATAAATATACATACTAAATTAGATATACCTATTGGGACCATGTGTTAGTATTAATGGTGTGCCTAAGGGGATTTTTTGTGAACTTGTGCATATGTTCTAATCAAAAGTTCAATGCGAACATATAACACATGATGTAGTCATCAAGAAAGTCAAGACGGGAGTCTGACTGAAATACTAACATGTTTTTCATTGTCCTACTGAAGTAAACATAGTCAACTTATCACAAATAAAACTTTACATTGGATGAATGAAGTGTACTTTGCTTAATCAATCTATTAAAATAATTGGTTATAAATATAATGTACATCTATTTAAGTCTGCTACTAAATGAGAGGTAAAATATATATTTTTTTTTAAATTTACAATATTGAAGCAATTCGGTTTTATATTTATTTAATCGTTGAGGAGTATAATTATCATATCATGAAAGCCTTGGTGAATATGAAAAAAAAAAAAAAAAAGAACAAATTCTTTTTTTTCTTAAATATGTTTGCTGCTGGACAATTGATATTTAAGTTTACACAACTTGTTAAAGCAACAAAATATATTTACAATGTGTAAGAATGAATATATTTAGTTTTATTAAGGTTTAATTTTTAGGAAAGGTCAATGTTATGTTGACATTTTCAATAATCATGAACTTCCCTCCAACAAAGGTGTTTTACATTCAAAACAATACATTGACAATCAAAGCTTTATTTAACTATTAAATTGATAATTTAGTAGAAATTACTTGTTTTAGATTAACTGTCATTATATATAACACATTTAAAAAAATATATATATATATTTCCATTTCTTTGTAATTATACTAAACAAATTTTGAATGAAAATGAAGAAACTACATTAACACCTTTGGTTCCCCAAGCTTATATTTTTGACTTTGTCTTTCATTGTTGAAAGTGCCATGAGCTGATCTAATTGGCTCTGCCTTCTAATGTTATAAGCACCAGAGCCAATGAGATCAGCTTTCCAGATCTGCACTAGTTCTGAGGTTACCTGATAGAGAGAATTGGAGTAGGATTATGTCACTAGAACAAGAGCCTTCTTCTTTATTATAAAACCTTGTATGCAGATAAAAATGATAGAATAATCTGAAAAATCGCTTCATAAATAACAGTTTGGAGATATTTCCTGTATACAATAAAAAAATGTATTAAGTAGCCGTGGCATTCTTAGCACACAAACCCTTAAACAGATACAGATCTGGAAATCTTCACAAACAAAATCAGCATAGGCGTGGTAGTAAAAGTGTTAACCCAAAGTTTTTAACACCAGATTATTGTAAACCTCAGCTTGGTTATCTCATATTTTGAACCTGATATTGAAACATATTACCTAAGTGTGAAATTAATACATATACACTTGCTAAGCCAGTTAAATAATTTTAATCAAAGTTCCTAATTGTGGTAAGTGAATCTTCATAAGTTAATTGATTTAAATAATTTAAATTTATGTGCAGTAAATGTAATAAATGACTAGTCACAAGCTAAATGAGTATTTAAAATTATTCCCGAAAACACTCGAGTAATGTCCATGTAGTAGTTTAGAATTTATGAAATGTGTATGTACGTAAATACATATTAATTCATAAAATTAGAATGGTTTTATTTAATATTATTCATTTGAGTAATTATTTATTATTCTTACAATTATGTACAGTTAAATTGACACAAAACTATTTTAGGTACAGTAGTAGAAGTATGCTTTTTATTTGTACATTTAGCACCAGGGATGTTAACAGTTTAGTATAAGGGATTATGATGAGGAAATTATTTTAGAAGTATTGTACATTAATAGCATTTTAGAGAATGGGGAAACCACAATGTTAAATTGCACATGTGTGTTTGGCTGAAATCTCTTCATTAACAGTGACTTAGTGCAATGCGAGTCCAAAGCCTTATTCTTATTGACCACCAGTACTGGTACCCAAAAAATATGTTAATTTCTTATAATTAATATCACATCATAGAGTTGTAGGAATATTTACATCTGCTTGAACAAGAAATCTTCAATTAATTCTACAAAAAAAGATTTAATTTCCTTTATTCTTTGAACACCAATGGAAGATACTTTTAAGCTTTCCCTTATTCACAGGACCACTTTTAAAAGGAATATAGTGTAGTCTATAGTGTTTGACAAATCAGCATATATAACTACTATGATTATAGTTTTACCGAATACTGTTTCGATTCTATGTGCATGTGATGTCCCAAGAACTTAAGAATGTAGGTTGTTTCATACACTGGTGTCACACAAATATTGTTTGCTATTTGCATGGTCCCAATATCTAGAACTATTAAAAAACTTAAGAACCACATTAATATCCACTCAAATATTATATATGGCATCTAAAACCAATTTGTTTATTTGAGCAAATTTTAATAAAAAGAGATGGAAGATGTTATATATTATAAACAAAATTTACAGTAAATATTGGTTTGTCATTTTTTTATATACTATATAAATACATAACAATTTTAAACTTTTTAACAACCATACAAAATAATTCAGTTCTTTTTCAACAAAAATAGTTTTTTATTTCATTGAACTATTTATTATATTAGAATATGCGTTTCAAAATTGTAAGACACTTTGATAAAAATCTTTAGATAATTGAGAACAAAATCTGTGTCAAATTGAGCTTTATGAAAAGCAGGTTTCCGCTACTAAAACAAAAATGTATCAATTTGTATACGATAAAAATTAATATGAAGAATTTGATACATGAATAATAAATTATACATAAATGAGGTTTTGGGAAACATACTTTAAAATGTAAGACAAATATATACAACTGTTACATTAAAGATGTAATCAAGAAAGATCATTAGCATTTTTTGGCCTTACGAGTTTCATACTTAATATAACTATTTATTAGACTATCATCTCTATATCGTCATTTAGAGGGTCTGAATCATCTAGCTCATCATCTACAGAATCAATACTGTCCATGTTATGCATATTATTATCTGAAAGGCCAGGGCTTGGAACATGAGAAGATAACATGGGATCTCCATTTACTAGATGATCATCATCCATCAGATCCTCCATTTGAGCTACACTGAGTGTAGACGCCTCTGTCACAAGATCCGGCATCTGCAACACCAGCCACATAACATTCTAATATTTTTAACACTACAAAACTTACAGGTTTGCTATTGTCGTTTTAAAAAACACTTATAGCTTGATATTTGCATGAAGATAATAATTTGGTAGTGAACATATAAAGAAAAGTAATTAAAGAGACTGCTGGAAAAAAAATTATATGTTGCCTGAAAATCTAAGCATTTAACCTGAATTGGCTATCTGCCATAGTATATAATATAAAAGAAGGTTTAAGTGAAAAACTTGATAAATAAATTAAATAACTCTACTTACTTTCCTAAGTGGATTTTGTAAGAGTGGATGAGGCTTCATGTAAGTGTTTGTCACAATACCCACTGGTGTACAAGATTGCCAATGAAACTCTGATACAGGCAATCCATGGGCCTTCGCTTGAAGTTCAAGTTCCTGAAGAGAAAAATGTTATTATTTAATAATAAATATTGGGATGTTTAAGCGTCTTTCGTACTATAATTATATTTTTAAAAAAGGTTATTACTTCTCCATGATACAATATTGGAATATTTTTAAGATATGCAAGAGAGAATATAATGTTTTATAAATGCATATTCAGGAGTACTCATGTTGGTAGAAAGAGGAAAAAAATGATGATGGTTCAACATAAACAGGATGTCTAATAATTGATGTCAAATATTCTAGGGTATAATCACATTGGCCAAACATTAAGAAAAGTGCATACAAGCATGGGTCTAGAAACGCTTAGTTTCTAAGCTAGAAGGAATTTTACTGTTAATTTAAGAAGTTAATAATAAAAAAAAAAGTAATGCAATTAAACTAGACAAAGTTAAAAATAAAAAAAGGACAACATTTTGTTACAAACATTATTCAAAATGGTGCCCTGCTTTCATTCATCCTCTGAGCCTGTATTCCATGCGGTAATCATATTCTGTCAAGTACACCTGAGGTGTTACATATTTTCTCACATACATTTACAATACACCCTCTTAAAACCTCAACACCAGGTGCAGGAGTTGCATAAACAACAGACTTTATATGTCCCTAGAGACAGGGCCAGCGTTAGGTTAGCGAGGTAAGCGTAGAAGAAGGGTGCCGAAGTTATAGAAGATATATATGAAAAAACAATTTTTAGTAAGAAAAACTTTTGTAAAATTCAAGGAATTCAAGGCACACTTTCAAAATAAATACCTGATATTTAAAAATATATAAAACTTTTGAATTTTTCGGTTTTAAATAGTTTTACGTTTCAGATATTGCCTATTGTACTGTGCAAAGTCTTTTGGTATCAGGAAAGCTATCTGGCAGTGCTTCTTAAGCTAAGACTGGCAGATCTATTTTTGGGGGAGAACCATCTGGTGGCAAACCTTGGAAACTTGTGAGCTAGGCTGTGGCATTGGGATATAATTTAAAGTGAGGTTTTTGGTATTTCTTGTCCATGTGGGGATTTTTTTTGTCTTTTTCTCCCTAGTGGTTAGGTTGGTAAAATACAGTCTAAAAACATTAGGGGCCATCCATACATTACGCAAGGACCTGGGGGCGGGAGAGGGGGTCAGTATTTTCTTAAGTTTTCTTACAAGGGGGAGGGAGGTCAGAATTCATTTTAAATAAGGTTTTTGTTTTTTATGGTGAGACAAAATCTAATAAAACACTTCTACAGACGCGCGGTCAAAAAGTTTGTTCCAAGATGGCAGATGGCGCAGATGGGTAATCTATACTACACATACACATAGATCAATAAAGGTTAAATTCGTGGTCATGAGTTCATTCATCTAGCATTCTTTTTTTCTGCTAGCCCCAGGTTCTTGCAAGTTAAACGCGTCTTTTGGTTTGAGTGTTGTCAACAAATAATTCCACTCGCATCGATATTGGCCATTTATTCAATTTCTAGTGAACGCAAATATTTGTACTTTATGTTGTCGGATTTAGATGATTTATATCAACGATTTTTTAAAATTGTTTAGAATAAATACTACTACTATTGCTCAAAATGCTCAAATAAACGCAAATGAAGAATGAATCCAAAGAGTGTTTCCAGAGGCATTAGAAAAGATTTTCAGACTTTATTCAACAGCGTATTAACGCCTACACTATTAAAAGCACCAAGAAAAACGTAATCACCAATCACCAAAATCATCAGTAAACTACCCAAAATAGAATTTCCCCCCTTTAACAAGTATACAGCTTCATTTGTCATGTTCATGACAAACACTCCCCAGATATACATTTTAAGAAAAATGGTTAAGGTCATTTTCAAAAATCAATCATCAGCAAATGGTCCTTTATAAATTTTTACCCGAAGCTAGGTAAATAGTTTTATTAATCATATCGAACACTCCTAAGATACCCATATGGAATCAAATCATTAGGGCCATTTTGTAAATTATTTCCTGTGTTTTAAAATAACAGTCATCAGTAAACTATCCATAAATTATCTTTTACCATAAAAACAAGCATACAGTGTTAATTGTCATGTCAAGCATTCCCAAGGTACCCATTTGGAACCAAATCGTTTAGGCCATTTTAAAAATATTTAATGTTTTTGAAAAATTGGTCATTAGCAAATTATTCATTAATAATGTTTTACCCCTAAAACAAATATATATTGTTAATTGTTATGTAAAACTTTCCCAGCATATCCATTTGGAACCAAATCGTTAGAGCCATTTGTAAAATATTCCAAGTTTTTGAAAATCATCATCAGTAAACTACTCAAAATGAGTTTTAACCAAAGCAGGTGTCATCTCAATACTCGAGATTGACCAATCATCAAACATTGTAAGCTATTCAAGTTTTGGTAAATCAGTCATCACTAACTACAGTACCATTAATGAATTTTTGCTCAATACAAATTACATATAGCTATTGTCATGTCAAAAAAAAAGGCTACTAGATCTGCATTTTAAACAAAATTGTTAGAGCCATTTTCAAAAAATTTTGCATATATTTTTTTTTTGTAAAAGAACCCTATAAAATCTAAATATCAAGTTTGAACAAAATCCATTAAACCTTTTTGGATAAGAGATAGTGTGTTGGAAACTGGAGAGATATATAGAATGTCCCACTCAAAGGTAGCCCCAATGTTCTCCACCTACTTTTAGTAAAATTTGGAGGATTGCATTGACACTTTCAAACTATACTCTGTAGCCCAAGAGAAATGAAATACAGCCACACCAACGGGATTTAACTTTGGGAAGAATCATTTAAATGGCAGTAGTGTTGCTTTGGCTGTTTGCACATGGAGACAGTCGTCTGAAGTGGGTAGTCAGGTCGAGGCAAGCGAACGTTGAACATAAATCAATATTCAGTGGAAGGGTGTGTGTTTATTGTGAAGAAGTATTGGATTGGTGGGTCCATAAAGAATTGTCAGTGGAAGTTTTTGGAACAGTTTGGTGGCCGTGACCTGCCGTCAAAACATTGCATTCAAATGTTGGTGAAAAAACTTGAAACCACAGAAACGTTGTTGGACCAACATGGCTGAGGGCGACCAAACTGTCTGAAGAAATGGTGCGTCAGGTTGCAGACAGACTACAGGTTTCTCCCCAATAATAAGGTTGCAGACAGACTACAGGCTTCCCCATGATAAGTCCTAATGGAGATTATCACAAGAAATTGGAGTATTCAGAAGCACGTCTCAAAGAGCTGCGAAAAACGCCGGCCTACACGCGTACCAGTTTACAGTTGTCTACAAATAAAAGCTCCAAATCAAGAAAAATGCATGCTGTACTGCCGTTGGTTCCAGACATTCATGGATGATCGCCTGTTTGGCTACTAGAATTTCCAGAACACACACATTTGAGCTAGTGATAACCAACACGCACTGCATGAAGAGCCCCTTCATCCTCAGAAGGTCGGCGTGCTCTGTGCCGTATCATGGCAACACATAATCAACCTATTTTTTTCAACACAACTGTGACAAGTGTCGTCTACATTGAAATGTTCCAGGATTTTGTGAACCAATTAGACATTGAGGAACTAAACCGCTGTTTTTACATGCAGGATGAGGTGACATGCCACACTTCTTCTGCGAGTATGGCAGAGATTGAATCATTCTTTCCAGACAGAGTCATTTTAAAAGGGTTATAGCATCCAAGGTCAAATGATTTGACCCACTAGATTTTTTCCTGTGGGGTCATCTTAAAGGGTGTGTGTGCAGAAACAACCCACATACACTGGAGGATTTAAGGGAGAACATCCGGCGCGAGATCCAGGCGGTGTCTCTTCAGGTTCTGGCTGCCATTTTCAGGAATATGGAGTGTCATGTTTCATTATGTTTGGACATCCAAAGGGGATATTTCCAGCACATGTTGTGATCCATTTATCATACACACAGGTAGGACATATCAATGTTTTGTTTTATTTCAGCTTATCTAGTCAATGTAAACAGACTTTTCAGGGCTACCATCGAGTGGGACACCCTGTATTTCATTCAATTAATCTAAAATAAATAATATAAAGTGCAGATTTTTGAAGGTATCTTTTCTACTTTTTTCTAAAATCTATTTCAGTAAAATTTTCATTACAGTTTTGTTGAAAGGCACCATGATATAAATACATTTGAAATTTATTTCTCAAAAATTAAAATGAAAGTTCTGAGGAAAGCAAAGAGAGTTCAAAGAAATTTTATTTTTTCAAATATTAAAATTGAAAGTGTGTTGCACCTTACGTTAGTTAGTAAATTATTTGCAACAACTATGTAACAATTTACAACTATTTTAGAAACATTGCTGAGGTTAAAAACTAACTTTAAACAGTGGTGGGTGCGGATGCGACAAAACACAACCAAAAACCACAAAGAGGACCACCCTTGAATAGACAAGGGAGAAAAGGGAAAATTATAAAGATAACTCTGGTAATGTAAGGACTTACCTCGAATGTTGAACTCGCGGTCACATTATGACTTTGTTGAATTTAAATATAACTTTGGTAGGGTTGGGTAGTTGGATATGAATGGGTCGGGAGGAGACAAGGGTATTGCCCTAACATGCAGTCATTAATGTTCAATATTCGCGAGAGACAGCAAGTAAAAGTGCATATATATCTATTGAACCAAGACTTAATGTAACATGTAATGGAACAGATTCGTGCAATTGAGACAGGCCTTCGAACACCAAACAAACATGTCACGGCAGGTTCATTCGATCCACCAAGAGTCGGTTTTGGAATGAACACAAAGGGATTATTAGTTCAAGCTGGGACATCATTTTGTGTGTTCAGACAAAACAGGTCAGATCCCTGGAGGGTTCAACAAATGTTCTCCGAGTGTTTGTTCCACATCCCAACTGATGAGCATTCCACGACATGTTACACTTACAGGCCTCGTTCGGCAGATGTATACAAACCTTTAAAGAGCTTAGCGTGCTTAGTTCAGCAGCGAGATGGTTTTCTTTAGCTATTAATAACAGCTCCTGCTGGTCTGAGAGTTGACAACTCACATATAAACTAATAATACAGGTGGCAATTTGTATTGATGTATAGGACAAAAAAAAACTCAAGGAAAAAACATGAATATCATTGATTAGACACTTAAATGAAAAAAAAAAAACTCATATTATACACATCTAAGCGGCGGGTGAGATCCCTTTCCAAAATGAAGCAATACAATGTAAGATTTGGGTCAAATGAGTATCTATACAAGCGGTCGAATAAACACTACTCTACCGCAAGAGGGAGTGGGGGAACAAAGCCAATCCACCAAAAAGAAAAAGGTTAAGAGGCCTGACCTTTGGTGGCATTTCCAAACAACAAAAATGGCCACAGGAACAGCGATCACTCTTGTAAAGTTTGTAAGGGATATTGAAGATATAACTTATCAGAGAGATATAGTAGTTTAGAAAACACGTTTTATATTTCATTCAAATGTTTTCATTATTGTTGTGTTTTTGAAAGCAAAGCAATAGAAATAGTATACTGAAACAAGACACCTTTATACTAGAAATAAAAAAAGCAGTGGAAATCTAAACAATTCTTAGATACTAAGCAAACACAAATTTCAATGTTTTGAATCAACTTTAAATAATTTAAAGGAAAAATGTTATCAATGGGACTCACTTGCACCCTAAGGAGGAGTCGGCGGTTTTGAAATTCGAGCTGCTTCTGTCGAGCCTCCACTTGTTTCATACGGTGCACATCATGTTTGAGAACTTTTATGTAATCTACAGAAGACTTTAGAATTGTTCCCTTGTTAGGACGCACATCACGCACAATCTCGTAGTATCTGCATTAAAAAAGATAGACCAAATAACGGTACAAACAATACTAATTCATTAAAAATAGAGGAGCCAAAAAAAAAAAATATATATATATATAGAGCTCAAAGTCTTTTGCTAAAAAAAGATTTAAAATAATAAAACTCTAATACCATTTAAAGAATTAATCAGGGCGAAACTTAACCCAGTTTTATTCTACATAACAAATCTCCAACTACTGGCCTGTAATTAATTAGTATAAAGTTTAAAGGTGCATCAACACAAAGGTTACTAACATATAATCGAAATCCTCAAACTAAAATCTGAACAGAATTTTTTTTTTTTAAATCCTCCAAGCTAGTAGCCCAAAAATAACGACTGAGCATGGAGCTATTTAAAATGAGAATTAGTATGTAATGTGGCAACAGTTAAATTAAAAGAAAATTATATATTTAACTCACAAAAGCTCTAATTAAAGATATTTCATGGTAAAAATAGAATTATTGGCTATAATTCTATGCCTGGGAAGTGTTTTTAAAATCAAGCTAGTTCCAGATATTGTTCCAACAACATTAATTAGTTCAAATTACCTTTCTTAAAATGGAATTTGTTCAAGATATTATGCCCATTTTACAGAAACTTTAAAGTATTTTTTAGAAGTTTAATTCAAAATAATATCAATAATTCCTTACCACAAAGAAAAAAAATAGCCCATTTATATAGAATAAACTTGTATCTATGTGAGAGTAAAGATTTTAAATGTAAATTATGTTGTTAGGGTGGCCACCCAAACTTTAGAATAAAGTTCCAGCATAATTACCGGCTTTCCCAGCAAAAAAATAAAGTAATTTTCATGATTTTTTAAAAAGATTTTACTTCAGTTGTGAGACTTAACAAATAATTCGGAATGAAAATATTTTAGTGAGAGGTGTGTAGAACATTTCATCAAATTTTAGTGCTTGAGCAAGTATTGTTAATTAGATGTATTACCACTAAATATCTAGGTTAATAGACTTATTGGAATTACTCTACATCCCTTGTGAATATTTTTTTAAGGGTACTGTAATCAGAAAAGTCATTATTCAACTTGTGATGTTGTACCTCATGACCACACAATAGAAGACAGGCAAGTTAAACAATAGTATGTATACAAATGTGCTACATCCAGTGGCGGCAGAACCTTATTTGTGTAAGGGGTAGGGGGGATTAGAAAAAGTTTTTATCATATAAATGTTCCCCAAGTCAAAGGAGGGCCCGGAAAATGTTTGAAGATTGAATGCCCCTAGAAGTTATTTTAAGAGGTCCTCGTTTGTAAATTTTTTTAAAAATCAGACTCCTCTCCAAGCTATTTGGAGGGGATCTCCCCCAGAAATAAATTTCCTAGAAGCTATTTAGAGTGGCCCTTGCCAAGATATATATATATTATTTTTTTTTTCAATTAAATTTTTCTAGAATATATTTCAAGTAGTTTTCCCCTGGCAAATGTTTGAAATTTGTATGCCCATAAAAGCTATTTAGAGTAGCCCTCACCTTTAAATTCCTTACAAACAGCAAAATTTAAGGACTTTTCTTGGATTTTTTCCTGAGGCACAAAATTCAAGCATAATTCCCAGTTTTTCTCATCAATGGCCACCCTGTTATAGTTGTTAGTAGTAAGAATATAAGCACAAAACTTATATTCAAATTTAGCCAGAATTGCATACCTTCACTATTGTCACTTCATGTCATCATCACAGTTATAGACTAAAAAATTATTGATTCTACAACTATACTTTGTGTAAGGTTAATTACGATTTTGACATATTTCTCGAAAAAACTATTAATCAAAGTAAGCTTCAAATGCCATCAATGTTACAGGTAGGAACACGCAAGCTTAAATAATGATAGTATTAATAATAAGAATTTGAATCAATGAAATTTACTTAATCACTTTATCATAGTGATTTCCAGTCATCTTTACGGATGAGTGACCATTTTCCCCTAAAAATTCACCTTCCTAATTCCATGTCCTTAAATTTATGTAATTGTTCACATTCCTACTGAAATGAAAACTTATCTCCGATTCATTCTTTTTATCATAAAATTAGCTTTTTAAAAGGCAAGAAAAAGAAACTAGTTCCTTTCAAGTTTTAAAATAGAGGTCTTGTTTTAATAAATTAAATAAAATAAACTAATATCGTTCAAGAATTGCAATAGCCATGCTGTGTTGTAAAAATAATAGTCTAAACATAACTTACGGGTCATTATTCTTAGGAAGTAGTGTTCCAAGTTCCTTTATTCTGTCATTTATATTAAAACGTCTTCTTCGTTCAACTGAAATAAATAAGCAATATTTCAGTTAAATAATCTCCAACATAAAAAAATAAAAGTAATTAAAAAATGCACGTGTAAAAATTAGCCTATATGTAATGTATTTCCATGTAGGTTGGCTATCATGTGTGGTGACGTAGTAAATTGTCTGCTTCCCGTCATGCCCCATCCTAAATCCTAAATGACTATCGAGAATCTTATCGATAGCTGGTGTTCCCAACAAAACCATTCTCATTCAAGCAGTAACATTAAACAAAGTAGGTGTTCTTATTCCAGCCGTCCTTACCATGTTACGGACATAACATATTGGCGACGAGGAAAAACAAATTATGGTGTAATGTGTTCCCTTGGCTATTTGGAAGTCCAGCTTTAAAAGTTTTGTTGAATTAATCTAATTATATAAGGGGAAAAAAAAAGTTTTTCAATTGGAAACGTATGCATAACAGACTTGAGGCAACTCCAAGAACATTTGGTGATTTTACTAACTTAGGGCGTGGTCTATGAAAAATCATCCATATTAACATAAAATGGTGGTCAAAGGAAACATGAGTAGTTTCGACAGTAATGAAGAAAAATGGTCGTCATATGTAGAGCGATTCGAGCTATTTGTCGAATGTAATAGTATAACTAATGAGAAAAAAGTAAGTAGTTATTAACAGTAGTAGGCATGAAAACTTTTAATTTTTTACAAGATTTATGCACACATGACAAGACGTCAACAAAAAACTATGTGGAGCTAATTATATTTATCCAAGAACACTTATATCCTAAGACCATTGTTTAATGCCGAAAGGTATACATTTAGTTTAAGATCACAGCATGAACATGAAAGTGTATCAGATTATATCGCTAGCTTAAAACAAATGTCAAAGCATTGCAAATTTAAAGAATAATTATCTGATTATTTATGGGATCGTCTTGTAAGTGGATTGAGAAGCAGCTCTATTAAGCAATGACTTCTAGCGGAGAGACAACTAGACTACGAAAAGGCAGTGCTGATTTTAACATCTTTGGAGGCAGCCGAGAAGGATGCAGCATCACTGGCCTTTGGACATAACATTGGTGGAACAGCTGATCGTCACTCCCAAATTCTTTAAATGTCGAAAAAAGAGAGAAAAGGCAGTACAAGAGAGGTGAGGTGTTATTGCTGTGGAAGAAACGGTCATTTAAAGAATGAATGCCATTATAAACAGCATGAATGCTGTGTATGTAATAAGAATGGTCATTTTCAAAATGAATGCCATTATAAACAGTATGAATGCCATGTATGTAAGAAAAATGGTCATTTGTAAAAGGTGTGTCGACTGAAAGTCGGGTAAGTCAAACAATTCTAATAAGGCTACTCGTAGTATTATATGGATAAAGTGAATCACTTAAAATTGCATCCAACCGATTTAATCTTAAATTCATATGTACATGAACCAATTATTTCTGTGGGTGTTATAAATGTAAATGTTCAATATCAGGATTTGTCAGACAAAATGGAGTTATTTGTAATTAAAAATGGAGCTAATCCATTACTAGGGCGGGACTAGATTAAAGAATTTAAAGTTCAATTATTGATACCAGAAAATTTACATAGTGCAAATAGTGTAACGGCAGATAGGTTACAAACAGAAATGGTAACTAGCCTGTTAAGGGAATTTCCAGAAGTTTTTAATAAAAAGTTAGGAGATTATAAGGGTGAAACAGTTAGGTTAAATGTGAAAAAAGATGCTAAGCCAAAGTATTGCAAACCAAGATCAATTCCATTTGCACTTAAAGAAAAGGTAGAGCAGGAGTTAGAACGCAAGAGGAGGTATTAACTCTGATCTCTAATAGTGAATGGGGTACACCAATAGTCCCTGTACTTAAAGAGGAATGGAAATATTAGGATATGTGGAGATTTTAAAGTGACCTTAAACTCTAGTCTAGAACCAGAGAGACATCCTATTCCCAAAATAGAAGAGTTATTTGTCACTTTACAAAAGGGAGAAACCTATAGTAAACTGGATCTAAGTCATGCTTATCAACAAGTTAGGTTAGATGAAGAATCTAAGAAACTTTGTGTTATAAGCACTCACAAGGGTTTATTTAAGTACAACAGAATTCCTCATGGAGTTTCTCCAAAACTAAATTTGTTCCAAAAATTAATGGAAAAAAATTACAGGGGTTAAAAGGAGTATTTGTATTTTTGGATGACATTTTGATTACTGGTAGGAGCATGCAGAAGCATTGTGACAAACTCAAAGTTGTATATAAAAGTTTAAGTGACAAGGGCCTCACAGTAAGCAAAAATAGGAGTAAGTTTTTTTCTAAGAGTTTAGAGTATTTAGGGTTTGTAATAGATAAAGATGGGTTAAAAACAGCCAAAGACAAAATTGTGGCTATATTAGATGCACCTAAGCAGGAAAATGTTAAACAATTGAAGGGATTTATAGGGCTAGTCAATTACTATGGGAAGTTTGTTCCAAACTTATCCATGATATTGTGTCCTATGTATCGTCTGTTGAGGAAAAACACAGATTTTAATTTTGACAAGGCATGCATGAAAACTTTTTAAATAATTAAAGAAAAGTTAGTGTCAGCAGAGGTGTTAGCTCACTATAATCCTAAATTACCCTTAAAATTAGCATGTGATGCGTCAGGCTATGGTCTTGGTAGTGTACTGTCACAAGTGCAGAGTGATGGAAGTGAACGTCCAATAGCCTATGCTTCCCGCACACTGTCTTAAGCTGAGCAGGGATATTCACAAATTGACAAGGAAGCTTTGAGCCTTGTTTTTGGAGTAAAAAAAATTATACAATACCTGTGGGGGAGGAATATTTATACTTTGTACAGATAATAAACCTTTGTTAAGCATATTTGGGAAGAAAAAAGGTTTACCAGCCTTTGCAGCTAGTAGATTACAAAGATATGCTCTTTTCTTGTAAAGGTATGATTTTAATATTTGCTATGTCAAATCAGAAAATCACGGTAATGCTGATGGATTATCCAGGTGGCCATTAGTTAACTCTGACAATGATGAATTAGAGAATACCTCTAAAATGTGAAGATATAAAGAGAGAAGTACAAAAAGATCCAGAATTTGTTAAACTTACAGGTTATGTGAAGTTTGGTTGGCGTTATGATTATGATAAGGAGTTGACAACTTATTTTCATAGGAAAAATGAATTAACATTAGAGCAAGGAATACTTATGTGGGGGTATAGAGTTATTGTACCAAAGAAATTTCATAGACATTTGTTAGAGGAATTACATTCAAGTCATCTTGGAATAGTTAAAATGAAAACTTTAGCCAGATCTTAAATTTGGTGGCCTAATATTGATCAGGACATTGAACAAATGGTCAACAATTGTGCACCCTGTCTCTAGGAAACATTAAAGAAAGCAGTAACACAAAAAAAAGTAAGTGTTCTTATTCCAGCCGTCTTTACCATGTTGCGGACATAACACTATATTAATCACAGAATAAATTTGTCACTTGCATTTTATAGTTTCAAGATGTATGATAACACTTGGTATATTTAAGAAATATTATTCCAAACAATTTAAATTTTATTTGTAAATTATTTGAAATAAGACTTATTGTGTATGGAGCTGAAACATGGCCCAGAGTAAATTGAGAATAATCATTTATAAGGCGTTAAGATGTGGAGCTGGAGGATAATCGTGAAGATAACATGGATAGTTTGGTTGTCTAATAAAGACATGCTAAGAGCTATTCTGCAGATAATTCTAAAAATAAAGGCATACTGTATCGCATTAGAGAAAAAGTGGTTTATTGATTGATGTCATATAAGACAAAGTGGAAGAGAGAAGTGGACCAGGAAGACCATGAATCCAACTGATTAAATACTTCAAATATGGAAAAAGATGAAGTTTCAGAATTAAAAAAAAGGAAACTGCTATTAAGACATGGTGGGGGACTCAATTTGGACAAGGAAACGGACCTGTCAAAAGAGAGACACTTTATTATTATTATTATTTATTATTATTATTATTATTAATTATTATTATTATTATTTATTATTAATAATAATGTACAAATAAATATTTTACACATATCTTATGACCCTGCTGTAAATTTTTATTCTTGATAATATCGCTCCAACACAATCATTGTCTGGTCACACACAAATAATATACCCAGATGCTCAACCTCCAGGTTAAAATTGTCGTGCTCCTTTTGGCAACTTGAGTCCTTCAACACTAGGATTGCTGCTGTTAGTCCTATCATCATCACCCAGAAGTGACACTTGCGAGGCCAGTGTTGAAGGACTCTATCTGGCAAAAGGAGTGCAGAAAAGGAGAGCAGCAAAACCCCCGTAAGGTTGAGATTCTGTTTCATTCTTGTCTGTGGCCTTGGTATAAAACAACAGCTTACATTCTTACATTTCAATTTTTTACGAGTGGATTCTATTCTGTCTATTTATGTACTATAAAAAATGGCCGAGACTGAGACTAAGTTATTTAATACTAATTAAATCTAATAACTAATATATCAATAAATTTTTTTTAACATCACGTTTTACTACCTGTTGAGCTTATAAGCCTAAGTAAATTATTGAAATTTTGTAAAGGAAAATGCATAACAAGGTCTATTGGAGTTGCTTTGTTATTCAACCAATGTTTACAAGATAAACAAGCCTGACCTTGTAAAGCGAATTACTAAAAATCTATCAGCCTTATTAACGATGTTCTGTCAAAAACTAGAACCAAGGTATTTCAAATTAAAGTTGACTTAAAAAAAGTTAGGTAGGTGAAAATGGCACTTCTAACGTATGAAAGCCGACTTAAAAAAATAAATAAAAAACCTTTCAATAACATTTACAAATACTGTAAGGGATAAAAAGCATACATTTGTATGAATTGACAGATCAGAGAGTAATAGTTTACAATGAGTCACTATCTTCATAGTTTTGGCTAGGTACCATACTTTGTTAAAACTGAATTATTTGTATAGATATAATACATTTTTGTATTAAAGTTCATGCAGGAAGCTAATAACTGTGAACATAAATAACAAACTTTAAATAATGTTATGGATTTGAAAAGGTTAGGGAGTGAATAGTGTCTTGGGATAAGGTTGAATGACAAAGAGTAGCTTAGCTAAGCCAAATGTGCCGCTCTTTTTCAAGTACCTAAGAAGTTGAGCCGATATTATATATTAGTAACATATTAAACAAAACGTTTAGGGCTCAAATAACCTACTAAGAACATTTTTTTTTTAATGTTACAAATTAATTTTACTTTGATGTGCTTTGTTTCTAAATATCTTTACTTCTGAATATTTCTTAGCAGTAAATATAAATTTTATATGAATTGTTACCAGAAAGAGAATTAAGTTTTGTTCATCAATTATTCAGTTATAGAAACCATATTTACTTATTCCTATATGCTAATCCTGGTGAATTGACAAACTTATTTTTCATTGTTATGTTTTAAATAGCAGTTAAATTTATTACAAATGATTGGAGTGGTTTCATAAATTTACTGTAGCTATATTATTTGACATAGTATCACAAAATTTTACAGTTATATAGAAAAACTCATAAGATTTTTTTTGTTGCAGCCGCGTTTCGGATTTATGTTGCAAGAGCGCAGCATTTAGCAGTTAGTAAAGATGGCAAAATTCGCTGAGAAAGCTTATGCTGTGCTTGAATTTCATTCACATCAGTCCATCATAACAGTGCAACGACACTTCAGAACCAAGTTCAACAATGATGCATCAAGTGCCAAATCCATTCAGCAATGGTATGCGCAGTTTACAACTTCAGGATGCCTCTGTAAGGGGAAATCAATGGGTCGGCCTACAGTGACTGAAGAAACGGTCGAGCGCGTGCGGGCGAGTTTTTCACGTAGCCCACAGAAGTCGACGAACAAAGCAAGCAGAGAGCTGAACATTCCACAACCGACCATTTGGAAGATCTTACGGAAACGCTTGAAGCAGAAGCATTACCGCTTACAATTGCTATAAGCCCCGACGCCTGATGAAAAAGTGAGACGCTTTGAGTTTTCTACATGATTGCAACAACTTATGGAAGAGGATGGGTTTTGTGAGAAACTTATCTTCAGTGATGAAGCAACATTTCTTGTGAATGGCACAGTGAACAGGCACAATGTGTAAATCTGGGGCACAGAAAATCCCCATGCTATCGTGCAGCAAATTAGAGGCTCACCAAAAGTTGATGTGTTCTGTACGGTCTCAAAATTACAGGACACATGTATCTGGATATATGCTGGCTTATGCAGTAGCTGGAGACAACCATCTCGATCTTCGTGATTTCTTAAACACGACATTGGAAAACAATGGACCGGTTGTGGTGGGGATGATAATCAGAAATTCCTGTCATGGCCTCCATGCTACCTTGACTTAACCCATGCAATTTTTTTTTGTGTGTGTGGGGTTATGTGAAAGATTCAGTGTTTGTGCCTCCTTTAACAGCAAACCTAACAGAACTGCGAGCTCACATCAACAATGCCTCTGAAAAATTGATAGGAACATGTTACATAAAGTGTGGCAAGAACTTGATTATAAACTTGATATCTGTAAAAAAAAAAAAAAAAAAAAAACTTTATGAGTTTTTTCTGTATGACTGTAAGGTTTTGTGATACTATGTCAAATAATATAGCTACAGTAAATTCATGAAACCACTCCGATCATTTGTATAATCCTGTATAAAGCATTAGAGTGAGGTCAAAAGAACAAATACACCTTGACAAGGTGCCAAACATTTTCCATTTAAAAATTATGTTATTAAAGAAGAAAAGCTATATTTTATCCAAGCCATTGTTAACAATGATTAGAAATGACTGGAAAAATTGCTATATTTTATTCACATTTTTGAATATTAAGCTTTTTGGGTAGTTAAAACTGCAATTTTAATCAAATTATGTCTAAGAAAAAAGCTTTAGAATGCTCAGCTCTATTGGTATTATAAAATTCCTTTACCAATTGAATTCCTTGACTTCCCAGGTGTGTGGTTCCTCTATCTTGATTATTATGAATTCTTAATCAGCTCAACTCAAGTTGATTTTTCAATATTAAATTTTTTTCTCTCTCTCAGATTAACAATCTATCAAATTGTGTTAGAGCAGTTGATTTTTGTATATTATTTAATGACCATGTACATGTAAGAGGCTAAGAGAAAAAAATCTCAAAATTCAAAAAATCCAAATCAAATTTGAAATTTTATATATTTCGAAGACTTTATTTTTAATGCCATGACTTAAATGAAGTATAATGTTTACCTCCTTTCAACAAAAATAGAATTTATGTTATTCTTGATGAAAATTCTGGCCCTACTGACATAAAATCCTATTATTATGATTCTGCATTTATCCTTTCTTATCTACTACTTTATTTATTTGAACAATTTATTATGCTCCACTTTTTGCCAGTACCAAAAGTGCATATTATAAGCCGATGTAGGGAGGAAATACATTTTTTAGATTTAACAGACTATATTTAGTTGTAAAAAAATAGAATATATTTGAACATGGGTAGATAATCAAATAAAAAAATCTATGTTGATTAAATAGCAGAATTTATCATATTGTGTTTAATATGCTTAACTGTATATGTTTTTTTTCCTCATGTGTATTTTGTTTATAGTGCAAATGTGATAAGTAGGTTTAAAAAAGCTCTTAAAAAATACTATGTTTTTTTGTTATTTTTCAAACATTGGGTGTGTTGAGAAATAAAATTTAAGAACATTTTACTGTATGGATATTATAAAGTAGCTTCCGCTTTCGTAAAATTTGCATTTGTGATATCTAGCTTCCTGCTACTATACTATATACCCCAATGCACAAACAAAGATGCAGTATTGCAGAGACATTGACACTCACTTTGGTTTGCATGACGAGTCTCGGCCATGTTAATAGGAAGGATTGCAATAGTGAGGCTCGTCACAAATAATAATATAATAATATTTAGCACCGCGTCTTACTACCGTTCGGGTTATACGCTTAAGTACTAATTACGCTAATGGATTAGGAATTGGGAAGGTTGAATTTAGAGGAAGTGAACCCACATTTGCGTGGAGGGAGAGTGGAAAACCATTTAGGAAAAACCACCCTCAGTTCACCCGACCGAGATTCGAACCTCGATCTCCCCGTCCTCTCGTCACAAATGAATGTATTTGTGTGTTATTTGTGAAGTATATTTATACATTAGGGACTGTACACAAACTATGTAAGCAGATCAGGAGGGAGGGGGAGTCAAAATATGTGTGAATTACATTAAAATTAAGCATATCGAGTTGCGTTCTGTGTTAATACTCGACTGCGTGTACGTATAAACAAACAATGATTGACTCATCGACTTTGATCAATGAGCCTGGTGATTACATATGAACATGTTTCAATAAAAGGGTTATATCTGGCTCTACAATTATAAATACTATTTAAATAAGATGTTGGTGGGTGGGGTGGGGGATCGGGGAGTGGTGCGTGTGCATGTGATTTTGTGACATTATATTAAAATGATGGTCCAAAAAACTGTGACAATGATGAAGGGGGGGGGGGGGGTGGAAGGATCCAAAATTATCGTTATGGAGTTCATGAACAGCCCTTTAATAGACATATTGCTTTTCATTATTGGTTTGATTTGTTTTCAAGATGTGTTGAGATCATGTTTACTTTATTTATATTCCGTTAAATATTAACAGTGTCGGTTTTATTTAAGCCAGAGCAGAACTATTCAACAAAATTTTTTGAGATCATGTTGACTTTATTTGTATTCTGTTAAATATTTAGCAAGCCATGGCAGAACTATTCAACAAAATTCTCTAACATTTATGGTTGCAATTATTGATATAATAAAATTAAGAATATAAGGGCTCTTAAATTTCATTTTGAATTTGAAACTTTGTATATTATAATGTTATTCCTTTATACTTTGAGAATCAACAGGTTTAAAGATTTAATTTTACTAAGAAGATAAATAAAAATAGTTTAAATATATATTGTGTAGTACTTACTTTTATTTTAGTATTGGAAGTATATTAATATAAGGACACATTTAAAATGCTTCTAATATTTGATTTACAATATGGGGTATTGTATTTAATAGAATTAGGGAAAAGATAACACAACATTGAAACACACTATATCTTGACAAAACTACTTTTCCAAAATAGTTTTTTTTTTTCATTTGACTTATGTGTTTTGTTTCTTCAAACTTAAGAAGTTCAGAATACTTAAAAAAAACCTATAATTTCAAGATTCAAGTAGATCACTCTGAAGTATATAATTAGAGTATATACCTTTTAATTTAAGGTATTCAAGAGTTGAAACTGACATTTATGTATTTCCTTGCAAAACATCGCTAATTTATCAATACAAAACCATTTTTATAATATGGCAGTTATAGCAGTACTCTTGTTTAACACACATTTTGTTTCACTCATCTATTAGCATTTAATGAATATTATTTCTTAATAAGCTTTGTCTTGAGGTATGTCTTTTTCTCGCTTGGGTGGCCACATGGTATAAAGCATTATTCTCGCAATAGACGAGGCTGCTTATGACAGGGAGATTGGGGTTTGGTCCCGATTGAGTGTATTGAGAGGTTTTTTTCCTAAATGGTCTTCCAATCAACCTCCATGCAAATGCGGGTATATTTCCTCTAAATTCAACCTTCCTAAGCTCCAACACATTATAGAGTACATAGGCATAAAACAAAAAAAAACAAAAAAAGGATATATATTTTGAAAATATTATTTTGTATCTAAAATACACTTATCTAGGTATTTTGTACCGGTATAGAAAATACATTTATATACCATATTTTGACCATAATTTTGTAATTTGCTATTCCCTATTCCTAAAATAAGAAACTTTGTAACAAATTCATTTTTAGCTCACTTATCCTCAGAAATTTTAATTGCAAGAACTGTAATTTTCTTTAGTTAAGTTTAAAACCATAAGTGTATTTTTTTATCTATATTTTATAAGACTATTAATAAATACTTAGTTGAGGCCTTCTTTAAAACTTCTACTTCAACACATAAATTAACTCAAAGTATAGTCAATCAGCATGTATTAAATAAGATACCACATGAGGAAACCATAAAATCAAATGATAAACTTACTCATATTATGGTTGTCCTTTTTTTGCCGATCTTTAGCTAGAGCATGTAGCTCTATGTCGTTAATATGAAGAGGTTCGTGTTTGAGTTGGGGCAAATCTGGGGGACAAGAATTGCTGGTCTTGTTGATCCCATTGCCACCATAAGATATGAATTGTTCAAACAGGCTGCTTGTAGTGCCAACCTGCGACATAGAGTGAAAACAGTGAAAATCTGTCCTTATGTCCATCTTGTATCTTTTAATTGTAAGATTTAATTAAGAGATTTTTGGGAAAGCCAACTAAGTGCTGTTATAAGACTATGTTGCCAATGCTTTTTTATATACTTATAAAATTTAAATTCTATGTTCTTTTATTATAAAATGAAATAATTTATTTATAAAGTGTTTATAGTAATCTTTTAGTAAAATTATGCTTAGAGGGTGCTTTTATAGGATGGGTTATGGACAAAAGATTTTGTACAGCTTGCCAAAAAAAATCATTAGCAGCAATATGCTTCAGTACCTATATATAACCCCACTACTTGATGTAAGTTATTTGTAAGGAAACATTTCAAGTGTCAAAATTGTAAAATAATTAAAAATTATATTTAAGAAGAAGATAAGAATCACTTAATGATCCAAATTAGAGAGAATTGCATTTTTATGAAAACATATTTGCTATACAAAATAAAGTTTGGAAAACCATATAATTCCTTTTACATTTATAAAGTGCATTTTTAAAAAGCAAAAAACTTGTCTCGTGATTTAATGACCACAGAGACTGGCTGCTAACCTAGAGGTCCCGGTTTCATTTCTCAGCTGGTACTAGGGGATTTTTCTCAAAAGGGGAATAATTCCCATGGACACCAGGGTTCTGTTGATTAGGCTTAAGTTAGGATTTTCCACCCTACCATATTCATTATCATTATCCCCTCATCTCATCAGGACACAGAAAAAGTCTACTTGAAAAAGGATGACTAATTACCACATTCGGTCGTTCTCTGGACTGCGGTACATTGGTACTAGCCAATCTTTCCTCAAACTGAGCTACAAAATGATTATCCGACATGCAATTATTATTATTATTATTATTATTATTATTATTATTATTATTATTATTATTATTATTATTAATAATAATAATAATATTTTTATTATTAATGAGATGATTAACCATTTATAGTTACATAAATTTTACTTTAATTTGCATATTGCTATGTACATTCTGTTTAACTTGAAAAGCAGCCGTCTTACATTAGGACACTATCTTATAATACACATCATAGTGTAACCTTTCAAGGTAAGTTTAATGTATATTAGACTAACCAAAAAACATTTGGGCAAGCTTTTTAGAATAAAGCATAAACTATTTTAATGTTTATTTTTATCGATATTATAAGTCGATAACATAAGTTTAACTTAATCTACAAGAGTTATGATATGGTATTAAGGCCTTAATTTAGGGAGTATTAAGGAGGAGGACTAATAAGAACTTAACAAACGGGTATTTAAGGTGGGGTAACAAAGGAAAAGCATCCATATTCATCTGAAAAGAAGATAAAAAAAACTACAGCATATAAAAACAAAACGAGTGCACCTGTAAATTTAAATACTGAACACACTGGCCAGAGTCAAGCCAACTAGTGGTGAACTAACTTTGCCTATCCTGTTATAACCGGAAAACCGTCAATATATTAACAAATTCCAAATCTATATAGAGTTTATTTTTTTGTTACTCTGGATCCGCTAGGTTAAGTACATTTCAAGAAGTAAAGACTATATTGGTTAGTGGAACATGTTACTGATGCTATTTGTTGCCTGGGGAGTGTGTGCTTTCTGTACATGATTTAGCTGGATAGTTTCTCAAATCTAGGCATCTCTTTGATGGAGAGTTTGATGCCGAGATTGCTGTCAATGACTGGTCAACTCTGTAAGAGATAGTTCTGAGTGTCACATTCTTTAGTTGGCCGAGTCAGGGCTATTTTAATAAGTTAAACTATGATGACATTTCCAAATATTTGACACTTAGCAGGCAAATTTCAGCTAAGGAGGCCAACAATTAAAAAAAAAGTCTCAAGATTTAGAAGGCATTTTGTGAAATTGCCACCAGCTCCACCCAACACTATTTTGGAAATAAATACTTGAGAGAGAGAAAGAGAAAAATAAATGGTACGGCGCACCGCACAGACTTTCTCTCTCTTTCTATAAACTCGTAAGATTTCTGAACGGAATAATGTACATTGTATCATCACCACTCCACATAAGAACACGCATAAAATAATATACAATGATATAGAATCAATGAGAAAAGAGGCGCATCTTTGTCCACCTAAGAGCATTTCAAACAGTTTAATGTCTTCCACAAGGGTCAACACTTCGTATTAAAATTTCGATTTCTGGTTAAAATTTTAACATTTTAAAAGGTGTTGCAGATCTTTAAGTCATCGCATTGATATTTAATTATTCATTTATACATTTTGACCAATAAAAAAAGTAAATATTGACTATTGAGTCTAAAATGGAGATAGATCATTGCTATGCAAACATTTCTCCTAAGAGATTTAAGGAAAAATAACATACTTTTTTTAGATACTTACTTATATTTAATTACTCTATGGCATTGGAGTATTATTGCGTTAAGACTTAAGTAGTATATGTTTACAACTAAAGCTCACAAAATTGTATTAATATATTTGCAAATATCTCAGAAACTGCTGTTTTTATAAAAATATATGTCAAATAAAAGTTTTTTATTTCTAATAGTCCTACAATTTTGCAATGATAAGTTGTTTAGTTTCTCCAATAGTTGTGGAGATACGGAAATTAACGCTTCTGTAATGTACCCTAAAAATCATTTTCATAGGAAAATGAAAATAGCCAGTTTATTTATAATCTTAATCAACGCCTAGATACGAATTTTAATCAAAATCGTTTAAGCAGATTTTGAGAAAACCAAATTTTTCTCTTTTCGTCCTTCAGTAAACTACCCTTAATTTTAAGTTTTTATAGACACACAGAGAGACGGCATTGCAAAGACTATTTTTTAGGGTTCGGGGGGTCATGAGACGTCGACATCCATCAACATTTCAGGTTAGTTTTTTTTTTACGGTCGCAATACTTAAACTTTAATGTCCAAAAAGTTAAAAAAATTCATATAATTGCGTATATATTGAAAGTTATTGATTTTATAAAAATATGTTTCTAATAAAATATTTGTATTATAAATATATATACATATTTGTAATGCTAAGTAATTTCATATCTCAAATAGTTTCGGAGCTATTATAAAAAATGTTAATTTACGCATCAGACCGGAGCCCTTAAAACGATTTTGCCGAAATATTGAGAGTAGCCATTTTGTTTGGAATATTTATTTATGTTCATAAATGAAATTTAATCAAAATCGTTAGAGCCGATTTTGAGAAAATCGACTTTTTCTCTTTTTGCCCTTCAGTAAACTACCCTTAATTTTAGGGTAGATATCCAATTCCAAAAACCCCTCGGGGCAACCCTATGAAAACCCTAGATATCAAGTTTCAGCTCAATCGGTAAAATTGTTTAGGCTCTAGTTGGAGGTACAGACAGACAGACAGACAGACAGACAGACAGACAGACAGACAGACGGAAATTCAAAAACAACTTTTTCGGATTCAGGAAGTCATGAAACGTCAAAATTCATCAAAATCTCGAGTTCGATTTTTTTGACGATCACAATACTTTCTCTACCTGTAAGATAGAGAGAAAGTAAAAAGTGCGTTATCAAAAAATACTTCAAGATCATAACAATAATTCTGTGGCAATTTGAGACTAATATAATAATTTATGGTTTTTGGTTTCATTTTATTGTATTTAAAACTCGCTGAACTGAACGTGGGTGCTCCACCTAAAAAAAATCACATTAATGCATGGATACATTTTTAAATTTTTTATTTACTCTAAGCTTAACTAGTGATTTTCAAAGTTTTCACACCTCTAGTCAACCACCCCACAACAGGGGTAGTTTTTGTTTAAAAAATAAATGGTACGGCGCACCGCACAGACTTTCTCTCTCTTTCTATAAACTCGTAAGATTTCTGAACGGAATAATGTACTTTGTATCATCACCACTCCACATAAGAACACGCATAAAATAATATACAATGATATATAATCAATGCGAAAAGAGGCGCATCTTTGTCCACCTAAGAGCATTTCAAACAGTTTAATGTCTTCCACAAGGGTCAACACTTCGTATTAAAATTTCGATTTCTGGTTAAAATTTTAACATTTTATAAGGATTTGCAGATCTTCAAGTCATCGCATTGATATTTAATTATTCATTTATACATTTTGATCAATAAAAAATTTAATATTGACTTGAGTCTAAAATGGAGATAGATCATTGCTATGCAAACATTTCTCCTAAGAGCTTTAAGGAAAAATAACATACTTTTTTAGATACTTATATTTAATTACTCTATGGCATTGGAGAATTATTGCGTTAAGACTTAAGTAGTATAAGTTTACAACTAAAGCTCACAAAATTGTATTAATATATTTGCAAATATCTCAGAAACTGCTGCTTTTATAAAAATATTTGTAAAATAAAAGTTTTTTATTTCTAATAGTCCTACAATTTTGCAATGATAAGTTGTTTAGTTTCTCCAATAGTTATGGAGATACGAAAATTAACGCTTCTGTAATGTACCCTAAAAATCATTTTCATAGGAAAATGAAAATAGCCAGTTTATTTATAATCTTAATCAACGCCTAGATACGAATTTTAATCAAAATCGTTTGAGCAGATTTTGAGAAAACCAATTTTTTCTGGTTTCACCCTTCAGTAAACTACCCTTAATTTTAAGTTTTTATAGACACACAGACAAACGGCATTGCAAAGACTATTTTTTAGGGTTCGGGGGGTCATGAGACGTCGACATCCATCAACATTTCAGGTTAGTTTTTTTTACGGTCGCATTACTTAAACTTTAATGTCCAAAAAGTTAAAAAATTCATATAATTGCGTATAGATTGAAAGTTATTGATTTTATAAAAATATCTTTCGGATAAAATATCTGTATTATAAATATATATACATATTTGTAATGCTAAGTAATTTCATATCTCAAATAGTTTCGGAGATATTTAAAAAAAATGTTAATTGACGCATCACACCGGAGCCCTTAAAGCCATTTTGCCGAAATATTGAGGGTAGCCATTTTGTTTGGAATATTAATTAATGTTTATAAATAAAATTTAATCAAAATCGTTTCAGCCGATTTTGAGAAAATCGACTTTTTCTCTTTTTTCCCATCAGTAAACTACCCTTAATTTTAGGGGTAGATATCCAATTCCAAAAACCCCTCCGGGCAACCCTATGAAAACCCAAGATATCAAGTTTCAGCTCAATCGGTAAAATAGTTTAGGCTCTAGTTGGAGGTACAGACAGACAGACAGACAGACAGACAGACAGACGGAAATTCAAAAACCACTTTTTCGGATTCAGGAAGTCATGAAATGTCAAAATTCATCAAAATCTCGAGTTCGATTTTTTTGACGATCACCATACTTTCTCTACCTGTAAGATAGAGAGAAAGTAAAAGACATATTGGATCAGTATTTTGATGTTTTGATGAGGTTTTTATTTTTTATATAAATATGAGCATGACAAACATGACTATTGTTGTATTGATCAGTATATAAGAATGAAAGAGAGAGTACCATATACATTTAGGTCAAGGTTCAAAATATATAAATACTAATCTGAGTCTATATTGGTCTATTTGCCATGGGTAATGTGGATAACAGCCTATTGTTTACTTCACAGTAATGTCCAACTACCTCCAAATACTGTGTTGATTTGAATTCTGGTTGATTTAAAGATTATTAAGCCTAATGTGATAAGTAGAACCTCATAAAAATGGTCTTATGTTTAGTTAAATTTGTTTTTTTAATCTCACTTTTTGGTGTTATTTCGCATTTATTCAAAATTACATGTTTTCTGAGGTGTTTAAGTATTATTTACATATTGAGACAATGTAACTTATACAAAACTAAAATTTACTATTGAAACCTTATTTATTTGCTTTAAAATTCTTTGTCAAGTTTGTCTGCATATTTCACAATTTTGTAGCATAAAGTTAGCTTACACTACAACAAAATACTAATCAAATTACAGCATGGTCAAAACTTCTTCTTAATTTCCTTTTAATTTCGTGTTTATTTAAAGATTTTTTTTTTGTAAAAGCGGTGTTATTTCGTTTTATAGGAGGATTTCATGTAACAAGACAATTTTGTTTTATTTCACTTTTCAAAAACATTGTAAATCATATACAAAAACTATCCCCAGAAAAAGTACTTGATTACATCTTTGTATGGCACTTTCTGCTTTATCGCGTCTCACCATTTTTATGGGGCTCTAGTGATAAGATATTGATTTTGAGATTTTGAGGGGGGAGAGAGAGAGAGGGGGAGATAGAGAGAGGGGGAGAGAGAGAGGGGGGGGAGAATGGGATAAGAGTTATTTTGATTCCAATATAATTGTGTTTACAGGCATAATAATCTTTCAAAGGCATATTCACATAAGGGGGGGTGAAGTTAAGATTTGTAATCCACACATACACAATTTTAAATGCTAAAACAATAATAATAATATATATTTTATCATACTCAGTGTGGTCCAACCTTTTATGGCTCACGAGCAAATTGGCATAGTGTAGGGAGAACAGCAGGCCGCAAGATAAATAATATAATGATGTGATTATTTATGTATAGTATTTTTTTTAGTATCATGTCTTACTAATCGTTTGGGTTATACGCTATGTATACTAATGGAGGGATAAAATAAATGTATAAAATAATTCCAAAATAAATTTATCTTTTGACTACTGCATTAGGATGTATAGAAAATTAAATGAAGTACACACAAATAATTCACTGTATAAGTCAGGTACAAGTGAAAAAACTGTATTGACTGAAGGGGAGTATGGTTTGTTATTAGTGATACTGTATTGATTTTAAAATTATTGTAACATTTGGATATGATTCTTCGGTGCAAAGCTAACTGGATCGAACACATCTTTATAAGGAACTGTCTTCTGCATGACGTAAGAAAGGCAAGGTCTAGGGAAAGAGAATTCAAATATTGGATGACTTGAAGGAAAGAAGAAAATTCTGGGAGCTGAAGGAGGAGGCAGAGGACAAGGCGCATTGCAGTCTAAGTTCACTGACAAAATGAATAAACTTGTCGTAACACAGAAAACCTAATAATAATATCATTGTCTCGATTGTGAATTCTGTTCAGTGATGTTTAGTTTGGTTCATCAATCTTTTATTTTAAATGCTTTGTTTGCTACAAAGCAATGAGGAAATGAAGTGTAGAGTCTTGTCACACATCCTCAATCCTCGGCATGTCATGAGTCAGAAATAATATTGAAAAGAAGTGTCACTGTGAAATGAATGTGATCAGGTGTTATGTTACACTTACACAGCGTATGGTAGTGTTGAATGCATTTGAGGGGTTGAATTAAACCCAGGTTCATCTACATGGAGGTCAGATCACATCAGTCATTTTGGTTTGGCATGTTTCTCTATGATGTGTTGAATTTGGTTTTCTTTAACATAATAAACAATTTGCAAAGTCAAGCTATTGCAGAAAAAGAACGAAGAGGGTCATGAAAGAATGGTTTTTCGACGAAACATTAGGGGCTTCAGTAGTAAGGTGATCCTAGATTTTGACACCAGATAAGGTTAGGGGAAAGGGGGCTAGACTCATCGTCATAAATTTTTTTTATCATAAACTTTTAAGATCTAAAGTTGTGTCACTATACCAAAACAAGAAATGTAAATTTATTGGGTGAATATACTCAGTGAATATATGGGGTAAAAAAGAATAAAGTAACACCTGGCGAGCAGATATGTGTTTTAAGCTCAGCCAGAAGCCAATGCTTATTAATAGACAGCATTATAAGGCTACTTTGAGCAGACTCACTCACCAACCAATATTGAAAGTATTTGTAAATAAGCAGAGCTAGTGTGTCCAAGTTTGGTGTGCAGGTCATATAGGCATAGCTAACACGAACATGCTAAATAAACACATTTTTGTTAGTGATGTTGGATAAGTTATCAGTTTTATAGTAGTTATATATGGATTGAAGAAGTTTCTACACAATTTGTCAAATAAAGATAAATAATAATTTGTTCACAGTCGGAGAAGAAAATTATCTTAAGAGAACCCTGATACGTTTTCTAAAACTGTGGATCCCAAGGTTCTCGGTTAACGTGCAGTTTTAAAACTATACCTAGTTAGTGGGTCGCACACATATGCATGCACATGCACACACACACACACACAACACACACACACACACGACACATATATTTTTGAGTTTAAGTAAATGTATATAGGTTGATAAGCTGGAAAGTGTAGTCAAAACATGTATGACTTATCAATTTAAATCTTCAACTTAGGATAAATTCCTTATCATTTGAACTTTTTAAGCTCTGAGGCTTATTATTTGTAGTGCACACATCAACACTTGTGCCTTAATATAAATTTTTTAAAACATTTTATTTTTCATACAAAATATTTATGGGCTTCTTTCAAATATCAACCATTTGCATAAAATATAACATTTATTGTTTCTCCATTCTAAATTATAAGACATAAAAAAATGTTGTGGGTCACATTAAGGAATCTTAAAAACTGCAGATAGTCATAGACAAACTTTGGGAACCCTTGGTCTAGAAGGAGACAAAATGGATATGACATGAACGTTGATTAATTCAAATACCAACCATTCTTAAAGAATTAGCAAGTAAGTAAACTTGTTTTAACCCTTAAAATGGCAAATAATGTATCAAAGCTAATATTAAAACTTGTCAGGGATATGAAAATACACAAAAACATATTGATAAATAAATAAAGAAGCCATTTTGTGTACTGCAGTACAAAGCAAATGTGGACATTGTTGATAATAAACCAACCGTGCCTTTCATATAATATTATACTATGAATAACAATTAAATGGATAATAAAACATATGGCCAAGGGCGTACAAAGCTAGGGGGTACAGACTCCCCTTGAAATCCGATGGTGGACCCCTCCTATGGGGGAAGGGGGGTTCCATATGCACATATAAAAACTTTTACTGTCTAAAGGATAGCAAAACTTTTAGCAAATGCCCCTAGAAAAATTAGCTTCAACACCCTTGAATGTGGCCATTTATTTGATAAAATGTGACCTGTTCACTTGTATATAAGACTTACAATGCATTAAATTAATACATGAAACTTAAAAATGATTAGTTTCTCTTCTATACTATTAGTTACTGGACTCTGACACAGAGCAATTTGTTGAACGAGAAACAAAGCAGCATGTATTAGGACCCTAAACTAGATTCACAATAACCCCACATCAGGATCCTAAAGCAAGTGACCCAAAGTCTGTGTGAAGCTATGACCTGTGGCATGAAGTAGTGTGGAAGCTATGACCTGTGGCATTAAAGTATGGTGAGCTATGACTGTGCCTGAGAGTATGTGGTGGAAGCTATGACCTGGTGGCATTAGAAGTATGTGGTGGAAGCTATGACCTGGTGGCATTAGAAGTATGTGGTGGAAGCTATGACCTGGTGGCATTAGAAGTATGTGGTGGAAGCTGTGACCTGGTGGCATTAGAAGTATGTGGTGGAAGCTGTGACCTGGTGGCATTAGAAGTATGTGGTGGAAGCTGTGACCTGGTGGCATTAGAAGTATGTGGTGGAAGCTGTTATCTGGTAAAATGAAGAAGAATGTACTGGAAGTTTAAATTTGGTTGCAAGAAGAAGCATATGCTGAAAGTAGTGACAGTTGCAAGAAGTTAAAATACTACCAAATATGAGCATGCAGAACAGTTTATGGGCTAAAGAAGGAGACTTGGTCTGGTGGTAAGTTTTGTATGGTAAAACTAAACAAGGGAGTGTGCTTCGAGAAGCACCCTGAAATTTTAAAATAGTGCCAGGTGCTATCATGAAACAACTCTTCAAGTTGCATGCCAGTAATGAAAATGTCTTGGAACTGGGGGAGGGATTATGAAACTCGATCAGGACATTATATATGGTACTAGGCTTTATTTTCTATCGTAGTAATCCTAATTGTGTATGTCAATAGTCTATAGTAATATAAAGATATATTAGCAAAGCTATATTTACAGCAATTATGTGAGCATAGCAATTATGTGAACCTGAGTTTTATGTCATAAAAATCCAATGCAATACAATAAACCAAGAACCTGGTTCGGTCGCCGCGTAGTCTAATGCGCTAATCTTGTGTTGGACTAGACTGCTGAAGACAGGGATACCGGGGTTCAATCTCGGTCGGGTGCAATGAGGGTATTTTTCCTAAATGGTTTTCCACCCTCCCTCCATGCAAATGTGGGTGTATTTACTATGAATAAAGTCTTCCTAATCACTAACCAATTAGTGTAATTAGTACATAGATGTATAACCTGAACAGGTAGTAAGATGTGGTGCTAAAAATAAATAAATCAAGACTCTTTTCAGTTTATGCATGATGGTTAGAGTTGTTATGTAGGTGGATTAAACTTTAAGCTTAAAATCTTTCTCAACCCCAAATAATATTTTGCATGCCGTTTAAATTTTTAAACTATCACTTGGAATTTAACGATAAAAAAAATTACATCTTAGGGTTCACTACAATAAATACTATTTAACACAAATAGGTACAAAAATGGATGACTTTTGGATCAGTGAAAGTCTCTCCCTTAAGAAATGTGTTCAAATCCAGTACACAACGGAATGTGACGCTTAAGTTGGGGATGTAGGGATCCAAGAAAAGGTTTGTGTTCTTGCTGTTTTTATAAAAAAATATTGTTTATTAAAAATAGATCAAATATTGCTTCAATACAAAGTAAGAGTTTAACTTTCGTTACATAGACCTAAATAGTTCTTGAATATCTTTCAAGGGTGTTCTGGAATTTAATGATAACTTTTTCTCTTCAATCATAAAATGTCTCATTTAATGCTGCTATGGTAAATAAGATATTAAACAACTGTTGATATACCCATATGAAGTAAATTAACTCTATGTAATGAAACAGTATTTGATTTATTTTGCCAATAAAATGTTTTGGTGTAAAAACCACAAAAACACTGGCCTTATATCGCGTTCCCTACATCCCCACCTTAAGGAGCTAGAATAGTTGAGCATAAATTTATAACACCAGAAACCAAGTGGGTTTATAACATTACTGGGTGGTGCTGTCCATTAGTAGGAGAATAAACAACAGGAGAAGAGGAAAATACAAATTACAATACAATTTGTTATGACCCCCCCCCTTTCTCTCCCCATCCTGTCAAATATGTCATTTGATTCATAAATATGAATTATACGCTCCTACCTCTCATTTCCTGGGCATTTTGCTCTTAATGATCAACCTAAATATATCGATTTTTATACTTTTAAGATTGGAACTTTTTAACTTTCAGACTGTGTTACTGCCATAGAAAATAGTTTTGTGCTCATTCCAGTAAACACAAAACTTGTGTACTGTTTAAGGTTTTGTAAATATTTCACCTAGAAGTGCAACATATGATTGGCGCCATCTTAGCTACTTAGCTAGTCCCTTTAGACAGAAGGAACTCAAACCTTGGTTTGATTGAACATAGTTGAGAAAAAAAAAAAAAAAAAAAAAAAAATTAATTTGAATGTTAATTTTACCTGAATCTCAGGTGATAGGTTGTGACTTGGTTCTCCAATCTTTAGGTTGTCAGAAGCTAAGGAACTTGCTTCGAAGGATAGAATGTCTTCCAGAAATTCTTCTGCCTGTAAACATACAAAAATACATTGGTTTTAGTAATGGATTAATTTAGCATTATATATTATTTAGGGAAGTCGCTTGGTAATAGGACCATCTAGATCAGTGGTTCCCAACCTGGGGGCGATCGCCCCCAAGTGGGCGATTTGGGTTATCAGGGGGGCAATAAATAAGTGGGGGGCGATTTGGAGGCGATGAGTATTTAAAGGTTGAAAAATTAAAATAGTACTGTACAGTAGAAGTTACTGTCAACTTAATTTTTTCCAGATTCCAATTTTAAAATGAAAACATGTACTCCTGTTTTTTAAATGTACGTCAATGATCTTAGTTAATTATTTCACTTCTTTGTTCTTAAAAAAATCTGTAAAAAATGTACATTTTAATTTTTTTCTATTTTATTTAAGAGTGACCGGATATAACTGCTTTGGTTGTTTTTATATACGGTAGTAAAATTGTTTAAAATAATACAATTGCTTTATTATTTACACTTTACTTCAAATTAAAATTAGGCATACAATGAAAATGAAAAGGGGGCGATAGGTGTTAGTCAACCTCCAGAGAGGGGAGATGGGCCACAAAAGGTTGGGAACCACTGATCTAGATAATATTCCAAAAGGCTATTTGTTTGAAGATAGATTGGGTTGAAAGTATAATGTTTTGGATTATTGGGCAATGCCATGTTCAAAACGTCCCTTAGATCTACTTTATGTCAGGATTCAGCAGACCATTTTTTTCAATAAGTAACCAAATAGTTTAGGTTGAAAATGTACTATTTTATAATTTAAATAATAAATGCTCAGGTGAAATGTAACACCACACAAGGTCAAGATAAAATAAATAAATAGCAACACAATAACTATTCTAGTTTTACTTGACAAGCCGATAAGTTTTCCAAATACGAGTAGAAGGGATTTTTTTTTTTCCACAAACTAAGGTTACACATAGCAATAAATGCCCTTATATATCCTAGTGTTTATCTATCAGCTACATCTGGTCAGATCATCTGGCCAGGGCAAGCAGTGTTCTATCTATCAGCAACATCTGGCCAGGGCAAGCAGTGTTCTTTCTATCAGCAACATCTGGTCAGAGCAAGCAGTGTTCTAACATCTGTCATCGCATGTCTATCTATCAGCAACATCTGGTCAGATCAAGCAGTGTTCTATCTATCAGCAACATCTGGTCAGATCAAGCAGTGTTCTATCTATCAGCAACATCTAACCAGATCAAGCAGTGTTCTATCATCAGCAACATCGATCAGGTCAAGCAGTAATCGCCCTTTTTAATAAGATTTTTTTTATAAGTACCTACTCATTACAAACATTGTAATTTAAATTGAAGTGTAACATCAAATTGTTTTAAACACTCAGCCCGCTGCACAAGGGTGATCAAAGCCCTGTGTCCTAGTTTAAGTTAGTATTTAAGCCGTGTGTTATGTAATGTTTGTTTTAATAGTGAACGTTAAATATACCAATACAAAATTTGGTTTCATTCTCTAGCGATAGGAAACTGTTTTTTTAACGAGGCCTCTCAAAATAGTTGCCTTCGACCCCTCGAAGAGAGCAGTGTTGTAATCGTAGTAAAAAAAAAAAAAAGCTCAAGATTTTGATAAATGTCGACATTTCATGACCCCATAGACTGCACGAGAACAAGTTAACGACGTAACGTCAGGTCGGGACGATATCGTGGAACTGCCGACATATTGCGATCCTGACTGGTGTCGGTAGTTTTAGCGTGTCGGCTAGTCTCGGGAACTGTCGCTTATATATCGGACCGGTCTACCCCTCAGCTTCCCGACTGTAATGGCGTTCATTATCTACTCTGATTTTTATACATTTTCTAATTTGGCTAGGTGTTTATATTATCAAATTTAGTAAGATTTTTATTCAACACCGCGTGTAATAAATAAGCAACTGGTTAGAGGCATTAGGAAGGTCATATTTATAGGAAGTGTACCCGAATTTGGTGGAAGGAGAGTAGAAAACAATTTTGTAAAAAAAAACTCAGTACACCCGACCGAGATTCGAACCTAGATCTCTCCGTCATCGGCAGTCTATAGTCTAACACGGCAGTAGTGCGTTAGACCATAATTTAGTTAGATAAGTTTCTCTCAGTGTGTTTTAGCGATTAGTAGTTTTCAAGTATGATTTTTATTTGTGTTTACATCATAGATGGTCAGTTTTCGTAGTTTCTCTTCTTAATAAATACAGTTCTCCATAGCGTAGGCCCAAGCCTAACTGTTATTTGCCACACTGTCCTCAGTGCCTTGCAAACCAAAAAGGAACATCAAATTAACAAGAATGAAATCACCCCTTTTGGTGGCCGAATGGTCTAACGCGCTACTCTCGTAATACACTAGACTGCTGAAGACGAGGAGATCTGGTTCAATCTCTGTCATGTGCACTAATGGTGGGTCTCCCTAAATGGTTTTCCACTATCCCTCCACGCGAATGCAGGTTCACTTCTTTTAAATCAAACCTTCTTAATCCATAACACATTAGAGTAATTAGTTCATAGGCGTACAAACCGAACGGGTAGTAAGACTCAGTACTAAGGATTTTTTTATGTATAAAAATATATAATTAAATTTTTTATCAGGTTTTTTAGCACCGCGTCTTATTACCTGTTCTGGTTATACGTCTATGTACTAATTGCACTAATGGGTTAGTGACTAGGAAGGTTTATTTTAGAGGAAGTGCGCGTGGAGGGAGAGCAGAAAACTATTTAGGAAAACCACCCTTAGTGCACCCGACCGAGATTGAACCCGGTTTCGTCTTCAGAAGTCTAGTCTAACATGAGAGTAGCGCGTTAGACCATGCGGCCACCGAAGCGGGTGATTTCAAAGTTGTTCCTCTTTGGTTTGAAAGGCCCCGAGGACAATGTGGCAGAAACAGTTGGATAACAGGAGGAGGCAGAGGACAGGGCGCATTGGCGGTCTAAGTTCACTGACACCTGATGATTGACAGAAAACCTGATAATAAATATAGTGAATGGACGCGCACCCATTACACCTATTCCTGTTTTAAGCTAGTTATATCCAGTCCACCTCATTACACCCTATTCCTATCTTGAGCTAGTTCTATCAAGTCCACCTCACTACACCCCATCTCTTTTAGGCTCATTCTTTCTCTAATAAATATTTACTTTTTCTCGACACCTCGGAGAAAGAGTATTATGATCGTCAAAAAAAAAAAAAAAAAATTGATCTCGAGATTTTTATGTATGTCGACGTTTCATGTACCACCCCCACACCCCCGAAACAAAAAAAGTGTTTTTTCACGATGCAATCTGTCTATGTATTATGTATGTATTATGATGTATGTATGTATTATGTATGTATGTATGTATGTATGTATGTATGTATGTATGTCTGTGCCTCAGAATGGAGCCGAAACTATTTTACCAATTGGGCTAAAACTTGGTATCTGGGTTTTTCACAAGGTCCCCCCGAGGGTTATTTGGAATTAGACATCCAACCCTAAAATTAAGGTTAGTTTACTGACGGTAAAAAAGAAAAAAAAAGTCGATTTTCTCAAAATTCACTTTAACGATTTTGATTAAATTTTATATCTAGACATTGTTTATCATTATAAACAAGATGACAACTATCATTTTTTTATGAAAATGACTTTGAGGGTACTTTACATAGGGGACATTTTCCAATTTTCTTAATTTTCCCACATCTATTTGAGATACGAAATAACTAATCATTGTAAAGTTGTAGTATTATTAAAGATAAAAATATTTTATTTGATATATATTTTTATAGAACCAATAGTTTCTAAGCTATAAGCAAATATATATATATATATATATATATTTTTAATTCATGTCTGTATATGAATTTAAATCTTATGCTCTTTGGTGCAAATGCCCATTTTAAAATAAAAGCGAGAGAAAGTCTGTGCGGTGCGCCGTACCATTTAATTTTAATTATTATGATCTTGGTATTATTTGTTTCTCCATATCCATGTGAGTGGAATGATGGGGTTAAATTATTTATTATTTGCTATTTTATATAAAAGAAGAGTCATAAGTATATACCATCTTTTGCGTGCCATCCCCGGAAAAAGAACTAGACTAAGTTACTCTCTAAGAAATTATCTTAAACATCTTGAAATAAACAAGATAAATAATTAGCCGAGTCTTTAGTTATTTTATATAAAGTATTAACAATCCTTTGTTTATTTAATACTAAATACTCATCGACATTTTCTCACAAGATCTATACTACTCTATTATCATTTCCTAGTTGAAATAAAATACATTGGTTTAATAGCACTCTATATTGGTAAAATATTAATAAATAACCAAACTGAGCTAACTAATATTATTAATTAAGCATCGGTATATGACAACCTAGGATACCGATAGTTAAATTTTAGCAATCCACGTAACATATTTGCTTATAGAAATAATATAGCCACTTTTGTTAAAAGTATAAAGGTTAATACATTATAAGCAAATCTAACTATGTCTATAAGAACTGGTAGCTTGGGTGTACTTTTAAGTTTAAAGCATTCTTCATATCCGGACACCACGGTGGAATACAATTTAATAGTAAATTGTTCCGTCAATAAATACAAAACAAACCTAATTCAATTAATAATAGTAGCAAAATATATGCCCTACTAATATAGTGATAATAACGATACTGAAAAATTGGCCAAACTTGAGGTTAAACACAAGATTAGAGCTACATGAATTATTAAAACAGTCCATTAAGTAAAACTCTAATATTAACTAAAAAAATATATAGTAACTAATAAATTGATTGATCAAGACTTTCAAATACTGTATGTAATGATTTATATAAAAATAAAGACTAACCATTATAATATTTGTGTTGTCTTCCCTCCAAATCGCAAAAGTAAACCGGAAGCTATTAACTCAGGGTTATATTGCCAACTAATAAATTATTATGAAAACAAAATACCGCTGAAAACTCATTACTATTGATTCCATGGCCCACCAACACAAGCCGACGTTCGCTCAGAATGATTGTTTTGGTAACTTTACCCCGGCAATAGATTGCAAGACATAGTTGCCGACATTCGTGGCGACAAAAGATCCCGTCCGCTCAGAATCGCACATATGAAATAGAATAAGTGGTTTTCGCGATGTCGTGATCTCCATAATTAATTGAGATACTATATAATTTATAAGTGTAAAGCTGTAGTAATATTAAATATAAAACTCTTTTGTGTGAAATATATTTTTTTTAAACTCAATATTATCTGAGATATAAGGCAATATTTATATTTTCTATTCAAGTCTTTGAGAATTAAGTTGATTGTTATGTTCTTTGGATGACAGAGATGCTCCTCTTCCCTCAATGTTTGGCTCTTTGAAGGATTGTTTAGATTTACTAGCAAGATAAAAGGTATGTGTCATGTGTGGTGCACCGTACCATTATTTTTTCCTTGGTTAATTTAGAATAAGTGGTTTCCTATCTGGCAGGGGCGGATCCAGATCATTTTCATAAGGGGGGGGGGTCATAATTATAAATAAATAGTTACTTACAATGTTAGATTTCTGTCAAAGGCCATTTAATAGTTTCTTATTAATATTTGATCTTATGTATGTTTTAAACCGTGGTCATCCTTTCCAATTTTTTAAAATCATGTAGTTTTTATAAACTATTTGGAGTGGCCCTCCTTCAACAATTTTTTGAAAAATGTTTCACTCTAGAAGCTATGAGGAGTCTTTGCCTTGATTAAAAAAAATTAGATTATTTTATAAATTATAAGCCACTATTTGAAGTGTTCCTTACCTGGAAATTTTTGAAATTTGGATGCCCCTCGAAGCCATTTAGAGTGATTCTCACCTTAATCTTTTTGGATGGTTAGATATCTCTAGAAGATAATCTTTGAAGTAATCTTCCACTGACAAAATTTTGAAAATTGAATTATTTCAGAAACTAGGCTATTTGAGGTGGTCCTCGCCTGAAAATTCCTTCAAATGACATGCATCTAGAAGCTATTTGGAGTTGTCACTCCCCTAGACATTTATGAAATGTGGATGACCTTGGAAGCTATTTAGACCACTTTCTGCCAGTTAGATACCGCTAATCTAGTAGTTATTTAAAGCGGTCTTCTCCGGAAAATTTTTGACAATAGAATGCATCTAAAAGTCATTTGGAGTTTATTTAAGGCCATCTTTCAGCTTCATATTCGATAATATCAGAGGATTTGAATACAGAGTTTGGCACAAACATATCCTCAACACGGTTTCTTGCCCGAACCCCTCCTCAATTCGCAGTCACCACATTTCGGTGGCCGCATGGTCTAGGGCGCTACTCTCGCAAAATACTACGACCAGCGTTCTTAACCTGTGGTGCACGGACCCCCGGGGTGCCCGACGTCCTCACACAGGGTCCACGAAAGCTTGAAGAAATGCTATGATATTCTGCAGTTAAAACAGAAAGATGAATGAAAGAAAGCAAGGAAAAAAATAATAAAGCAGATAAAAATCTTAATTTACCTTGCATTTTTGTGTTAAAACTTGGCTTTTCTAACCTACCACCTCCATTAAAAACAAACAAAAGTAAAAGTGGTTATGAAAATAACGGTTTGATTTTTTTGCACACGTTAAGAACATGCAAGTGAATGACGCTGTGTGGCTGAGAGAAGTCAGGTGACATTTCTTGATACTGCGCAGTCCGTCAGAAGCCGCGGGAAGAGAGAGTCGAAGTCAGTCAGTGTCTGTCAGTGTGAGTGAGTGTTCGGACGAACTTCTTGATCGTGTTTATTCGTCGATTTCTTCTCATAAAACCGTTTGGATATTGTCTGGTTAAGTTAATTTTCGATATTATCGCAATGAATTTCGTAAACAATACATTTTGGCTGAGCCTCAGAATGGATCGCTGGCTGAATTTGAAACGTAAAAGAACCGATGATGTTGATAAGGGTGCATCCTGTTCAAAGCAAAATGGGGCTTGTTCCAGTCATCCTAAAAAATGTCACCGTTACAGCAAGTAATATCTATCGATTAGCTTCACGTGTACAGGTCCTGAAGACAGGCAACTACCACAGTGTGTGTTATGTTATGAGATATTGTCCAAAGAGGCCATGAAACCGTCAAAATTGAGAATACAGCTTGATACTAAACTTAAAGGGCATGTCACAAAAGCATCGATTTTTTTCAAAAGTAAGGAGCATGAGCCCCGGAAAAAAAAACCGGCAACTGGTTGTAACAATGCAAAGACGGTAATGGTATCATTTAAAGTTTCTCAACAAATAGCAAAAACAGGAAAACTGCACATAAAAACTGATGACCTTATATTTCCTGCTGCAAAAATCATGGTTTCTGCATTGATCAACGAGAAAGCTGGCAAGGACCTTTACTTAATACATTTGTCAAATGACACGATCAAGAAGTGAATTGACGATTTGTCAGCCAATATCAAGGAACAATTATTAGAAATAATTCACTTGCCCCCTACTTTGTACTGCAATTGTATGAAAGCATAAACATAACGAACAAAACCACCTTAATGTACCACGTTAGATATGAGCATTAGAGAAATGTTTTCAAAGACATACTGGTCCTCTCCTTGTTGGTACACAGCACAGCTGAAGAAGTATTTACCAGCTTGGACCAATTTAGTATCTAATCAATGCCCCCCCCCCCCCCCCGAAATCTTAGAAACAAAATATATATGGATTTATTTTGGTTCAAGCAATATCGAAATTAAGGTACAAATACAAATCAGGGGGCTGTGCTACCATAAAAAGCACTTCATATAGCTTCTAGAGGTGCTAAATATTTAGAGTTTTTCCTAGCCCTCGGAAGTTAGGGGTTATGTTGCCGTAAAAAAACACTTCATATAGCTTCTAGAGGTATTTAATATTTAGAATTTTTCCTAGCCTTTAGCAGTTCGGGGGTTATATTGCCATAAAAACATTTCAGATAGCTTTTAGAGGTGTTTAATATTTAGAGTTTTTCCTAGCCTTCGGCAACTATGGTGTTATATTGCTATAAAAACACTTTAGAGAGCTTCTAGAGGTGTTTAGTATTTTTAATTTTGTCTAGCCCTCGGCAGTTAAGTAGCTATGTTTCCATAAAGAAAACACTTCAAATAGCTTCTAGAACTGTTTACCATTTAGAATTCTTTCTAGCCTCCGGCAATTGGGGGATGTGTCCACCAACTCACCCCCCCCCCCAAAAAAAAAAAATTTATTGGATGGCTACGGCCTTGTATCTTATGATATGGATTGGTTGAAATGTGTTGGAATTAGCAGAAACGGGACACGAGCAATGTCTGAAAAGCTTACTGGACTTATAGCAAGGGTAAAGGAAATAATACTGTCGGTACCATTGCTGCATACACAGGGAAGCTCTAGTTGCTAATAAGATACCAGAAAAACTAAAGCAGACCTTAAATGAATCAGTCAAAATTGTCAATTTTATAAAAAGCAAATCACTGAATTTAAGACTTTTTGAACAGCTTTGCAAAGATATGGACAGAGAGCAGCACCAAATTTTGCCACATTATGAAGTTCGTTAGCCATCACGAGGTAAAGTTTTGTCTCAATTTTGGAATTGAGAGCGGAGATACAGCTTATTCCACAAGGATAAGAAGTTTCACTTCAACGATCGTTTAAGAGATTTTCCTGGTTAGTCAAATTAGCATATGTCAGATATCTTCATCTCATCCGTTTAAACATGCTCAATTTACTTCAAGGAGAAAAGGTTAAAGTTTTTCATTTTGAAGACAAGATCGAAATAATGAACAAAAAGTTGGAATTGTGGCCTATCGAAACGAAACTATGAGACATTTCCGAACCTCACAAATTTTCTTGGTTCCACCGACGAAGCGTTGTCTGAGGTGGGCACAACACTTATCACACGACATTTGAAGGATTTGCAGCATAGTTTCCGTGAATATTTTCCTGTTCCTGATGGAAGCAAAAACTGGATTAGAGCTCTATTTTCATTTAATGTGTATGAACTAGAGGGGCTTACACCAGCAGAGGAAGACAAGCTCATAGAAATATCAACGGATAGTGCTCTGAAATTACAGATTAAGGTACAAGACCTTCCAAATTTCTGGGCTCACCTACAAGAAGATTTTTCGGAAATATCTAAGAGGGCTATTAAAATATTGATGCCTTTCGTAACGGCATACTTGTGCAAAAAATCATTCTCTACTTTCGTTTATCTTAAAAATAAATACCTATAGTAAACGTTTGAAAAACGTAGTCAGAACTCAGAATACAAGTTTCGACTATTAAGGCCGATATAACAAGGCTTGTAAGTGAACTGCACCAGCCCTCAAATTAGTTATATTTATATGAAAATAATGTTCCATATTTTTCCACCCAACTTGTGATAATGATTAACAAACTTGTACAAATTATATTCATGTGATTTTCGGACTTTCATTTTTATGTGACTTTTGTATAGTTGTCATATTAATGATTTATGTGCTTGCATTTTCAGTCTCTCCAACAATAATTAGAGAAAATTATTATTATTTTTTAAATTTGTATGGACTTGTTCAAATGAAAATATTATAATTGGAGTGTGTTCATTAACAGATTAACTTATTTCTCCCTTCTCTACAAATTTAAAGACCCTTTATGAGACACTTAAAATAAATATTTGATGCACTTTAGTGTCTTAAATCTAAAGTTAAATCTTGATGGTCCACGGCAACAAAGGATATTTAAAGGGGGTCCGTAGTAAAGAAAAGGTTAAGAACCGCTTAATTAGACTAATGATCACGGGGAGATTGTGGTTTGATTCAGGTCGGGTGTACTGAGGGTGGTTTTTCGTAAATGGTTTCCCGCTCTCTCTTAATGAAAATGCAGGTACACTTCCTCTAAATTCACTCATTAACTTAATTAGAACATACGCGTATAGCCCAAATGGGTAGTAAGACACGGTGCTAAAGAAAAACATGGAGTCTGTATTATTATTGTTACATATGCATATAACATGAATGATTGATTAAAATAAAGTAGGGATGAGGACTAGAACGTAGGATTAAAAAGAAATTGTAACCACATTTTCGTCGAGGAAGAGTGGAAAACATTTAGGGAAAAACATTCTCAGTACATACAACCAGGATCTGAACCCCTATCTTACAGCCTTTGGTAGTCTAGACTATTGTAAGAGTGATAGTAAGGGAAATCGTGAATCAGAGCTGTTTTGAAAGAAAAAAAACTCAACAAACTGATTCTAATTGTGTTTTGATTTCAAAACATATTTGTTTAGCTTTCATATTATTTTCCGACAAAAGTAGTTTTAACTCAGGAGATTAGATGTATCAAACTTCCAAACCTATTAACTGCAAGTGTATGTTCTTTATATTTGACTTAACAACTTGCTATGGGTTAACTATGATCGACTGAATACTTTCCAAACAATTAAATATTTACTACCACACATAAAGATTACAATTTTAAGTAGCAGTGTGTTTTTATTCATTTACTTTTTATCTTACTGTGTAAAGATTTTAAACGTATTTCCAATTAATGGAGGATTAGTTCATTAGATATTTGATTTTTGCCTTTGGGAGGTCTGTTTTTAAAATCGCTCGAGTCACACTAATGGTGTTCATATTTTAAACAATCACTTCGCATAAGACATTTTTGCGCGGATATGCAATATCTGACATGCCAGACTACAGCTTGATTCACATTTTCACCAAAATAGAAAGCAGAATCTACTTGAGTGACGCAGCAATTCACTCATTGTATAGTTGACCCATGATGCATTGCAACGCAACTTAAAGACAGCTGATTACCAACCTATTTTATTTTCTAGTGTATAAACATATATTTTATATCATTATACGATGGATGTTTACAAATTATGACGCTGTGTCTTGGCACAATCCAATACATAGATACACACGCTTTCCATTAACGGTTATTTCAAATCTCCTGAAACGGCCAACGAAGCTGCTTGCTTCTGTCTGTAGAACGCATGCAATAGTTGTCCCTAGCTGGGATTTAAACTCTGTCTCACAATATGTTTATTTAGGTTTCACAAACACAATAATTGTGTCGTTGACCTGTAGTGTCAAGGGTGAATGTTAACTGTGCTATTCTTGTCTGAACAATTAGTTTATCTCTCTTTCCTCATCCCACTTTCAGACCGGCATTTTATGTCTCACAACAAGTAATAATTTTTTGTTTGTTAGTGTGTTGAAAGGTCTCAATGCTTCTTTTTTTTAAATCGCGCGTCAGTTTTTGACGGGACATGTAACATAGGTCTAAGCCTGAGTTCTTGAGAGACAAATCAGGTCTATTTCAGTGTCTTAGGATGGAAGGGTTTTTTTATTATTATTATTATTATTATCATTATTATCATTATCACGCGTCTTACTACCGTTCGGGTTATACGCACTTACGCTAATGTGCAATGGTAGGGTGATTGTGAGATGAAATGGAGAACCTACAGTTTAACGTGGAATCCGAACCACGGTGGAGGCCTGGCATTCCTCACATTCACAAGTTGAGATTAATACACGTCTTGTCAGAGGTGAAGGAAGGGTTTGGCAATCAGATAAATCTGTGTCGGGACGAGGAATGAACCCCGGACTCTCAGCACAGAAGTCTGACACCTTACCCTGGACCACCAGGTCACCGAAGGGTTTCTTGAAGAGGATAATTTTATCATGTTACTCATTTGAAACTCAATCTGGCCTATGGACAATTTATAGCGTGCACGATTCTCCTTTGAGACTTATCGACAGCCAAACGAGTATTATCATTGTTAAAATGAGAGAAAAAAATATCCCTAAAATCAAGAAATAAGTTCGGTCATCTTAGATAGAATGTGATAAATTGTTAAATTTAACCTTAGACTTGACATGAAGTCTGTGAGAAATTGTTTGATTCAATATGAGACCCAATCACTTCGGGTTCAAATGTCGTTCATGTGTAATGAAGGTGGGATTTCATAAATGGTTTTCCACTCTCCCTCCACGCAAATACAGGCACGCTTAATCTAAATTCAACCTTCCTTATGACTAAACCAATAGCGTCATCAGTGCATACGAATATAGCCCTTATGGGTAGTAAGACGAGGTGCTAAAAAATATGTTTCGACTTGATTTATAAAGTCCAAACTTTTCTTCCTTCAAAGACATCCATCAGTCTTCCACCTATACTCCACGCTCTTTTCTAAACGAATGGTTTGTTGTCGCCGTTATGAACCACTTGTGTTAGAATGACAAACGATGCAAGTAAGCGCTAATAGAGGCCTAGCATGTTTTGTAAACAACGCATTGATGCGAGAGGGAAAAAAACACGTTCGGACATGAGACGACTGCAAATACCGGCTAAAGAAAAACAATCCTCACTTCTTCGGTCATTTCTCGCCAAGAGTACGTGCTATGCTTTTTACCTTCCGTCCGGGCTATACACATATTTACACTACTAGAGTAGGGATGGGGAGGGTAGAATTATAGAAGAAATGCGTATTTCGTGGAAGGAGAGTGTGAAACCATTTATTAAAAAAAAACACTTTGCACACCCAGTTAACCTCGACCTCACTGCCACCGGCAAACGAGTCTAGAAGAGACTGACTTCATCAGCAACGTGCCCGTGTTTATAGCTATTATAAACACATTAACTATTTCTAAACAATTTGTAATAAAATTGTCTTAGCGTATTTAAGTAATAAAAGTTGTCTCTCATATTTGTTAAGAGGCATTCAAGTGATGTTAAACAATATTGCACTATGTTATACGATCACGTTGGTGAGAACATTACAATTCATGGTAAAAAAACCTCCTAGTCGCTCTGTGAACAGTAGACCTCCCTCCATGTTATTGTCGTTACTTACTAGTACTGTCTTACTAGTAGTTCTGTGAACAGTAGACCTCCCTCCCTCCATGTTATTGTCGTTACTTACTAGTACTGTCTTACTAGTAGTTCTGTGAACAGTAGACCTCCCTCCATGTTCTTATCGTTACTACAGTCTTACTAGTAGTTTATGAACAGTAGACCTAGCTCCCTCCATGTTATTATCGTTACTACAGTCTTACTAGTAGTTCTGTGAACAGTAGACCTCCCTCCATGTTATTATAGTTACTACAGTCTTACTAGTAGTTCTGTGAACAGTAGACCTTTCTCCATGTTATTATCGTTACTACAGACTACTAGTAGTTATATGAACAGTATACCTCCCTCCCTCCATGTTCTTATCGTTACTACAGTCTTACTAGTAGTTATATGAACAGTAGACCTAGCTCCCTCCATGTTATTATCGTTACTACAGTCTTACTAGTAGTTCTGTGAACAGTAGACTTCATTCCCCTATTCAAAAAATAAGTACTTCATGCTAAGAATAATGTTACGTTCTTATCGTTACTACTGTATTAACATTTTTCTTTTGATTTCAAGTAGAAATACCTTCTATAATTTATAGAACGCTTTTACTTTATTTCGAAAAGAGTTTTATAGGGTAACACAATACTAACCAGCTTTTTTTAAATTTATAAATACTTTTAGAGTATATGGCATAAAAATATTATTATTACTGCTTTCTTGTAAAGAGACAGTAGCTCCGTCTCACACAACTGATATGATGTTTTTATCACCGCGTCTTACTACCCATTCGGTTTACACACCTTTGTACTATTTACACTAACGGGCTAGGGATGAGTAAGGTTGAATTTTGAGGAAGGGTACCCACATTTGAGGTTAAGTAGAGTGAGAAAACAATATAGTACACTCGACCAGGATTCGTACCTGAGTTTACCCACAATGGTAGTACAGTTTATTGCTAGAGTGCCTTAAACAAAGAGACCACCAAACCAGGTCTTATAAATTAAACTTTGCCTATCTCTATTGCATTCGTTCCTTAAATAGCTGGAATTCTCTCCAGAAGGGAAAATGGTTTCCGGTAAATTTTCCGTTGGAAGTGACTGCCAGTCGAGAGGAAGACAAGGACAGTTATATGTTTAGTAATAATCAGATATTAACTTTATATTGCAGACCAGAGAGAGAGCAAAACAGAATATTTACGTTTGTATTCAAATTCATTAATTATTCAAAATTATAGGATAGAATTATAACATTGCAAAGTAATACCAATCTAACTTTAACTACAGAGAGAATGTCATGCCTAGTTAAAGTTTAATCATGAATCTTAAGGCCTATGTTAATTGGACGTGACACATTGTGAGCTGTAGGTTAATCGGTTCAAAATTGTTATCCTTTGTCCATCGCAAGGAAATAATATTAAATTATCATTTGTATATTGCGTACCGTATGTGATGTAGGGGGGTTCTCAATTTAATAAAACGCACCAGTTAAATGATAATTTTTTTATTTTATTAAAGGGCATTTAAATTTTATTCAACCCGCTTCGGTGTCCACGTGGTCTAAAGCGTTAGTATCGTTTTAGACTAGACAGTCGATGACGGGAAGATCTAGGTTCGAATCTCGGTTGAAGTAATGAGGGTGGTGTTTCATAAATGTTTTCCCACCCCTCTCCAAGCAAATGCGGGTACAATTTCCCCAAATCCCTAAAATCATTAACATAATTAGTACATAAGTGTATAATCCGAACGGTTAGTAAGACGCGGTGCTAGGGGAAAACATCAGTCTAAGCCACGCCCCCACAGTTATAGTGAACTCAAAATCACTCTAAGGTCGATTCTACACTAGCAGTTAAAACGTGGTGGTTTTGCCGCTAGCTTACGCCCCCAAACTTTTGAATATACACCAGACTGTCAAAACGCAACTATTAACATGTTAACATAACGCTACTGATTCTACACTAGTGGTTTAAATGCCGCGGTTGTTGCTTCCCCTTGTGCAGAATAGTTTAAAAATGGACATTGTACAGGCCGGCTGTATTGCGGGACTTATTTTGTTGGAGGAAATTCGCAAAAAAGATACCTCGTCAAAAGAGACGTTGGTGGACTCACCCCATATTATCGAACCGCCTCTCAACAGGACAGTTTCATATTATGTTTATGAATCACAGAATGTACCCAGAGAAGTTCTTTTTGTACAATAGAATGTCTGTGGTTTTCATTTGATGAACAACTTGGTTTAGTGAATGAAAATATTACAAAACGTGATACCATCTTGAGGAAGATTATTTATTATTCCTGCTGAAAGACGTGTTGTGACATTGAGGCACAACTGCTTGTTAACGCCTGGTGTAAGTTGATTCTCGTTTCTACCACCACTGGCAATTTTAATGCCTACCAAATTACAGTAGCCCCATGGCTTCTTTGGTGCTAACTGACAGTCAACATTTAGGTATATACCTAAATGTTGACTGTCAGAAGTGACAGCAGCTAAACACATGTTTTTTGCAGATAATCTAGTACGGCGTAGGGATACATAATTTGGTCTGGTAGCTTTTCAAAGCCGTCAGCTGTAAGCTGTGAGCTGTCAGTCAGCACCAAAGAAGCCATGTAGCGGTTAATACACTGGTCTAGACGAAAACTTATTTTCTAAGGGCCAGTTTCATAGTCAGATTTAGTAGCCTAAAGTGCGAGTCGATACTTAAATACAAACCCTTCCTTCACCTCTGACAAGATGTGTATTAATCACAACTTGTGAATGTGAGGAATGCCAGGCCTCCACCGTGGTTCGGATTCCACGTTAAACTGTAGGTCCTCCATTTCATCTCACAATCACCATTACACATTAGCGTAAGTGCGTATAACCCGAACGGGTAGTAAGACGCGGTGCTAATAATAATAAAGATACTAAATACAGGACGACACCTACCTAGACCAAAATGGAATGGCCAGTTTCGCATATGAAACTGGCCCATTCCATTCAATTTCAGGTAGGTGACGTCTTGTATTTAGTATAGCGCCGCACTTGAGGCATACTAAATCTGACTATGAAACTGGCCCTAACTTGATAACAAGGGTTTCATTCAAAGGCGCGGTTGCTAGCGTTTCAAGTGCCAGCGTTTTAACCGCTAGTGTAGAATTGGCCTAAATCTCTGTCTTTTTCCGCGACGTTTGACGATGTGGAGCCCAAGGGCCAGACGATCTCAGCCATGGTCGAGTCTGACAGACACATGTGACGTCACATTGGCGAGCACAGCCAGAGTTTTAGAGAACTCATGAATTGATTCCGCGAATGTTTCGAACGTGACGTGGTTCCTCACACTCGGCTTGACCTGAAAGGTGGAGGGAGTCACGAGGTATTTTCAAACAAACCTGATTGGTGAGCGTGATAGGTTTTTTTTTGTTTTTTTCTAATTTGGAAAAACACGTCTTACAGTCCTCTCATACGATATGCAACTCTGTTTTGATGTCTATGTAACACAATTTTTTTTCTTTAGCTTTTTAGGTTTTTAGATACATCCATTTCTTATTTACCATCCATTCCATTATTTCGTTGTTTTATTTTCAAAATTTTTTTTGGACTTAAATAAGAGATTCTCTTTGGGGGTAAAAAAAATTAAACCTTTTTCTTTACCAGCTTAAACTTTCAAATATAAATGTAAAATATATTCTTAAATACACTAATATGACCCTCAGTGAACTTACAATTAACAAATACTTTAATTTTGTAAGAATAGTAATGCTTCAATGGTGGTCACACAGTCTAGAGTGTTAGATTTGCAATAAACTGGCTTGCGGGTTACAAGAAGATGTAACGATGGTGGTTTTTACTCGATTGTTTTCCCCCTCACGCGAATGAGGGTACATTTCCTCTTAATTAAACCCTCCTCATCCTAACAAAGCGTAATTAATGCATATGCGTAAAAAAAAGGGTGGTGAAAGTGGTGGTAAAAATAATAAAACACATTCCTGTAATATTTAAACTTCGTTTTCTAAGTTTTGATTGATGAGCAATATATGAAGAGATTCGTCCTTCTCGTCAATTAGCATACAGCTGGTTGTTAGAGTTTAGTATTAGACGTAATATCCTAGGTTAAGTCAATTTGTAAGTCGTGTGCAGACAAGTTATGTCAATAGAAAGCTTACGTTAAGTGTTCCAATACATAGCCACGTATTAGTTTACTAGGGTTATTTCATCCACCGCGTCTAACCTAAACAGGTGTGAAACGGAAAACTATCCACGTATAGACTACAGCGCTTGGTGGTTGAATGTGTAACTAAAGTCGGGTTTCTAGTACACACCAGATACGTTAATACTTCAATATTATCAATATATTTACGAATAAATCCCATTCCTTTGATTATTTTTTTTTCGATACATTTTTGTCTATCTCTAATGTTTGTTTGTTTGTTTGGGTTTAATTTTTAGTATATCATCATTAGGACGATTAAAATAATTTTAAGGTTGATTTTAGTATTAGCAAACAAACTATGCCCCCTTACCCCCCTTCACGCAAAAACCCATTATTTGATGTATTTATACCTGTATATGTATGTATGTAACAACAGGGTGTCCAGCCAAACTATATTTTAAAATTCCCCGACTTTTCCAGGTTTTCCAGAGCCAATTTATAACTTTTCCAGTCACTATATATTACAAACATTATTTTAATAAGCTCGCAAATTTATGTAATAATATTTTTTAACACATACACATTCAGAAATTGTCAATCTAAGAAAGGATTAAAGTATTTCAGCCTAAAGCAATGGGCTATTGGGTATTGCAATCTAAAATAGATTTCACTTAGATCATATTGAGACATTACGAGATCACCTTACACCAGTACAGTTTAAATTGTTGTGGGACACATTCTTTCTATGTTTCTTCCTCCTATAATGTAATACAATTCTCACGCATGGACATATCCATGACTTAACTTTGGCTAAAAATGTGCAGTAGAGGGGTGAGACCAATAAATCATTTGTTTACTTTAAGAATTGAGATTAGTATCCTCAATCAAAAACAGATAGCATGCACAACTAAGACAGATTTGTTAGAATAGATTTGCATTGCGTATTAACTGCAAGAAAAATGTTATTTTGACTCTTGTAAATAAAAGTAGTGTATTTTTTTTTAGTTAGTAAATATGTAAAAGCTCCAGAAGTTTGATAAAATTCCCTGAAGTTTCCATGACTTTTCCCTGACCAAGCAAATTCCCTGACTTTTCCCGGTTTTCTAGGTCGCTGGACACTCTGAATAAGAACAAGGTGCCGCCTCCCTCAACCTAGCCACCACAGCGGACAATTTTCCAAATGAAAATTTACTGGAAAATTCTCAGCTATAGTCTTACTACCCACTTGGGCTATCCAAATATTTATACTATAGAGAAATGTTCACGCATTTTAACAGAGGGAAAGTGGAAAACTATTGAGGGAAAGTTTGAAATGTGTAAAAACCCATGGTTAGAAAAAAACCTCGATTAATAAGAATCAATTTTATTGAATTTTTTTTTTTTACAGATTCCAGTATAAGCGAGAGGTTGTCTTTGAGACTTTCGCGTTAAAGGCGGCCAGCTACCATACACTTCAAAATGTAATTTTCTATACAAAGTAGTCGCAAGCGTTTTTGAATATTTAGCAAGGGCATTGCGTAATTTTAGCAGAAGTTTTTTCCCTTTAGTTAAAACTTTTTTTATCACCTCGTCTTACTACCCATTCGGGTTATAAGCTTATGGACAAATTAGGCTAATTGTATTTGGGATTAGGAAGGTTATATTTAGAGGAAGGTACCCGCATTTTTGTGATGGGAGAGTATAAAACTATTTAGAGAAAACTACCCTAACTACACCGAGCCGAGATTCGAACCTCGATCTCGTCATCGGCAAACTAGACTACTACGAGAGTAGCGCTTTAGACCATCCGTCCACAAAAGCGGTTGTGTTTTTCAAATGCCGCTATCACCATGACAAATATTCAAGAACTGTTGAGATTACTATGTTTAGAAAATTAAACTTAACGCACGTGTTGAAAATATTTCTTAGTAAAATATTTATTCCAAAGATATGAAGATAATAGAGAATGGAGGAGGTTATATAATGATGAGTTTCATACCATATACTAGCCACCAAACATTATTAAGGTAGTCAGATCTCAAATGATATGTCAGACAGGACATGAAGCGTGAATAAGAGAATCTAGAACCCAAAGGGATAAGATTAGACGCAAATGAGAGGATAACATTAGAATGGACCTGAAAGAGATAGGGTGTAATGAGGTAGACTGGATAGAACTAGATCAAGATAGAGATAGTTGTAATGAGGTGGACTGGATAGAACTAGCTCAAGATAGGGATAGGGTGTAATGAGGTGGACTGGATAAAACTAGCTCAAGATAGGGATAGGGTGTAATGAGGTGGACTGGATAAAACTAGCTCAAGATAGGGATAGTTGTAATGAAGTGGACTGGAGAGAACTAGCTCAAGATAGGGATAGGGTGTAATGATGTGGACTGGATAGAACTAGCTCAAGATAGGGATAGGGTGTAATGAGGTGGACTGGAGAGAACTAGCTCAAGATAGGGATAGGGTGTAATGAGGTGGACTGGATAGAACTAGCTCAAGATAGGGATAGGGTGTAATGAGATGGACTGGATAAAACTAGCTCAAGATAGGGATAGTTGTAATGAGGTGGACTGGATAGAACTAGCTCAAGATAGGGATAGGGTGTAATGAGGTGGACTGGATAGAACTAGCTCAAGATAAGGATAGGGTGTAATGAGGTGGACTGGATAGAACTAGATCAAGATAGGGATAGGGTGTAATGAGGTGGACTGGAGAGAACTAGCTCAAGATAGGGATAGGGTGTAATGAGGTGGACTGGAGAGAACTAGCTCAAGATAGGGATAGGGTGTAATGAGGTGGACTGGAGAGAACTAGCTAAGATAAGGGATAGTTGTAATGAGGTGGACTGGATAGAACTAGCTCAAGATAAGGATAGGGTGTAATGAGGTGGACTGGATAGAACTAGCTCAAGATAAGGATAGGGTGTAATGAGGTGGACTGGAGAGAATTAGCTCAAGATAGGGATAGGGGATGTACTTTTGTAAGTGCGGCAATTAACTTTCGGGGCGTTCATATTACCATAAGTATCTACTGAAGACATTTTATTTATTGTGTCCAAAAACTTTTTTTTATAAAAATTGCAAAAAATACGGACTCTAGTTCACATTACCATCCATATCTATACTATTATTTCCATGGTAAGGTATATTTATAATTTTAAGATTGTCATCTCTGGCGACACTTTATATTCACTAACGTTAACGGTTCTAGATTTAATAAGATCTAGACAATTGAAAAACTAATTTCCCGGGTTTTATAGTGCGCGCGGACTGTTGAAGGTTAGCGTCTTTGCTGAGTTGTCTACCGCTCCAGGAGCAGCTCAATGTCCCGAGTCGTCGGTTGCGAGATCTGCCAAGTGTCCGGTTTCTGGTTTCATCTGTTGGTAACGTGATGGAGCGTGGCCTGGTTCCACACAACTTTCTTTCAGGTATGCCTGGCACTGAATGACGTGTTGCGAGGTTTAGCGCTCATAATACATTGGACGGTCAAACCCTTTTACTACACTCAATATCATTGCAGCAAGGCCGTAGCCAGCAAATAATTACAGGGAGGGGGGGGGGGTGTTGGTGGACATGCCCCTCAATTGCGGAAGGCTATAAAAAATTATAAATGATAAACCGTTCTAGAAGCTATCGGAATTATTATTATGGCAACATAACCACCTAACTGCCGAAGGCTAGAAAATTTTTTAAAATATTAAACACCTCTAGAAGCTAATTGAAGTGGTTTTATTTTATGGCAACATAACCCCCTAACTGCCAAAGACTAGGAAAAATTCTAAATATTAAATACCTCTAGAAGCTCTCTGAAATGCTTTTTGTGGTAACACAGCCCCCTAATTTGTACTTGTACCTTAATTTTGATATGGTATGAACCATAAATAAAGCCATATATATTAGGTTCATAAAATTTCAGGGGTTTTGAACCCCCATAACTCCTCCCTGAATACGGCCTTGCATTGCAGAGGGAACAGCAGGTCTTATGGAGAAAAGATTTATCTTCGCTCTAACCCAGTTGACTGTTGCCAAATCTCCTCGCTCTCATTTATGTCTGAAGTTGGTGTGCTGGGGTAAGAAGGAGCTACTGGCAACCTTGATTAACCAGCGTTGCAAAACTTGTTTTATATTTGAGTAGAGATTGACCACACAAAAATGAGAAAATGACAACGCTGTTTCCCAATAGTAACAATACAGTTCTTTCAGTAATGATATCCAGTTTATCTGACAACTTAAAACACCGAGAACATGTGACAGTAAAACAAAAGTCACATGCAATTTAAATTATTAGGAATATTACATTTACTAGCAGACAATTTATAGCATCAAGCACATTTGATAGTCAAACAATGTAGTCACACACAATTTATAGCATTAAAGACATTTGAAAGTCAAACAATGTAGTCACAGACCATTTATAGCATTAAAGACATTTGATGGTAAAACAATGTAGTCACAATTTAAAACATCAAGCACATTTGATTTGACAATAAATTCATTTAGTCACATACAATTTAACATTAGGTATTTTGAGAGTAATAAAATGTACTCGTAATCAAGTTAACATAATAAGTCATTACAATTTTAATATCCTATAGAAAACTTAACGAACAATAATATAACCAAATGGACCCGTGATCAGGCTTAGAAAAAGACAAAATAAAATTAACAACATTGTGACTTGGATGGCATTACGACAATAAGATCGGGAGACGAAAGAATGGGATTACAAAAATAACGCCATTTTGATCGGGAGGACAATTCAAACGACATTATGACAAGGCGCATTATGTATTTAATATTATATCGTCTAAATATTTGCCCTAAAATTAGCTTCAAAATTCGTCCGATGGATACAAGGGCGTAGAAAGCTCATTTTTTAGCGGAGCTCCACTAATAAATTCTAGGGGGGTCCGCACTCTCCCGACCCTGTCCTTTCTTTCAAACTTGTCATAGTTATAAAATGTTTTGTGTAAGTACGTTGAGTAGTACACCTACCTACATAAGATAAGCTACAAACTCAACTTCTGACAATTGTTCTTTTATTAAAGCTGCTTTTTTCTTGGGGTTATTTCTCAAGTAGGACCTTTCAGGTGATAACAAAAATGTTTGCCTCATTTTCTCGGACCCCACATACTCTGCTCATTCCAAGAAACTTTCTTTGTTTTTTAATACCATATGAATGTATGAGTAAAGAAGTAGTACAGTATTTGAAATGTTGATAGAGCTAATTTTACAATCGTCAGTTTTACAAGGTGTATCTTGAAGGTGAATATTAAAATATTTATTAACTAATACTTGGTTGATGACATATACAATTAAATCTGTAGTAAGATTAAAAAACGTAAGCATTATGTTTTTATACGTATTTGTGGAACCCCCTTTAAGGGGGTGTCCAACAAATTCCAGGGGGGGTCCGGACACGCCTGACCCTCATATTTCTATGGCTTTGGCTGAATATCATACACTTGAAAGTAAGGGAAGAGAACATACCTGCTTGGCCATCGTTGTCAATTATTGTCATATGAATTTGTTACTCGGACGTTCGATAATTTAGAGTACGACGAAGTGTGTTGCAAATATCTCAATTTTATCTTTCTTAAATAATTAAATGCCAGTTTTAGTAAAAAAAAAAAGGGAAATTTAGCCGTTGGGTGTAAGCGTAAAAGCGAATAGAGGGAATAAACCAAAAGAAGAGGGAAGAAATTCACGAATTAACGAATTTAAAGTAGATATATTTTAAGAATGCAGTGAATTGCAGATAGATATACTACTCAGACCTTTTTCTAAAATACTTTATTAAGATGATATACATCATGCAGCTGACCAAGGACTGATACTTAAATGATCCAAAGATAAAATTAAGATCAGTAAGTACCCATGATAATAATCATTATGAGAGAATCTCCGGTAATGGCCAACCAAAAATCTACCAAAGGAATGTAAGAAAGGATAAAACAATGTTTCAAACATACAGAGCTTATTTCCATCGTCCTGCCACTCGATTATCAATAAGTCATAAATTCTAGAACAATTGATTATCTCGTTTCATAGTCTGTCTCTTCCCGTTATAAGCAAGAACAATGTGTATATGGGAAGAATCAATATCAGGACAAGAAGTGGGAGAAATTGAGCCTAGAAATTTCACTGGGCAGGGCATTGGCTAGTTAGACCCAAGATAGGATGGTAAGGATTACGAGTTAAAAGCGGGTATTTTTGTAGTTTTTATAGCAAAACTTTTTTTTTAGCATAAATAAATCAAATTTCTATCCAGTAGAAACATAGTGTATAATTTTCTTCCCATCGTTATCTCAACAAATGAGTATCTGTAAAGGATTTGCTATAATTTGATGATAACTTTTTCTTTTCATTTAAAAAGTTTCTCATCTGATGCTAACATGCTAATGAGAGACAAACAAGAACTGTTGCTATCATCAAGTGAAAAAAATTAGACTGTTTCTACTCGAGAGATATTTGATTGATTTTGACGAAAAAAAAGTGTTTGCTATGAGAATTGCAAAAAACCCTGCTGACCTTTTATCGCAGCCCCTTCCAACCAACCTTAACGCCCTGTTTAGGACATATTTAATTAAAATATAAGTATCAATAATAAAAAAAAAGACCCACTCGTTGAAAGGCTAACAAGTCGAGTGGAGTGAACCGGAAGGAAGGCAACATGTTGCCGGTGGAGGCTACTAGTGCCGCTCAACCATGATGGCACGGTGGACGGTCCCCGTGGCAAGGACGATCGTTCAGAGAGACCTTGGCGGCATGGGGAAACGAATGGGTGAATTGCAACCACCCACTGGGGAAACTACACAACTTATATAATATAGAATGACTTGAAAATATTGCAGATTCCAATTAGTGGGCTGAGCTTGAGAGCGTAACGAGAAGTGTACAATCTTTGCGTTGCCTTGGTGACGGACCTTGCGAAAGGCCTTTTTTTTTTACGTCTCGATTCATTAACAAATAAATGAGAAACGCAGATTTCTAATCTGATGAAGCGTGCAGAGTATTGGTGAAATAAATTCGGTTGTTGGTCTTATTAAATTAAAATATATATATATATATATATTGTTTGGATGTACCTTCCATTTATGCTGAAAAATAACAAAATTGACCTTTTTTTTAAAATTCTAACACCGCGTCTTACCACTGTTCAGATTATACGCGTATGTACTAATTACGCTAATGAGTTAGGGATGAGGAAGGATGAACTTAGAGGAGGTGTATCCACATTTGCGTGGAGGGAGAGTGAAAAACCATTTTGGAAAAAACCCCTTCAATACATCCGACCAATATTCGAACGCCGATCTCTCTGTCATCAACAGTCTAGTCTATTGCGAGAGTGACGCCTTAAACCACGTGACTACCTAAGCAGGTCATAGTAATATGGATCAAGTCTTAATGTTTATCTATAAATAACTGTAATAGATAGGGAAAATTCCATTCTTAGCAATTTTTATACCCCAATATAAAGCATGATTGAGTTTCGAAGAGTAACGCGAACAAATACTGATTCTCAAAAGTAAAAAATCAAAATTCAATAACTTATTTCTGAGTCAAATGTACGGCAGTTATTCTCTTAATGTCTTCACAAAAGCTTGTGTTTTGTTTATACTGGATTCATAAATTCAGCACTGGACCTTGTTTTAGTGACAAGGTGGCAACTGTTACTAAATATATAGCTAGCTCTCTCTCGCAATTTAAGGACACTCAGATAAAAATGGTTTAGTCTTGTTTGGGAAAGACTAGTTATGAAAATATTATTTATTTGAGAAACAGGGTACTGTATGTACACATTTAAATTAAAATTGGAATTTCGGACAGATCTGCATTTTTTTTTCTAACAGTTATGAATGTAACTTTAAAAACACAAAATTAAATACAATTTCCTCAACCTATTTTATAAAAATAAATGTGTTTCATATATCGATTGTTTGATTTATTGAAAAAGGTAGGTAAAATATTTAATGAGATTAATTTGAGTTTATAGTTAATCCCTAATACGCAAGACCCACACTGGTGGACAAGAGGACTCTGAGGTCTGTCTTGTATTGTTCGATTTACAGATGCCATTAAGGTAGGGGGCTCAAATCTCGGACTATAGTGTTGTTTTAAAATGGTTTTCCAATCCTCCTACAAGAAAATTAAGGTAAACTCCCTCAAATTGTTATATCGTCCTTCCTCTATATCATCAATGTAGATATTCAGCTAACATGGATGGGCAGTAACAACCGCCAAAAAAGCTTTGAAATGTCGAGGTTGAAGGTCATATCAATTTCGCTTCGACTTCAACAATCGCAATAAACCTCGCATCCTCGAAGTAAGGAGAATATTTCGATATTACGAATAGATTTGAAATATCTCATTAAATATTACATATTTAAAATAGAATTATTTTTAGAACAGCAACTAAATAGTATTTTAAAACAGGCTGGTGATTAAATGACATTTATGACGTAAGCATAGATAACGAACGTGTGTAGGTACAAGAAAATATATTATATTAATTTCAATATCATCAAAAACAATTTTAATTAAAGGAAATACTTGGCAGTCACTGGTATGAAGCATAGCATGTCTACAGTAACATAGAAAGCTATTGAGTTGTGCATGCAATCAATTCATAGCACGCATATACAATTATAGTCCTTGATATGATATCAAAGTTTAACTATCCATGACGAAGTTACAAGTCCATTTTTGAATTCAGATATGTTAACATAACATAAAACAGGGTGGATTAAATAGATAAGCTATTATATTTGTTAATTATGGTTATTATCGCATATAAATATCATATTCACTTTACTATCAACTACTGAGTCGAAGGTGGCTGCGTTACCTGATAGCTCGTGATCTTAATTGATCATTCATGTAGCTGACGATTAACACACGTCCATCACAGACTCTGCCTTAAAATATGTATGGAGAATGACCCTGGACACGGGATGAGTCCTGGATAGTTCAGTGGCTGAAGCATTGGCGTATTAATCAAAGGTTTCGGGTTCGATTCACGTCTCCAAATGTCATCTTTCAATTTAATGAATATAATACAGGGTGATTTTTTTCCCCTACACCTTTTTATTTACTTAGGTTATAAATAGTTTAAAAATGAAATGTTAGTCCCCCCTTCAGTGTCCGCGTAGTCTAACGCGCTACTCGAGTGTTAGACTAGACTACCGAAGACAGGGTTTTCCCTAAATGATTTTCCACTCAACTTCCACGCAAATACGGGTACACTTTCTATCAATCAAACCTTCTTAATCCCTAAGCCATTATTGTAATTAGTACATAGGTGTATAGCCGTATAGCCCGGACGGGTAGTAAGACACGGTGCTAAAAATAAATATGGGTTAGCAACAAAAATCTTCAGCTTCGGGTTTGTTTCGCGTGTTTCAACCTAAGTAAGCTTCGACTCCGCATGTAAAAAATTACTCACGCAAAGCTAATAAAACCATTAAAAATATCTAGAGCCTAGAGCTTATGGGTAAACCTTAAATATTGGTGAAAAATAGGAGCAATTCCTCCTAACGAACATTGGCAGACATAATCGTGGCTCGTTCACAGGACGTTTGTGTGAACATGCACGACATTCCACATGGGAATAGGTTCGTGAGATTGACAGCTGAATGCCAGGTGACAAGGATTTATACCATCTACATACAAAGTTGCATAACATCTAGCGACAGCACCTACAACCAATCATGACAACAGATTAGGAAGAAAAAAACATCCTAAGCGATCGTCATTTAATATGTATGGTAATTTTCCTTGGGCCGCTCTAGTGCGTTGTTTACTTTATACACTTGTCCTGGAGAAATTGTAGAAAATTCTTGAAAAGTCCTTGAAATGTGCTGGATATAGTTTCATGATTTTGTGTAAGAACCCTGTTTTCTTTTCTTTTATTTCCAGAACATTTAAAAGATTTTATACAATTCCTCCAGGACAAGTGTGTAAAGTAATGGTGGCAAGAAACACATCATTACATATTTTCTTTCATCTAATGTAGGATCCCAACTCCCCTATACCTGCATCTTTCCAAACAGTTTATTATTTTAATGTATTTCATAGCACAACGCGTTATTCAAATAATTAAAACATAGCATATGCTTACTTGCAAATAATCAATGGTGAAATGTCGATTTCCCCTTTCACAGTGATGAATTAACGGCCGGAGACTGGATGTTGTGTCTATTAGAGATTTAAGTTAGTTTATAAGTCGTGTGCATATATAATCAGTCGGTTTATAAAGTGCATGTTAAATAACCCAACTCTCAATATTGGTATTGCGCAAAATTGTTTATGTTATGTAAATTACAAAACCAAAGTAAAATTTACAAAAATGACAATAATACAAACTAGTTTTATATGAATGAATTATTCAGTAGCTTGATAAAAAAATGTAAGGGGATTTAAAGGGATTCAGACACCTTATGAATTTTCTCAGATATTTTGGAAATTTCATCTACTGACTTACCCCTGTTTTACTACTATTTCCTCCTTATTTACTGACCTATTTAAAAAATGAGACACGGGAATTTCCAGGAAAATATTAGAAAAATGAGAAATTTCATAATATTTCTAGGCCAGGAGGAAATATTTTAAATTTCCGGGTCTTCCATAACACGTAAGAACCCTCGAAAAGTGATTGTAGCAAGCCGTGTTACAATTTTCTTAGCCTGTAGACCAGACTGACGCCTTCATCCACGAGACCAGCTATGTGGGTGTTAGTTATTGTAATAAAAACGAAAAGTTGGCTTATTTATTTATTAATTTATAGTCTACAAATTTCAGATCTTGGCTGGTCTGACAATTTGAGAGCTACCTATGCTACTATTATTCTAGATATTATAAGAGGTCGAGAAGTACAAATATTGAGACTTAATGTTAAAACTTATTTCTAATAGCCTACTAAGCCTAGTAAATGCTTCAACTACAAATAAAGCATCTTTAAGCGAATGCCTTTTAAACTATTTTAACCAAGTGCTTAATTATTCAGATATATTTTTTGTCTAAATATATTTTTTGTCTAAAGACGTAGTTTATAAATCTAGTTTTCAATATAATAAATACATTCCAACAAGCTTCATATGCAGATTATTTTAAAATATGAAAGCCTAGTGTCTGTATTTCTTCAAACTGGAGTCCCAGATCCCCAGGACTGAGTCAGATCAAAGTTAAACACTCCGGTGCAAAAATTACAGAGGTACAAGTTAAAAATAGAACAATGTGAATCTTGGTAAATGAAGGGAAGAGAAGAGGCAGTTCCTTCTGAAGGTATTTACAAACATGTAAGATAGACTCTAGCAAGGTTTAGTCCGTGTTGGATGGCCACCACCAATGCGCCATATGTTATAATCACTACCAAAACATTATAGCCTCATTCTCAGAAAGACTTACTCATCGAATGGGCTTAACAATAGTTCTTTTATCTACATATGGCATTTCTAATCATGTTTATGTTTATTTGGTAAGGAGTAATGATAATTGATAGTAAGGTTTTATCGTCTTGTTTATTATTTTTATTCCCTTCTCCTTGTTTTTATACGCGTTTTAGTTTTTCTTCGATGACGACGACATGTTTCGGTGAGGTTAAACCATCTTCAAGTCTTATTTGTATTAAAGATGAGTGATTTTAATTCATACTATTGGAAATAATTATTCCATATAAAACCGAAAAATTTCACAAATTTTCCAATAGTATGAATTGGCTAAAATAGTAAAATAGAGTCTTAATTTTTAAAAATCCCATTAAAGCTTTTTATTAGGAAGGAGAGGGATGCATTTTTTTTAACGGTTTTCTTGATTTTGGACAGTCTTGGTGCGAGGTAGGAAAACGTATAGAGGAGAAATATACAAATATCAATATAATTTGTGTTGTAAGCCCCCCTCCCTATTAATTTACATAATTCGATTCACAAAGATCCATTCTACGCTCCTATACCAGTTACCTTCAGTTTCCCGGGCATTTAGATCACCGTAATCAACCAAAATATGGATTTTTAGACCTTTCAGATTGGAAAATTTGAACTTTTAAACCACCTATATATTTATTTTATTATTTTTTATTGATTTTTTTTTATAGTTTCAGAGAAAATAGTTTTGTATTCATGCCAATAAACACAGCTCGTGTACTGTTTCATCGATATTTAACCTAAGCGCAACATCTTATAGGCACTCTCTCAGCTCCCTAGACAGTCCCCTTAAGATGGGATGAACCGCCTTATTTATTAACAGCACTCCGAGCGAATTCCGATGCAGTTTTTTTTTAATTCCCTTGATCTCCCTGCTACCTGAAATTAGGAAGTTTAAGGTGGGATCGAAGTTAACGCAAGTCGAGGTATTTATAGCAAAAATCCTACTTTACCAAGATAAATAGAATATTGCTTTAGTAGATACGTATATTTTTTATTTTGATTAGCAGTATTTCAGAACTGACATATTGTATCAGCATACGACTTACCAAAAAGCTATGAAAATTAAAGCTTGTTCTAGCGGTGCAAAAAAAAAAGTTGGCACAACTGTAATCTCTAGTTTCTTATCTCACTTTTAGCCAGTTGTGTAGTCGGAACTAGGAAGGACACCGCCCCCTACTTGTTTCACATGGTCTGTTTCACCCGATTCCCCCCCCCCCCCCCCATTTTTTTACTGGCAAACACGAATAGGGACGGTGTGGTACACTCCGTTTATCATGAGAGATATCAGTCTCACCATGAAGGATTACAACGTCTTATGAGCTACAGTAGATCCATGACTTCTTTGGTGCTGACTGACAGTTCACAGCTGACAGCTGTCGGCTTTGAAAAGTTACCAGACCAAATTATGTATCCCTACGCTGAACCATATGATCTACAAAAACATGTGTTTAACAGTTTGACAGTCTGACAGTCAACATTTAGGTATATACCTAAATGTTGTAGGTAAATGTTTAGGTATATACCTAAATAATGACTGTCAGAAGTCAGCTGTGAGCTGTCAGTCAGCACCAAAGAAGCCGTGGAGCTACTGTACACCATCATGACGCACTTCGACAGCAGCATGGTCAACGGCAGTGGTTATTCCTAACCTTTTACTTTCTCACATCAAGAGAAAGTATTGTGATTGTGAAAAAAATATATCTCAAGATTATGACAAATTTTTACGTTTTATGTGAACACAAACAAAAATAAATGGTACGGCGCACCGCACAGACTTTCTCTTTCTTTCTATAAACTCGTAAGATTTCTGAACGTAATAATGTACATTGTATCATCACCACTCCACATAAGAACACGCATAAAATAATATACAATGATATATAATCAATGAGAAAAGAGGCGCATCATTGTCCACCTAAGAGCATTTCAAACAGTTTAATGTCTTCCACAAGGGTCAACACTTCGTATTAAAATTTCGATTCTGGTTAAAGTTTTAACATTTTATAAGGTGTTGCAGATCTTCAAGTCATCGCATTGATATTTAATTATTCATTTATACATTTTGACCAATAACAAATGTAAATATTGACTATTGAGTCTAAAATGGAGATAGATCATTGCTGTGCAAACATTTCTCCTAAGAGATTTAAAGAAAAATAACATACTTATTTAAATACCTATATTTAATTACTCTATGGCATTGGAGAAATATTGCGTTAAGACTTAAGTAGTATATGTTTACAACTAAAGCTCACAAAATTGTATTAATATATTTGCAAATATTTCAGAAACTGTTGCTTTTATAAAAATATATGTCAAATAAAAGTTTTTTATTTCTAATAGTCCTACAATTTTGCAATGATAAGTTGTTTAGTTTCTCAAATAGTTGTGGAGATACGGAAATTAACGCTTCTGTAAAGTACCCTAAAAATCATTTTCATAGGAAAATGAAAATAGCCAGTTTATTTATAATCTTAATCAACGACTAGATACGAATTTTAATCAAAATCGTTTGAGCAGATTTTGAGAAAACCAAATTTTTCTCTTTTCGCCCTTCAGTAAACTACCCTTAATTTTAAGTTTTTATAGACACAAAGACAGACGGCATTGAAAAGACTATTTTTTAGGGTTGTGGGGGTCATGAGACGTCGACATCCATCAACATTTCAGGTAAGTTTTTTTTACGGTCGCAATACTTAAACTTTAATGTCCAAAAAGTTAAAAAAAATCATATAATTGCGTATAGATTGAAAGTTATTGATTTTATAAAAATATGTTTCGGATAAAATATTTGTATTATAAATATATATACATATTTGTAATGCTAAGTAATTTCATATCTATAATAGTTTCGGAGCTATTATAAAAAATATTAATTTACGCATCAGATTGGAGCCCTTAAAGCGATTTTGCCGAAATATTGAGAGTAGCCATTTTGTTTGGAATATTTATTAATGTTCATAAATGAAATTTAATAAAAATCGTTAGAGCCGATTTTTAGAAAATCGACTTTTTCTCTTTTTTCCCTTCAGTAAACTACCCCTAATTTTAGGGGTAGATATCAATTCCAAAAACCCCTCAGGGCAACCCTATGAAAACCCTAGATATCAAGTTTCAGCTCAATCGGTAAAATAGTTTAGGCTCTAGTTGGAGGTACAGACAGATAGACAGACAGACAGACGGAAATTCAAAAACCACTTTTTCGGATTCAGGGAGTCATGAAACGTCAAGATTCATCAAAATCTCGAGTTCGATTTTTTTGACGATCACCATACTTTCTCTACCTGTAAGATAGAGAGAAAGTAAAAAGTGGATTTTACCATTTTGTCTGTCTGTCTGTCTGTCTGTCTGTCTGTCCATGGCCACGGATTAAAGAAGATTTGATGGATTTTGTGCTCAAATTCTATATTTAAGTTTTATACGGCTATACCACAAAACTATTTTTTACGCTAGCCATTTAATTAAGGGTAGTTTAGTTATGAGTATTTTTATTAAATTTTTTTAAAAATGGCTTTAACGATTATGTTTAAAATGCGTATCCAGGATTTGCTTGACAAGACAAATAGCCCTGTATACTTTATTTTGCGTAAACATTTGATTAAAATTCTTTTATTGAGTGATTTTTGAAAACTCAAACTATTTTGAAAATGACTGTAAAGATTTTACCTATAAGTATAAATGAATATGGCAAATAAAGATGTATAGCCTACTTGGTTTGGGGGGGGGGGGGGGGGGGAATTTGGCTATGTGTAGTTTATTTAATGATTTTTATAAATTTTGAATATCAGTAACGGAAGACTATTTTTACATATCAATAATAATGTATATTTATTCATCAAAAATAAATTAATTTTAGGGTAGTTTACTCACAGAAAATTATAAAAAGTTTGAATGTTTAGGAAAATGACTTTGAAGATTCGATTCTAAATGGGAGCCTGTTAATAGTTTGTTACCTACTATAAATAAAAATACGTTTTTATTTTTACAAATAACAAATAATTTTAAGGTAGATAACAAATAATTTATTTTTGAAAATTTGAGTTTTTTTAAATATTTTTGAACAATTTGGTCTAAAATTTATATATAATTATAAAGTGATTATTGTGATCTCTTTAAAGTCCTATTAATTCATATGTTCTAACAAATACTTTATTTTTCGGCTTATCTAGGTGAGGTATGAGGAGGTTAGTTTGATAAAATGCCCCAGCATTAGAGAGGAAAGGGAATTAGGAAAGCCCATTAAATGATCGCTTGTGGGGAATCACCTTAATTGCACACCCGAACGAGATTCGACCTTGGACTTCTACATCACCACCAATGCATTCTATCACGAGGTGAGATTGACGATTTGTACAACGTGACCACCGATTTGTATGCGTGTGCTCCTGAAGCAAAATGCCACTCATTGCTATAGTTAGGGTTTGAAATAAATTGTAGCTCTGAAAAATACTACAAATAGTTATATTTAGGGTTGAAATGAACTGTAGCTCTGAAAAATGCAATTTATTGCTGTATTCAGGGTTTGAAATAAGCTGTAGCTCTTAAAAACACTACAAATTGTTATATTTAGGGTTGAAATGAACTGTAGCTCTGAAAAATACCACTTATTGCTGTATTTAGGGTTTGAAATAAGCTGTAGCTCTTAAAAATAGCACTTAATGCTGTATACAGGATTTCAAGAAATCTGTCGCTCTAAAAAAGTCACTTATTGCTGTATCCAGGGTTAAAAAAAAGTCGCTCTGAAAATGTCACTCATTGCTGTAACCAGGGTTGACAAAAAGGTCGCTCTGAAAAATGTCACTCATTGCTGTATCAGGGTTAAAAAAAAAGTCGCTCTGAAAAAATGCCACTCATTGCTGTATCCAGGGTTAAAAAAAAAGTCGCTCTGAAAAATATCACTCATTGCTGTATCCAGGGTTAAAAAAAAAGGCGCTCTGAAAAATGTAACTCATTGCTGTATCCAGGGTTAAAAAAAAAGTAGCTCTGAAAAATGTCGCATTGCTGTATTCAGGGTTAAAAAAAAGTCGCTCTTAAAAATGTCACTCATTGCTGTATCCAGGGTTTAAAAAAAAGTCGCTCTGAAAAATGTCACTTGCTGTATCCAGGGTTAAAAAAAAAGTCACTCTGAAAAAGGTCACTCATTGCTGTATCCAGGGTTTTAAAAAAAGTCGCTCTGAAAATGCTACTTTATGCTGTTTCCAAGGTTTCAACAAAGAGCAGCCGACCATCAACTTTATGCTCAATCTCAACTTTTCCACACATTGTTATAGGAATAGGACATAAACTAATTTGTCCCAAATTACTTATGATCCAGCACATTTTGTTTCTCTTTGTTTATATGAACTATAAAAAAAATCCATCCGGCTGATGAATGTGTACAGAGCACACAACGTGAAGGTCGTGCATGTTGCCGCGACTTCTATTATGGCTGTTTGGCGGACGTGGGAGTCAATAGGCCCCACGCACGAACTGCAGATTACCGCTGAGAAGCGGGCCAGGGACTTAAACAATAGCTCTTCATTTCACCTGGGTTTGCGGATTGCAGTCAGTTTGTGAGCTTGGGAACTTCCTAACTTAAACCCACTTCGGTGTTCGAATGGTCTAAGGAGAGGATTCGCAAACTCCCGGCCTGCAAATGTTTTTACAAAAAAAAAATATAATTTCAATCACGAATACCAAAATGATGCTGCTCCTGCCTGAAGTACACAGCATACCTCCATACAAACATACATACAAAATAATGTGCTTCATTGATTCCTAATGAAAAAAAAAGGCTTACACTTTAAATAACTGTTGTGTGTATTTATCTTGCATTTATTAAATAACTGTTGTGTGTATTTATCTTGCATTTATTAAATAACTGTTGTGTGTCTTTATCTTGCATTTATTAAATAACTGTTGTGTGTCTTTATCTTGCATTTATTAAATAACTGTTGTGTGTCTTTATCTTGCATTTATTAAATAACTGTTGTGTATATTTATCTTACAGTTATTAAATATGTTGTGTATATTATCTTACAGTTATTAAATAACTGTTGTGTATATTTTTTATCTTACATTTATTAAATCATTGTTGTGTGTATTTATCTTCCATTTATTAAATAATTGTTGTGTGTATTTATCTTACATTTATTATAATTTGTGAATTTTATATTAAATTATTAAATAACGTTGTGTGTATTATCTTACATTTATTAGATAATGTTTTGTTATCTATTTACATTATTAAATAAGCGTTGTGTGTAAATTTATCTTACATTTATTAAATAATTGCTGTGTGAGTTTATCTAAATTATTAATTAAGTCTTGTGTGTATTTATCTTACATTTATTAAATAATGTTGTGAATATTATCTTACATTTATTAAATAACTGTTGTGTGTATTTACTTACATTATTAATATTGTTGTGTGTATATTTATCAATCTCATTTGTTCTAAATTATTTTTATTATGTTTAATTATGGTTGAAACCTGCACATATATTTATTTATACTACGTCGACCTTGGTTGTCGTGGGATAAAGTGCTCGGGACCCGATGTTCGTGGGTTCATAACCAGACGAGGTTGACGGAGTTTTCTTGAGCGATAACAATCCGTAATAAAACTTCCTTCGGAGGAGAAGTCAAGCCGTCGGTCCCATGTAAAAAAACCATGGAAGGTTTGTGAAAATACATTTACCGGCAAATTGGTAAACCCTTTCGCACTCGATGGTATAAATTCAGCTTGGAAGGCAACGGGGAACCAGCACACTTTCCGAACTCCCCTAGAATATGGAATATTTTACCAGATGGTGCGCGAAGCACTAACCAGCCGAAGCCCCGAATGTATAGAAATCACATTAAACCAACCTTCGGGTTGTCGACTGAAGAGGTTATATATATGATAATGTATGTCTACATTTAGATCCGGCTCGGCCCAGCTAGCATATTAAATATCCTAATATTATGTCCTTCCACTCAATAAATTTGGGGACCCCTGTTTAGGGATCACTCTCGAAATAAAATGTGCTGCCAATGACGGGAATATCAGGGATTTGGATTACAGTTGGGTTTACCGAAGGTGTTTTTCTTAAATGGTTTTCCAATCTCCTTCCAAGCGAATGCGGGTTCATTTCCTCTAAATTAACCTCCTTTATCCTTAACACATTATCGTAAATAGTACATATAACCCGGGCAGGTGCGCAGTGATAAAATAAAAACTTTATAAGATCCTGATGGACGAAATCGAAACTAAATAAATAAATTGTGACGGAACGGAAATAACTTTCTATTTAACCCACCCGTTTGGTATTTCGTATGTCTGTCTATTTGTTTCGCGATAAGTGTCAAATGCGTGAACTATTTTTAACCAAATTTGACAGGGACATTCTTTGGGACTAGGTCGAACGATGTATGTAATAATGTTCTCAAATTTAGTTATATGTTTCAAAATGGTGGCCTCTCAAAAGGTTTTTCGTTTAGTTACTCATTTCACGTGATAAAAATTTATAGCTCTTAGCAATAGATTGAGTACCTAGGGAAATATATATATATATATATATATATATATATATATATATATATATATATATATCAAGAGTGACCTCTTAAACAGCGTTAACAACAATTATTCTCTAAGAATGTGATGTACCATTGAATATAAAATTAAGTAATTGTCTACGGGTACGCTAATAAGAAGAGGTGCTAAAAAAATAAAAAAATCTTTTACGTATAACTTGATCACCAAGTAAAAATATCAACCTCAAATCCAAGGAAGAATTATGGGAGATATTTCAACTTGAGATCCAAAGAGAAAGGTTAAGACCGTAGTAAAGATAAGAGCATGACATAATTATTAGCATGACGTACCTAGGATTTTTTGAACGGAGGGAATGAGTGAGGTTAATTGTTCACAGATCTACTAGATATTTTTTATCGTAATTGATAAAGATTTGATGTATGAGCAAATAAAAGTGATTTAATAACTCTTGTAACTGCCAAGAAACCTCCTTATAGTTACATTGTAGGATTTTTTTTTAGGGAAATACATTTTTTTTACGGTCAGCATTGATTATATTTTAATATATTGTTAGTGTCATTTTATAGGTATTGATAATTTCTACCAAAAGTTTTAGCTTCAGACCACATGACTTGACGTATGAATATGTGAAAGTCGATCAAGTAGCTTTTCTAGATGTCAGATAAAATATATGAAAAATGGACTGTAGTTTCAGTTAAACCAACCCCGAAACAAGTGTTTGTACGGTACTCTCACAAGAGAATGGATTTCCAGTAACAGAGACTTCAAGGTTCGAATCCCTACTGGGTACCATAAGGTGACGATTTTTCAAAAATGTAATTTATCGATGTGTTTTTAAGCCGAACATTATTACCTAAAAAATTAAAACATAATGTTAGATATTGTTTTATTATAGTTAGTATGAAATGCATGCAACTTTCGTCTATCCTTAAGGTGGGGATGTAGGGGACGCGAGAAAAGGGCAGTATTTTATACAGTTTTTATAACAAAACATTATTTTATCAAAAGAAATCAAATATTTATCCAATAGAAACACAGAGTTTAATTTTCTCCACACGGTGACCTCAACAGTTTGTCGAATATCTGTCAAGGGTGTCCTGGAATTTAATGACAACATTTTCTCTTCATTTAAAAGTTTTCTCATATAATGCTGATATGCTCATGACAAATATTCAACAACTGTTGATATCAACACGTGAAGAAAATTAAATTCTTATGTTTTTACTGGAGCAATCTTTTGTTTATTTAGGCCAAAACATTTTTGTTTATATTTTCTAAGGCCTCCCTCCTACTAAAATCATAATATATCCCTGATAAATGTAATCAAACGAGTGATGTTACTTTTAGAAAACTAAACATACCTGAAACAATTTTTTTTATAAAGATAGATTTTCTTGGATGCAAAATCAGGGCTGAAGAAAATTCAAAAATCAAATTCTCAAGTGTCCATATGTGTGCCCGTTTTCCACATTTGGTCGAGATCCATATATCAATTCCAGGATTAGCAATTTATTTTTTATGGAGTTTGGTATTTTAACGTGTACTTTCTAAAAACACTTATTTCATAGCGCTATTGCTAGCCTAGGACACCTAATGGTAGATTACACACAGAACCCTGGAATCTAGAAATTTATAAATAATATATCAGGGTCAATTAATATTAGATTTATGCCTTTTTTTGGGGGGGGAGGGGAGTTAAGTGTGGGAGGGAGCCGGAGCGAAGAAGATTTTAATTTGAGCTTTTTAAACACAGCATTGATATCAACATATGACTTTCAAACTAAATTAACCAAAAACGGTACACCTAATAGTAGGCCTAAACCTTCAACCCTAACGTCTAGAAATTTACGTTGATGCTTTAAACAACACAATAAACAGTGCGGGTAGTTAAGAGCGTGATGATTTAGACCACGTGATCAACAGTGCGGGTAGTTATGAGCGTGATGCTTTAGACCACGTGGTCAACAGTGCGGGTAGTTAAGAGCGTGATGCTTTAGACCACGTGGTCAACAGTGCGGGTAGTTAAGAGCATGATGCTTTAGACCAGGTCTGCTCAACCCATTTTCATCTGCGACCCCTTTGGACCAGACAAATTTTTTCACGACGCTTCACTCAATGCAATAGTGCAATTGGTAGTAACACTGTATATAATCAATTTACCGGTTTGTGCACGTACTTTTTTGCGTGAACCCCTTTTGATGGAACCCTGTTTTGCGAAAACCGTGTTTGAGCGAAAAAATAAAGTACCTTAAATATAAGTATAGCTATGTCATTAAAGAATTATGTTGACTAAAAAATAGTGTATGAAAATGTCAAAAATGAAAATCTCATCAAATAATTTATTATGTTAAAATTTTGAGTGTATATTATATTGACATGCAAGATAAAAGAAAATGCAAAAATAAAAAAATTATATCAATTAATTTGTAATATCAAATTTGAATACACCAAAGAAAGTTTTAATGGCGGCTGACAAAAGATAAGAATATGTTTACCTTCAATGTAATGGTTGTGATTGCTTATTCTGACACAATAACTCGAATCGTGGCTTAATATTTGTCACTGCAGGCTGGTCTCATAGCGATCTCGATGTTCTTAAGTTTTAAGTTGTATTTGAATTTAATTGCCGTCTTCGTCGAAAATGCCAATTCGCACAAATAGGTGGTAACAAATGGCATCGCTAATTCCGACAATATTGGAGATTCTGCTTTAACACCAAGCCAAAAAGTGTTAAAGTTTTTCCTTGAAAATTCAAGTTTGAGATTTGAATCCCATGAAAGTTCTGCAAATTCTTCTTGGGCTTTCAAAGAGAGATGCTTTACATTTCTCATCTTCACGATAAAAGGGCTATGAATCCAATCTAATTGATTATTGTCTAATTCCGGTAGAAACTGTTTCTGAAAATTGTTTTCCAAGCATACCAAATGATCAATTATTATCTGCTTAATCAAGTCAAAGCTAAGCCTATTATCAACAATAAAAACCTCTGTATATAAAAACATTTCAAATGAGTTATTTTATACTTAATTCTTCCAAATGTTAAATTTTTTTCATAAAAGCCCGAATTTTATCTTTCAGTGTAAAAATATTTGTGTTCTCCCCTTGGAGAGACATATTAAGTTTGTTGAGTTTCTCAAATAAATCAGACAAATAGCATAATTTGAACAGCCAATTTTCATTGTGAAAGAAATTGACATATTCAGAGTTATTTTCAGACAGAAATAGTATTATTTCATTTTTTTCACACTAATAGTCGTCTCAATGCTCGTCCCTTTGACAGCTATCACCCTTCTGTTTGCAGTAAAAGTGTTCTGAAATTGGATTCCATTTCATCACAGAAATTTGAAAAGAGGTGACCATTAGGGGCATGACATTTAATAAAATGGATAACCTTAACCGCATCTTGTAGTACAGCATTCAGATCTGTAGAAATTTTCTTGGCCACTAATGCCTCTCGATGAATCATTCAATAAGTGAAAGTAGTAGGCCTATCGCTTGCAGATTTAACTTTTACCTGAAATCCAGTTATTCTTCCTGTCATTGCCGCTGCGCCGTCGGTACATACTCCAACAGTTATTCCATTCTAGCCCTACTTCCTTGAAAAATTAATTCACTTTTTGAAAAATTGCCTCACCAGTTGTACGTCCATCTAACTACCAACAAAATAGTAAATCTTGGTGGACACTCTTATCGTAACAATACTTGACATGCCAATAGCTGTGCGAAATTTGTAATGTTAGTCAATTCATCCAGCTGAATTGCAAATTTTGAACGTTTTTTTAGTTCTTTCAAGAAGTTGCTCACACTGGTGATTGCTAATTTCCAAAATTTGTCTACCCACAGTATCATGTGACAGTGGATTTTTTTAAAATTCGTCTGCATTTTTCCCCGTGAATAATTTCATTCATTCTAATTACCACTGGCAACACAATATCTTCGACAATGATGTATGGTTTCTTAGCATTTGCAATTAAGTAAGAGGCTTCATAAGATGCTCTTAAGTATTTTTTATCGACCAGTACATGAATTTCAAGAGGTTCTTTTTGTTTTTTCGATGATTCTAATAGCCTTTCGAAAAACTGCACAGGCTTATTGGAATAGGAAGCATTCTTTGTGTGTAGATGTCTTTTTAATTTTGCAGGTTTGAGACGTTCACTCGCCAAGCATTGATTACAAATCAAGCAGATAGGTATGTCTTCAATATTTGTGGAAATAAAAGTAAATCCATATTGCAAAAAGTTTCATTGTATTTCCTCTTTTTTGCGCACGAATGAGAAATATCTTCAGTTAAATAAATCTGCACATTCTTGTTAGTGCTGGATGATCCCGGTTCTGCAGGATCTATTGCTTCAGTATTATCTGCTGTCTTAGTCTTTGACAAATTTAACCACTTATCCATGGGTGAGATAATTTCGATTTTATTGCAATTTGTCTTTGAATTGATGGCAGCCAATAACTGGTGACAGTTAATTATTTGCTCGTCCAGTACATATTTGTACACCAGAGATACTAGAAGAACAACTAAACAACTTAACACAGTACAAGCAACAATAGAAAACTTAGCAATTGAACACTGTGAAACTAACACTGTACAACTAGCACTGAACAATGAACAACTAGCAAGAGCTCCGAATACAATGGATCACAAACTGCTAATAAGGCCCTCCGCGCCGGTCGAATCTATTTAGTGACACGATTTGGTGAACTGTTGTGGAACTCAACTGGATAGTACTGATGATGAGGTTTGAAATCTACCTGCTAGTATTCATATCTATCTCTGTCTCACTTGCAAGGTACAAGCCGCCAAGAATGAATCATGACAGAATGTACTTTCAAACCTTTTGTTAATCTCCCTGGCCAGCAAAAAGCAAGCCGAGACACTGACATGTTGAGACAACAGTGAAGCCTAAAATCACAACAAGCAATGTCGCCATTGTGGTCCAAAATGAAGGATAGGATAAGTTACCTATTATTTATGATTTTTTTTTCAAATATTCTGCGACCCCCAATGCTATTTACGCGACCCCCAGGTTGAGAAGCCCTGCTTTAGACCACGTGATCAACAGTGCGGGTAGTTAATTGCTTGATGCTTTAGACCACACGGTCAACAGTGCGGGTAGTTAAGAGGGTGAAGCTTTAGACAACAAAATCAACAGTGCAGGTAGTTAAGAGGGTGATGCTCTAGACCACGCAATCAACAGTGCGGGTAGTTAAGAGGGTGATGCTTTAGACCACGCAATCAACAGTGCGGGTAGTTAAGAGTGTGAAGCTTTAGACCACGCAATCAACAGTGCGGGTAGTTGAGAGGGTGATGCTTTAGACCACGCAATCAACAGTGCGGGTATGTTAAGAGGGTGATGCTCTAGACCACGCAATCAACAGTGCGGGTAGTTAAGAGTGTGATGCTTTAGACCACGCAATCAACAGTGCGGGTAGTTGAGAGGGTGATGCTCTAGACCACGCAATCAACAGTGCGGGTAGTTAAGAGTGTGAAGCTTTAGACCACGCAATCAACAGTGCGGGTAGTTGAGAGGGTGATGCTCTAGACCACGCAATCAACAGTGCGGGTAGTTAAGAGTGTGAAGCTTTAGACCACGCAATCAACAGTGCGGGTAGTTAAGAGGGTGATGCTTTAGACCACGCAATCAACAGTGCGGGTAGTTAAGAGTGTGAAGCTTTAGACCACGCAATCAACAGTGCGGGTAGTTGAGAGGGTGATGCTTTAGACCACGCAATCAACAGTGCGGGTAGTTAAGAGGGTGATGCTCTAGACCACGCAATCAACTGTGCGGGTAGTTAAGAGGGTGAAGCTTTAGACCACGCAATCAACAGTGCGGGTAGTTAAGAGTGTGAAGCTTTAGACCACGCAATCAACCATGCGGGTAGTTAAGAGTGTGAAGCTTTAGACCACGCAATCAACAGTGCGGGTAGTTGAGAGGGTGATGCTTTAGACCACGCAATCAACAGTGCGGGTAGTTAAGAGGGTGATGCTCTAGACCACGCAATCAACAGTGCGGGTAGTTAAGAGTGTGAAGCTTTAGACCACGCAATCAACAGTGCGGGTAGTTGAGAGGGTGATGCTTTAGACCACGCAATCAACAGTGCGGGTAGTTAAGAGGGTGATGCTCTAGACCACGCAATCAACAGTGCGGGTAGTTAAGAGTGTGAAGCTTTAGACCACGCAATCAACAGTGCGGGTAGTTGAGAGGGTGATGCTTTAGACCACGCAATCAACAGTGCGGGTAGTTAAGAGTGTGAAGCTTTAGACCACGCAATCAACCATGCGGGTAGTTAAGAGTGTGAAGCTTTAGACCACGCAATCAACAGTGCGGGTAGTTACACAACCAAGCCAAGGTCGCACCATTAGTGTCAATCCCCAGTACACTAAAAGAAGGCTAAACATGTAGCAGCTGATAAGATCAGTGTTCAAAGCTCACCAAGTAAAGGTGTAAAAAGACTAAACCAAGGTAGCGGCCGGGGTCAAAAGAATAATTAACAAGTTGTTATCACCTTGAGAGAGCCTATAGCTGTGTGTTATCAGCGAGAGCCAAGATACGAGGGCTTTTATTCTTGCTACTCGACTTCGGAGTAGGAGTGTTTCAAACACGCCGACCATGATCTAAAGTCGGAACCGATACAAACAGAGGGAAAATAAAGGACCGGCTACACGGAGCCGCACCGCACCGCACCGGCGCGGACGAATCGTTGAGAGAGCATTGCTCCGCACTTATGCGGTGCGGTGCGGACTGTGTAGCCACTTACCACCAGCAATAAATATTCGGGAGCTTCCGAGCTTTGTTTTCATGGTAAAATTACGCATTTCTTTCACAGCCGTTGCACGTGTGACGCAGTAGTCATTGTTTCCAACATTACGTACAAGATAAACAATATTATATATAACTTATTGAACAACAAACATTCTTCTTCTTAATTATTAGCTAACTTAAAACTGTATTCTTCATAATTAATATCTAACATAATTTTATGAAAATAGGTGAAAGCTTATGCAAAGTAAAAATAAAAACACAAACTTATTTTGTAATAGAAATAGGTCTGTAAAGAATATAACAATTGTAAGAAAATGCGGTTCGGTGCGGGTCGGCTCCGTGTAGCCATACCTTGACATAAATTGCAGAGATGTACCTGGTTTTAGAACATGCCCCCTGATCTACTTGAAATTCACCCTTCAAGGGGACACGAGAAAAGGCCAGTGTTTTTGCAGATTTTACGGCAAAACTTTATTTGGCCAAAATAAATAAAATATTTCTCCAGTAAAAACATAAACTTTGATTTTCTTCACATGTTGATATCAACAGTTTCTAAATATTTGTCATGAGCATGGTGGCATTAGATGACAAACTTTTTAAATTAATAAAAACAAGTTGTCATTAAATTCCAGAACATCCTTGACCGACATTAAAGAACTTTTGATATCACCAGGTGAAGAAAATTAAACTCTAAGTTTCTACTGGAGCAATATTTTATTTATTTTGACCAAAAAATGTTTTGCCATAAAAACTGAAAAAACGCTTATTTTTCCTCGCGTCCCCTTCCATCCCACTTTAAACCCACCAATAAGGGGACCAAAATCTTAAAGCTTGAAAACCCTAAAATCCAACCATACCTTTGTTTAAAATTACAAACTTTCTTCCTAAATTGTTGTCACCTTATGTTCAAATAGTGTCATTTCGGTGTATTATTCAATAACACGAATAAAATGGTTTTTAGTAACATCACATAATTAAAGATAAGATATATAAATATAAAATAAATGTTTTATTAGTAGATAAAGTAATAATTATAAGTGATGTTACAAAAATAATTGAATATATATTTCACATAAACACTTATGTATACGTGTGTATTTTATTTTTAATTTCTCGTTTCAAAAGAAAGAAATGTACTTGTGAAAATTATCGATTTTGAGGTTATGATGATTCTTTACGTTTTGTGTGTGTCCGAACCCAAAATAGTGGATATCACGATTCTGTACGTCCCCAAGTCCGTCTGTCTATCTGTCCCTGGCTTGATAGATTTTGTTCAAATTTGATATCTAAATGTTATAGGCCAAGTACTGATAACTTTTTTAATTTGAATATTTTAAAAAGTGGTTCTAGTCATTTGATTAAAAATGGGTATCTGTTAAGGTTCTTAGAGTATAATTTTTTTTTCTAAAGGGAAAAAATCATTTAAATGTAGTTGACTGATTACAGACTTTTTTTAATTTGATTTTTTGTTTAAAATAGTTTTATCGATTTTGTTCAAAATTAGTATCGTGGGATCAATGATCAATGAATGTTTATTTTTCTAAAATAAATTAATTTAAGGGTAGTATACTTACGACTAATTATAGAAAGATTGAAATTTTTCGAAATTAGCTTTGAAGATTAGAATTCAATTGGGTATCTGGGTATAATTTTTCTAGGATATATAGGAAAACTTATTTTTTATAAATAAAAAATAATTTTTTGGGTAGTTTATAAATAAATTATTTTTGAAAATTTGAAATTTGTTAAAAATATTTGAGCAATGTGTTTTAAAATGTATATATAAAGAGTGATTAATGTGATTAACAAGATGATGTGTTTGTTTTTATTAGGAAGACTTAATAATTAAGGGTAGTTTACCGTAACAAATTTTTCAATTATTTTTTTTAAGCTATAACACAAAATACTAGAAAGTTGGTGTGAAGGTATCTTATTATTTATTTAATTAGAGGTGACGTTGTGAAAAATTATTTTATTTATTTATTATATTATATATTTATTATGATATTATATTTGTAATTACAAGTGACGTTAAGAAAAAAACCTTTTATTCGTGTTGATAATACACCAATTTATTATTATGATTTTAACAAAAGGTGACAGCACTTTAAGAAGAAAAACAAACACATATATTTCGCCGAAGAAGCTGCGCAACTTGTCCTGCGAGCGGAAAATTTCAAGGCCGATTTGCCAGAAGGTAGATCGTTTCGGGGAACTTAATGAAAAGTGCTAGCAAAGACATTAGTTGAGCGAGATATTACTCAATACAGGAGGCAGTTCTTGACTTTATTACGTACAACCTGCACTTTGGCAGGTTATACATAGTTGACACACGTAAAATGATATTCATACACCATATTCAAACTTTTTCTATAGGCCTATTTATTTTAGCACCGCGTCTTACTGCCCGTTTGTGTCAAACGCTTTATGTACAAAGTGACACTAATGTGATAGGGATAGAGAAGGTTGAATTTAGAAGAAGCGTAACAACTTTATTTGCATGGAAGGATTGTAGAAAACAGTCTAGGGAAAAACTCGACAGGGATTCGATCCCAGATCTCACCATCATAGGAATTTTAGCCTAGCACGAAAGTGACGGCCTAGACTTTGACTGAAGGAACCCTTGAACCAGAAACAAATACATGCTTGAGCCTTCATAAAAATGTTTACACTAATATTTTGAACATTCAATAACGACAGTTAAGTTATCAAAGTATAAAACATCAGATGTTCTGTGCCTTTGGCAAATACCCCGTATTCAGATTTGAGGGGGGAAAAAAAATACTAGTACACTTCTTCTAAAATCAGCTTTCCTCATCTTTAGTATATTAGTGTCAATAATAGCTACATATACGAAGAACCTAAGCAGGCATTATGACGCGGTGGTAAAAAATAAGGCGTATTCTAAGATTTCCTCATAGAGCGTGAGAGAATTATATCGAAAAACACTGCGGTTTGGACTATTCAATCAAATTTTTACCATTCATTTTAGATATCACTAGCAAAATATTAATTAATTATTTTAATATTAATATTAAATATGCAGAATTTATAAACTCCTTTACTAAAACTAACTATGCCAACATTTCAAATGACTAAAAACATTGATTTGTGGTAAATAAAATGGTTGGATTTCGTTAAATAAAAAGTTGGATTTCAGTATTAAAAGTCGGTAAATAAAAGGCATTATTTTAGCTAAAATTTACTCACAATTGGTTTATGGATAGAAAAATTGCGGCCATATTTAAAATTCTTAAATTTTAAATCTTTGCCTTTGGTTACTATACGACTCTCAAAATAGCCAGATCAAACACACATTTTATTTTTTATTTAACAAGTTTTTGGTGAAGAGAAATAATATTTCTGGACATTTGATTTGTTGTAGGGATATTAAGAAGAAAAAATGACAATAGTGCTGTTGGTACGATGTTTCTGACAATTCCAGGCGAATAGTCTCATCTGCTAGTAAGTAAAAAATGTGTATAGCTTTTATATAGTTTATTCTCATTAAAATCGACATAAATTACCATTATTCGCATGTAAAAGGCCGAACACTAATCAATTTATTGAAAAGACTCAATTTATATCTATTTCTCGCATGTATAATACATTTATAAACCTACACTGAACTTTATAGATATTTTGATATAAATTTTAATGTACTAAGTAAAAGTTCGTGAAAAAACTCGCGATATTTTGTTGTGCCAACAAATAACAGATGGTATCAGAAAACAGAGGACGTTTCTTAGAAATAAACGAGTTATTGGGTCATAAACATGGTACTACGAGTAAGTAAAGACGGTAAATGCGAGCGAGCTACTGATTCAGACAGCTACTGCGCATGACGTCAGAACCGAGCTCTCTGCCGACCTGCAACACCACTTAGTGGGAGCCGACTGAATTGTATCCATTCAGACATTTATTCAACAAGCACCACAAATCAAAAGTCTGATTTTGTATCCATTCTCATAATATCCACAAACTCCTGAAGTGTATCCATTCTGAATGATATCCATTCTGAATTATATCCATTTTGAATGATCTCCATTCAGAGTGTTTTCAAATAAACGACTTTAACAAAAATCCTGAATTGTATCCATTCAGACATTTTATTAAGCAAGAACCACAAATAATAAGTTTGATTTGTATCCATTCTCATAATATTCACAAAATCCTGAACGGTATTCATTCAGACATTTTTTCAAACAAGCACCACAAATAAAAAGCCTGATTTGTATCCACTAGAAATATTTGCATTATATCCATTTAATTGCAGTGCCACTTGTCTGATAGATGGCAGCAGTAGAAACTATCCTTAAATCATTTCGTGCTTACTACAGAGCAGCACTATCTCTATGTTAATATAAAAAAGATAGTTTTTTTTTACTTATTGTCTTATTACTTTAAAATCAAAATATGGATTTTAAATTATTAGACTTATTTTTATAAACATTACTTAATATACCTGTGTATAAAGTGCTTGTTTTATACACATATATATATATATATATATATTTATACATATATTTGTATATATGTATACACATATATATATATTTATACATATATTTGTATATAAATAACCCTAGTATCATCTTGTTGGCAGCCCTGTATTTAAATAGTATATTATGACAAATTGACAGCAGTAGCTACTTTAACAACGCCATTTTATTAAACTTTTGCACACGCAAAACTATCACCAACTCTAAGCAAAGATTAAAGTAAGTTATATCTCACACAGGGCATGGCAATAAAGAAACAATGCATTTGTAATTGTATGCTTTTAATCTGCATAGATTTCTGTTAAAGTGTCATATCCTACTATCTACAAATAATTTAATCATTTTATAATGTAGGTCTACCTGGGTTGAAGTTAAATTAAGAAACCTTATTTATAGGCTATCATACTCAACTTGAACACAGGCTTTCATTTTATGTAATAGTTTTGTTAGGTTTGATTGAAAAAAAAACCCAAAAAGTGTTTATATTTAACACTCTCCGCAACAGCTATATGTTCAAACAATGTGAATTTATTCCCATTAGGCCTACTATAAGTAGAAATGCCTAACCATTTATCCATCTGAAGTGAAACGAGAGGGAGGTCAGTGTTTAAAAATCAAAATCTTTGCTTTTAACTGTTAAATAATAACATTCATCTTGTGATTTGAAGAGAATTCTTGAGACTATGGTTAAAAGTGATTATGTACCAGAAAGCATATGAGTTAAGGACTTATTTTTATTTCTATAATAGTAGTTATAAAAAGAAAGCGGGATTCCTTGTTTTTCATTGTCATTATATGATAAGTATTATATCTTTTGCCATCTCTACACACAGAAGCAAAACAAATCTCCAATGATTAAAAAAATAATATTGTAAAATAAATTATATATAATCTTAACAAATCAACAAAACTCTCATCAATCACAGAAGAACGTTATTATTTATAACATGAATATTCAAAGAATGTCATAACATGGCACCAAAGTAATTAATAGGCAATAGTTATAGTTTTTAATATTAATAACGAACTCACGAGAACAAAACTTCCTCTCAGGCGTCAACACATTACTGGAAACTAATAATTTTCTCTATGTAAGTTAAATATTATATAAATATAATGCGAATTATAAGTTATTCGTGTAACATTTATTCTTATTGCATGCAGCCCAGTAGTTTACAAAATATTGCTTTCAGCATTAACAAATAAGTGTATTGTGTGTGTCTTGTTACAGTCAAGACACACAAAGGGCTTGACTTATTCGGTTGAACTTGCATTGAAAAATTTGTTCAGGTTTGTTGTTATAAGCTGAACTAATAATTATATGAATTTATTTTAACAAAATATTGGTATTGCACAGTAAAATTAAGCTACACGATTTTTACCTAAGTTCTATAACAGTTTGCACCCGCCTCGGTGGCGTAGTAAGCTAACGCGCTAGTTTCGTGTTGAGCTGGACTGTCAAGAACGGGGAGATCAAGGTTCGAATCAAGCTCAAGTGAACTGGAGGTGTTTTCCACTCTCTCTCCCACGCAAATGTGGGTTCACTTCATCTATATTCAACCTTCCCAATTCCTAACCCATTAGCGTAATTAGTGCCTAGGAGTATAACCCGAACGGGTAGTATGACGCAGGGATAAATAAATAAATAAGAAATGAAAATAAAATTAATGTTATTTATTCTCCATGATAACTCTTGAAACATTCTTCCGCTCGAGAGCGTGGAAAGTGGAAATATAACTTATCTGGGGGAGGGGGAGGGGTCAAGTAGAACATTTAATTAAACCCTTAGCCAATAAAAATTTTCTACGTATATCTGGACCTTCCATGGAGGGTCCATCCAATTACCAGGGGTCCATACCTTCCCGTGCCCCACTTCCTAAGCCCTTGTTTTAGCAAATAGGATGAGTGTTCTGATGGCCCCACGCCTCGTGTGTGTGTGTGTGTGTGTGTGTATATATATATATATATATATATATATATATATATATATATATATATATGAAAATAGACACTAACACATTTTGAATGAGTTAGAATGTTATGTTCCTTACGTATGTGAACAGTTTTATGCAGAAGTGCACCCAGAGATATATAATCGGGGGAGGAGTAGGAGGGGAGGGCATACAGTCAGAAATGAAATTTCTAGAGAAAAGGGGGACCAGCCGCAGGTGCCCAAGACAATTTCTGAATATTAAGTGCCACATAAAGCTACTTGAGTTATTTTTATTGTAGCTTGGAACAACTACTTAACCTTTGTTAAGTGTTGTAAGCGACTATTTTTAGTTAATAGTATGTAGATATAATAAAAAGAACTCAAATGTACTAAATGTGTACACTACTCTCTGGCTTATAATTAAAGGGTGGAAAAACATTATTATATGTTAAAACCAATTTTATTTTACTAATTTTAGAACATTTCGAAAATGTTTGCCCTCTATAAATGATAAAATCACAGTTTTCAAAACTGTGTAGCATTTTCTACATTTCACATAAATTAAGTTTGTAGGATTATTTCTATCCTATTAAAATATATTACTTTTTGAAAGAAATATCAATCTATCATCGGCTCCATATTGTGGCCGAAACCTCTAAAACGCTATGCACGGACGATGCGATGTTAGCGGGGGTGGTGGGGGTACGCGCTCCCCAATAATCTGCTCAAATATAACATGCTTAGCACTGTTTACATAAATAGTGAGTTTTTTATTCGAAAAATTGAAAATCCACGTTTGGAGATGGGCATACATAATTTATTTCATTATCATTAGGCATTATTAGTACAAAATATTTTCTATTTTATAATTTCAAGTGAAAATAGGTTCGTTCTGTGTCCTCCCGCCCCCATCCCGCCAATAAGAGTTCGTGACGTCTATGGGAGACTGCCTCAATGCGTTTACTAACCAGCTCTGGTAGCTTTGTCGGTTCAAATACCAGTCAGATCAAAGTTACCTCATGTGAAATTGGGTGTATTTTTATTTATTTAGCACCGCGTCTTACTACCCGTTCGGGTTATACGCTTAAGTACTAATTACACTTTTGGATTAGGAATTGGGAAGGTTTAATTTAGAGGAAGTGAACCCGCATTTGCGTGGAGGGAGAGTGGAAAAGCACTTAGGGAAAACCACCACCAGTTCACCCGGCCGAGATTCGAACCTCGATCTCCCCGTCCTCGGTGGTCTAGCTCAACACGACTGGCGCGTTAGCCAACTACGCCACCGAGGCGGGTAAATTGGTTGTAGTACGAGGGTTTCTGAAAGTCTATCAAAGTGTGGTCCCAGGAGTAATAAGAGCCTTACAACTACTGATGTATTTAAACATAAGAATGACAGCTCCAAGTTTAAAGTTATTTTCTTGTACCTTTATTTTGATATTCTTTAAACAGTAGGGCAGTATTAATTAATACTTTATTTGTCTATATAGAATGTATCAAAGATTTTTTTAACTGGGAATTTTAGGGGTACGTTTAATGGGAGCGTGTTGGTAGCGCCTTTTGACAAATCGGAGGCGTAAGCGCCCGCCTAAAATAAACCGGAAGTGTTCGCGCCCGTCGGCGAGTCAAAGCCTTGATACTAGCAACTGGAAGTCATTAAGAGGACGTATATTAAGATTATTTTTTGGTCGGTCTTGTTTCAGAACTACTAGTATGAAGGAATGTGGTTTGTTAGGTTAGGTTAGGTTAGGTTAGGTTAGGTTAGGTTAGGTTAGGTTAAGTTAGTCATTGACCCGATCTCTCTTATCTGTCGGGGGGGTGGGGGAATAAAACAAAATATTAAATATTTTTGAAAGGAAATATCATAAACAAATTTTGTAAACACAAACAATTACCTTCTTTAGAACAATAGGAAGGATTTGAGTACACATTGGGCGCAAACACACGCGGTTATTTTTACCAGGGCGCAAACACACGCGGTTATTTTTCCCAGGGCGCAAACACACAGGGTTATTTTTCTCAGGGCGCAAACACACGCGGTTATTTTTCCCAGGGCGCAAACACACGCGGTTATTTTTCCCAGGGCGCAAACACACGCGGTTATTTTTCCCAGGGCGCAAACACACGCGGTTATTTTTCCCAGGGTGCAAACACACAGGGTTATTTTTCCCAAGGCGCAAACACACACGGTTATTTTTCCCAGGGCGTAAACACACGCGGTTATTTTTCCCAGGGCGCAAACACACGCGGTTATTTTTCCCAAAGCACAAACACACGCGGTTATTTTTCCCAGAGCACAAACACACGCGGTTATTTTTCCCAGAGCACAAACACACGCGGTTATTTTTCCCAAAGCACAAACACACGCGGTTATTTTTCCCAGAGCACAAACACACGCAGTTATTTTTCCCAGAGCACAAAAACACTCGGGCGCAACCAACACGTAGCCACATTTAATGAGAAAAACGGTGTACCTTTTAGATATCAAGTCGTAATCCTGAACTTAAAATGTAGCCTGTGTAAAAACCTAGGCCCAATTTTATGCGCTCTATATTTTAGTTATAGCTACATCATATGATTTAAGCTGTATTAATATTATTTATGGTCTACTGGGTTTGTTGTAAATGCCACTTTAGATTTGTACAAACATCAATCTTAGCACGAATCATGCCATTTCCTGAAATACAGTATCTTGCTTATTTTTGTCCATTTTATTTGAATTTTGCAAGGACATTTTTGGTCTGCAGAAAAAGATGAATAGAATATATAAAACCACTCAGTGAGTGAATAATTTTAAAATGCTTGCAGTTTGAAGTAAATTTATGGCAAATTTTCTTCTTTTATAGACATAAACCAGTACGTTTACTAGTCCGCAAGCTCAAATTGACGTCATCCCCTCCCTATCGCGGATGACCTTGGGGATGAGCAGGGCTACCTTGTATATTCGTATTACCAAGGGTCTTAAAAAAGGAGTCAAATATATATTTGTATTATTGACTAAAATATTGTACTTTATTAAAACACAACCACCCCTCCTTTTTAAAACACTCCCTCCTTCTCCTCCCCTTTCTATCACTCTCTCTCTTTCACACACACAAACACAATATATGAACGATTTTAAAATGTTAAATCAGCATTCTAGTGGACCCCATCCCCCCCGGGTCAAATAAGATCTGTACAACCTTGCTAATGTAGTACCGATGATTAAGGTAGAATTTGGAATGGAGGGAGAGTGGAAAACAAACACATTTTGGGGGGTGAAACGCCCAGGTAAACCCTGTCGAGATTCCAAACTCAATGACCACGTCAGTCCTACACCTTATCTCAGTCGGTAGCGTGTCTACCTACTGCGATAAGGATCACGGTTTCAATTCCTGGCATGGGCAAAAGGTTTGATTTATCATTGACAAAATGCGGGTTACCCTTTCACAATGATGAATTATACACCAGGGGGCTGGATATTGTGTCTGTTCTAGGTTTAAGTTAATTTATAAATTGTGTGTTGATATAATCAGTCGGTTCAGAAAGTACATGTTGATACTTAAGGGGGAAAAACGTCAACGGAAAACAAAGAAAAAGTGAGTTCGACATTTTAGCCTACTCGACCACCTATGTGGGAATATTTTTTTTATAACTTAGATGACGAAATAACAATTTTCTTAACATCGTAGGGTGGCGCTTCATGCATGTAATGTATGGAGCGAAATGTTTGTTTGTACTACTAAATATATTTTGTATTTTTGCAGTGTTCTCTAATCATTTAATAAATACTATTGAAAAAAATCAAAGTGATGATAGCCGTGATCAAATTTCCAGATCGCATTAAACTGGATATAATTAAGAAAGATGAGAATCGCAAAGCGTGCCAAAAACTGCGCATCTTTAGATTTAATCGGATGCTAAATGAAGCTTAGCCGGTCCTGGCTGTGTAGATTACGAAGGAAAAGAACAAAACTAAAGAACACTTAAGAAATGGTAGGAATTATCACGGATTAAAACAAACTGATATATTTATGTGAGAAATTATGTTAGCACTTAAGAAAACTGAACCCTTCTTATGCTCAACGTTAATACGCGTTTTCGTGAACACACTAAGCCAGAAAATAAAGGTTTTCTTGCATTTAATTTTGCTAAAAAAAATTTTTCGAAAGGACACACATCTAGTCTGGTTTTCCGGTGACAGAGAGGTTGTGGTTCGAGTTCCGGGCCGACATAAATGTTTTCCTAAGTGGTTTCTCACTCTCCCTACACGCAAATGCAGGAACATATACTCTCAATTCTACCTTCCTTATCCCTATCCCATTAATGTTAATATGAATGTAGCCTATACGGGTAGTATTTTGTAAGATAGCGAATATCCAGAATTTAAATTTAGAGCATTTCTAACAAACATATTTGTATAGGTCCAATTTGGCACACGCAACAAAAAGTTGGGAGACCGTAGTTTTAGAAGATAAAAAAAAAGCTCAAGTGGCCAACATTGAGAAGATTGATAACTTACAGCTGTCGTATATAAAAAAATAAGTTATAGTGGCCAATATTTACAAGATTGTTATCTTACAAATGTCGTAATCAATAATACCTTGTGGGTTGAGGAAAAGCTGCAGAGCTCATGGCTTGACGTACTTTTGGTAAAACAAAAAGAGCGAGTTAAAATAGTTTGTACGTTAGTCAGGACAGTTTAATGTGTGTAGATACTGTCTCATCAAGGTCAGAGTAATCAAAAAATTAATGGTTTCCCAAGTTCCGTCTAGTTTCAGGAAGAGTACTAGTTCCGGCGGAGCGCAGCCATTTCGAATGAAATTATACTAGAACGTAATTTTTAAAGCATTCAACCTTGGAACAAGTTGAACTTCCGAGTTGTTTCTGATCGGAAACAACGGTTTAAACTATGGGCGTAGCAAGAATTTAATTTAGGGGGGAGGGATGGGGGAGGTTTCAAAATTGTAGTTTTATAACATGATCTTTTGACTAAGGGTTGGTTAAGTTACTTTTTTTTAGCACCGTGTCTTACTACCCGTTCGGGTTATACGCCTATGTACTAATTACACTAATGTTTTAGGGATTTGGAAGGTTTAACTGATAGGAAGTGAACCCGCTTTAGCGTAGAAGAAGAGTAGAAAACAATTTAGGAAAAAACTACCCTCAATGCACCCGACCGGGATCGAACCCTGATCTCTCCGTCTTCAGCAGTCCAGTCTAACACGAGAATGACACCTTAGATCATGCGGCCATCGAAGCAGGTTGGTAACTATTTGGAGTGGTCCATAATTTCTCCCTACGCCCATATGGTTGAAATGGAGAAGAGAATCTCTATCCTTCCTACCCTTTTTTAACCCGCTTCGATGGTCGCATGGTCTAATAAGGGCCGTAAATATAGACGAGATTCGGAGGTCAACCAATCCCACATTCGATCTAAACTCAACCACCTATAATATAGTATACTGAGAGATTGGTTGACTCCCTAGGATACATAAGGCCCTAAGGCATAGTTCTCATATCAACATGTGTTACTAATAACGGAGAGATCCCGGTTCAAATCCCGCTCGGGTGTACTGAAGCGGAAGTTCCGGATCGGTTACCCTTTCTACCTACACGCAAATGCGGGTACACTTCCTCTAAATTACACCTTCTTCATCCATATACCATTAATATAACTAATGCATGCGTGTAACCCAAAGAAGTACATAGGCACGTTGATAAAAAAAAAAAATTTGTCAACAAGTTGTGTCGACTTCTCTTTATAATAAATAGTCCCTTAGTGACAGGCGGCACAAATATTTCAGTATCTAAACATGAGTTGTAATCTCTTGTAAATGTCGTCTTTACTCCATGCCATGTCTGGTTAACGAGATTGATTTAAAAAGTTTTACGACACAATTACTCTATTTTGTCCTCTGATAAGATGTCAAGATTAAGTTTACTTGAGTGATAACACACGTATTCAACACACAAGTCCTAATAAAGTATTACAGTCACTACATTAACATTTATTAATATAATTTTTGTTTTGAACTATTATAACTTTAAAAGAGTTATAAAGCTAAGTGTAAGCAATGAACTTTTCTAATTAATCAATCTATAATTTTATGGAAATTTTGAGCGTAGAGCAATTTTTTTTTATTTTGCATTAATTTTGGGTCCAAACACAAATAAAATACACGAATCCTACTTCATATCATAAACTCTGGTCATAATTTGTTTAGTAATGTGGTAAGAGTAGTGGTTGAAATGAGAGTTCTGGCTCACTTTCTCCCATAAGGTTAACATTGATCCTCCTCATTCTATGAGGAGGATCACATTCTCCCATAAGAATAGCATTGATCCTCCTCACTGAGGAGTTTTGTCACTTTCTATCCCATTGTTCGTCTTCACAGGGAAGGTGGGTCACTTCTCCCATTAGAATAGCATTGATCAGTGGCGGATCAGGAAATATTATTTTGGGTGGTTGACATTAATACTACCAAGTTTTATCTTGAGCTCTCTTTACTATTGATGTGGGTATCTTTCACCCATACAGATTAGTATTAAGACTTCTCAAAGTGAGTAAGTGGCGGATCGAGAAATATTATTTTGGGGGGAGGGGAGAAGGGGTGGAGGGGGAGGAGAAGAGTGAGTAAACCAGGTGTTTATAAATTAGTTAAACCATTAATTTGATAAAACTTTTATAAATCACTAACATTTTACTATAATATTACTACGTATTGGGTGTTACTCGTTTAGCCGTTTATTAAAACGTTTCCCAGGAGGCACTGCGAGGAAGCGAGTAACGTCACCTCCCACCTATAGCTAATGTTGACTAAACTATTTAATTTTGATAAAGCCGTGCTGTTTCACCTGATGAAATCAGGCTATGATATTCACAAGCACTCGAGCTTTTCACATAATAAAATCTTTATTACAAAGGTTAATACAAAAACTTCCTTTTCAATATAGTTATATACAAAACATAAAGGGCGAATTTCTTACGTCTCCATTGGTGAACACATTTGTCTTATTTTGTAGTGACCATATGCAAGAGTGTCACATCCATTATCTAAAATATAACGTTTGTCATCTCCGGGGGAAAGTGCAAGTTTATTCAAGGAGATACTGTACAATTGATGTTTCTCACTTCTTATCATAGACATATTGGCGTAGTGTAAGATCCCCTGCTTTAAACATTTTTTATAATGGGCATGTTTAATTTTATTTTTGAGAGTTGTTTTTGACACACCTTTACCTACTTTTTTCTCCTCAAGACTCTCCTTTTGAATGGAGTAAAGCTTCGGTCGAAGTCCCACAAACTCTCGAATACACTCTCCATTCATCTCATCCTTCATTTTTCCCAGAGCCTTTTTATTGCACACGCTATGTAAAAAATGTGTTTCTGGATAGTCTGAAGTGTCGAATCGGTCTATATTATCAAACATATCTACATACACATTTTCTGTTTTCAGTTCGTAGCAGAGGGAATCTGTGTCTGTGAATAATAGCTTTGCATTTTGTCCATATATCCTTTTAACATAATTATAATGAAAGTTATACATGATAACCTTGCTTATATCTAAGATAGCAAAGCCTGCATAGATAGGCTTATTCAAAAGTAGGCTTATTTTTCTCATGTGAACCCCAACTAACTCTTCCGTGAAGATCGTATATGCAATAAATGCTGGTGAAGCAATACGCTTCTTCAGGCTCTTTTCATTATTTAGTAATTGGACATTTACACGATGTCTTTGATTCTCCATAGACTTCCCGAATACTGCATTGTTCATGAGTTTGAAAAAGTCCTTTTCAAATCCATTCACTGCTTTTTTTCGTTGGGAAGTATTAAAATCAATATATGGCTTCAACCAAGCACTCTGATTGAAAGTGAGGACTCTGTGTATCTTTTGAAGCTTCATACCCAAAGAAATATACAGTTTTAAATTACGGTAGTGTACCACATAGTTTTGTTTATTATTTAGGTTGGGCACTAGCTTTTCTGTCTTCCCGCCGGCTGGAGAGTTCACCTTGGATTGTATATACTTAGAGAATTGTGATAACATCTCAGGAGTAACTATGACTTTTTCAGGAGCAAGTGGATAGTCACTGTGCTCGTCATGAATTTCTTCCGGATACTCTAGATCTACTTCTAATATATAGCCCACAGGGCTATCATCAGCAACTGAAATTATATCAAGCTCTGCTATTTCAGTCTTGTTCAACCACCTAAAATTACTCTGAGGAAGGCAATCAGACATAACAGTCCCGTATAAATTATTACAATCCCAGTATGTGATGTATTTCACCTCCTTTTCAGGGTTAAAATCCATCATATCGGAGTTGTTTGCTTCAGAATGTCTATTAGAAATCATAGACACCCCACCACGTATCCCTTTTTCAATGAATAAATGCATTTCAATGTCAGTTAGTAGCTCCAACTCAACCTTGGTCATCTTTAAAAATGCTGCCCATGCTAGGCCGGGGCTTGTGCAAAAATGTAGACAGTCTAATTTATAGTACTCAAAACATAAAGAGCGAAAGTATTCGAAGACATCTGCTAAAAGTAGAACATCACTTAAAACGTATAAATTTTGATAATCTTCCATAGTATTCATTTCAAAGTTTTCCCACACAGTTTTAGCATGAGCGTAGTCACTTTCTGAAATATTTTCTTGGCGCATCTGATTATAGAATGCGGATTTTGGTGGTAATTGACTATCTTTCAGTTTACTGCTGCAATCCATGTAGTCGTAAGGGAACACACCTTTTCTTAGCAGAAGATCTACCTTATCAAATGGGATATTTTCATGGAGTATTTTGAATTGAGTTTTCCCAACATGCAACAAATTTTCAACCAATGTTTCAAGAGATGTGCTTAAAAACTGGAACGAGTCAATAAATTGTAAATAGCCAAGACTGAATGAGATATACTTCTCCATATTGTTTGGAATACACGATATTCTTCTGTCTGTAAACTTCCCAATTTTCTGCATGATAATATGGGCGTCATAATTTTTTAAATTGTGTAATATGACGGGTATTCTCTTGGTATATTGAAACTGAATATTGCACTTACTATGAGCTGCACCCCGATAAGCCCCACTGAGATGACAATGATCACGGACGCGGTCTTGACCCAACTCCTTCTCGCAGATACTACATAGGCTAGCCGAAATAAATTCATTTTCTTGTTCAGGAGTTATGTGCATGGGGACAACATTTTTCTTCATCTCAATGATCATGGTTTCTTCTTCAACAAGTTTGTGAAGAAAGGTATCCACAACATTTTCACCACTATAGACAACAGGGGGTTTCACACATTTGCCTTCAGAATCGACTATTACATATGCAAATCCTGATGGTGTATGCTTCGTCATTTTTGTAGTTGATGAATGATTGGGGTTAGGTGCACACCCTGATATTTTAATATTAAAACACTCAAAATCTGCATAGATCACATACGGTACTTTTAGTACATGTTTAAATGTCGAAAATTTCAATATTTTATCCTCTTCCTTGGGCATCTGTATCTTCTGAGCATCGAAATCAGCACACCGCTCACTATGCTCATCCCTGAGATTTTCCTTAGAAAATCTATGCAAGCAATATTTGCAATAGTATGATTCACCATTGTGTCCAGTCAGTGAGCTTAACAATCTGCTGAAGTTCTTAATAAGACAATAATGTCCTCCATCCACATTTGAAAGAAACAACAAATCCACGTGATTTTCACGACTAACCTTAGTTATCCTTAAAGGGAATATTTCTCCTTGGTATCCATATACATTAATAGATACGTTATTTTGTTTTTCAAACTTAGCTATTTGCGGTATTTGCACAGGATATTCAATACCATCCATATTTAGTTTACCTTCCAGTGATATATACTTATTCACTCGACCAGCGTTCTTGTCAGCTGGGTATAGAAATGCTAGCACGGACCAAAGAAAACATTTACTGTCAGCATTTCTTATATTAATTAGGGCATGTTTATTTCTCAACTCTTCTGGTAATGGAATATAGCTGGAAGCAGATAAAGGAACATATTTAGCTAGTTTAAGTTCTAAGTATTTCACACGGTCCTCAGACCAGCCACTTCCCTTGTGGTGGAAAGAAGAAGCTGCTTCAATCATGTAAGTGCATGCACCCTCAATCTGCGATTTTAATGCATCAGGACTTAGAGTGACGATACACTTACTGCGAAAGAAAGGAGTGATGGTTTCCTCTCCTTCCCCTCCAACACGAGAGTACTCTACACAAGCAGATGTATACCATTTTAGATTACCCATTACACTAAGTTTTTGAGCAAGCGTTGCTTCCAACTTCCTTTTAATGTTGTTAATAAAGACTAAAAATAGCGAGTCTTTTGAGGGAGAGATCTTGATGATTTTGACTGTACCATTCAAAGCTTCTGAAAAATTGCAAGGGTCGTAATCTTCATCAACATCGAGATTCTCAATATATTCCTGCTCTCTTGACTTTGAAACGTTGGCAACATTTCCCAGTGATGTTGCTCCTGTTGCAGTACAGTTTTTTAGCCTGTGTCGTAATAGATTATCCCGCCGTGAAAATATTTTTCTGCATTTATCACACTTGAATAACTTCACCTCCGGCTATGTGCGGAAACATGTCGCTGTAAGTTGTCACTCCGACTAAAAACTAGTCCACACTCATCACACTTTTTAAGTCCACCACCGTGTTGTAAACGTATATGACGTGCCAGGTTAGTAAGCTTGGTAAAAGATTTTGAACAGTTCTTACATATGAAAACCATTTTAACCAAGCGTGTTATATTGAAATAAATAAATAAAATTTTAACTTAAAGCGTGTTGAGTGAGAACAAATAGATATCTTAATTATAGTTAATTGGATAAATATTCACTATTACTCCTCTAGACGTGGAATAGACGATTCACACCAGAGCAAGCAACAAGAATTTAACGAAAACCTTCGTATGTTGGGACAATAAGTTAAAGCCCTTATATAAAATTATAAACACTATTTGTCTGTGAGTAACAAGACATGTGTGTGCACAATTATTTCATCTCCAAATGGTACACCTAGAATATAAAATCATTAATCATGGGAAATAGTGTACGGGTAACACATGCGTTACTGTCTGAATCCTTTAATATATAGCTATTTACGAGTAAATTATTATGATAAGTCAAACTTATATTAATTTCTTAACAACTTTCATTTTATGCCATCTAGTGAGGGAAATTGGTACTTACAATTTATCAATGTCTTGTGTAAGCCTGTAAATATAAGTACTAAATTATAGCTATCACTACTCATAAAATAATTTAATTTCACTAATAGGGTTGGATAAGGAATGTATATATATATATATATGGGGTAAGTGTACCCGCATTTGTGTGGAGGGAGAATTTGTAATAATGTTGGGAACCATACTAGATGAGCTCCACGTTTATATCTGCATATTCACCAATGTATATATAAGGATTTACTTAAAAAAAAAAAAACATTGGCTAATATATATATATATATATAGAAAGAAAGTGATAAAAAATTTTGATTAAATCATTACATTAATATCAATAGAAATAATATTCACCTGAATTTATGTTCTTCTTAGTTAAAAGAGAAATTATAGCAACCATTTAATATTCAAATATTTCACTACTACTTGAACACTTGGTGAAGGTAAATTCAATAATGATTAGCTTTTTCTGTTTCACGTTCTAAATATAGTTTCGTTTAATTGTGAAGTCTTAGGAAGGGTAATAAATAAGTTTCACAAGATTATCATAACAGTTAAGACTAGCTTAATTTTTTCCACAAGTAGGGCGATCTAAAATAATATGTTGGAAAATATATTGTCACTTTAGCCCACTCATATGGAGCTAGTATTGTGATGAGTTGTTATTGCCGACTCTGTCCTTGGGGGTTTGTGTCCTGTTGTTGGGCATGCCCTTGAACATGATCGTGCTTGTCGAGTGGAGCACATGACGAGGCAAGGGGTATCAAACCCAGAGACCCCTGATGATTGGTAATCAGTGATCGATGATCGATCGGCGCTCAATAAAACACAGATACATGGAGTGAAAACCACCCCGCACATCCAACTAGGGTATGAACCCTGATATCTTCATCATTGACAGACCAGCCTATGGACGTCTTAGACAATGCACCCCATGATAAGTAAGATTGGATTAAGAGGGAGTGTAATGGCATTCGCGTGGAAAACAGTTTAGTTAAAACCACCCTCAATACATCCGACTAGGATATGAACCCAGATATATTCATCCTTGACAGACCAGCCTATGGACGTCTTAGACCATGCACCTCACATTTGCGAGAGTTAAAAAAGGGGAGTTTTATGCAATCGCATTTGCTCAAGTTGAAATTAGCGTTTGTTGACCTTACAGGTCGAGGGATTCGAACCAGAGACCTGCTTTCGTGGGGGTGTGCACAGCATCTTACTACCCGTAAGGATCAAGTGTACCAACGTTTATGTGAAAAAACTAACCCTCGTTCATCAGAGTGAGAAAGTTTGCACCCGCATTTGCTCGGTGTGAGAAAATCAATCCCAGTACGCAGGCCGTAGTGACGCTTTAGACCACGCGACCATCAACCAAATTGAACAATGCACACCACATTTGCGAGACTGAGGCACGAACCCGATATCTTGCGAGGGGCTAGTACAGCACGTTTGTTGTCCTACATCCTTACAGCGTGATGCGTACACACATTTTAGCACCGTGGATAACGGATTAGGAATTGGAACTGTTGAACCCGCATTTGCGTAGCGAGAGAGCGGAAAATACCCCGCTGACTGATAAGCACCCATCTCCCGGGAGCCAAGACCGTAGGATCTTAGTTAGGTCCCAGTGGTCCCCAACCCTGTGCCCGCGGACGCCAAGGCGCCCTATCCCTCAGGTATGGGAACTCGAGGTGGAAGTTGGGAGGCTCTCTTAGAGACGCGCCGCCACTAGATTTCTTCTGTATATGAACCGTTATCGAACCTGGAACTCTTCGTTCGTCCTGTCGTATCCCTCAGGTATGGGAACTCGAGGTGGGAACTATTGGATTCGTTTGCGTCTTGGCGTCCGCGGGCACAGGGTTGGGGACCACTGGGACCTAACTAAGATCCTACGGTCTTGGCTCCCGGGAGATGGGTGCTTATCAGTCAGCGGGGTATTTTCCGCTCTCTCGCTACGCAAATGCGGGTTCAACAGTTCCAATTCCTAATCCGTTATCCACGGTGCTAAAATGTGTGTACGCATCACGCTGTAAGGATGTAGGACAACAAACGTGCTGTACTAGCCCCTCGCAAGATATCGGGTTCGTGCCTCAGTCTCGCAAATGTGGTGTGCATTGTTCAATTTGGTTGATGGTCGCGTGGTCTAAAGCGTCACTACGGCCTGCGTACTGGGATTGATTTTCTCACACCGAGCAAATGCGGGTGCAAACTTTCTCACTCTGATGAACGAGGGTTAGTTTTTTCACATAAACGTTGGTACACTTGATCCTTACGGGTAGTAAGATGCTGTGCACACCCCCACGAAAGCAGGTCTCTGGTTCGAATCCCTCGACCTGTAAGGTCAACAAACGCTAATTTCAACTTGAGCAAATGCGATTGCATAAAACTCCCCTTTTTTAACTCTCGCAAATGTGAGGTGCATGGTCTAAGACGTCCATAGGCTGGTCTGTCAAGGATGAATATATCTGGGTTCATATCCTAGTCGGATGTATTGAGGGTGGTTTTAACTAAACTGTTTTCCACGCGAATGCCATTACACTCCCTCTTAATCCAATCTTACTTATCATGGGGTGCATTGTCTAAGACGTCCATAGGCTGGTCTGTCAATGATGAAGATATCAGGGTTCATACCCTAGTTGGATGTGCGGGGTGGTTTTCACTCCATGTATCTGTGTTTTATTGAGCGCCGATCGATCATCGATCACTGATTACCAATCATCAGGGGTCTCTGGGTTTGATACCCCTTGCCTCGTCATGTGCTCCACTCGACAAGCACGATCATGTTCAAGGGCATGCCCAACAACAGGACACAAACCCCCAAGGACAGAGTCGGCAATAACAACTCATCACAATACTAGCTCCATATGAGTGGGCTAAAGTGACAATATATTTTCCAACATATTATTTTAGATCGCCCTACTTGTGGAAAAAATTAAGCTAGTCTTAACTGTTATGATAATCTTGTGAAACTTATTTATTACCCTTCCTAAGACTTCACAATTAAACGAAACTATATTTAGAACGTGAAACAGAAAAAGCTAATCATTATTGAATTTACCTTCACCAAGTGTTCAAGTAGTAGTGAAATATTTGAATATTAAATGGTTGCTATAATTTCTCTTTTAACTAAGAAGAACATAAATTCAGGTGAATATTATTTCTATTGATATTAATGTAATGATTTAATCAAAAATTTTTTTATCACTTTCTTTCTATATATATATATATATAGCCAATGTTTTTTTTTTTTTAAGTAAATCCTTATATATACATTGGTGAATATGCAGATATAAACGTGGAGCTCATCTAGTATGGTTCCCAACATTATTACAAATTCTCCCTCCACACAAATGCGGGTACACTTACCCCATATATATATATATATACATTCCTTATCCAACCCTATTAGTGAAATTAAATTATTTTATGAGTAGTGATAGCTATAATTTAGTACTTATATTTACAGGCTTACACAAGACATTGATAAATTGTAAGTACCAATTTCCCTCACTAGATGGCATAAAATGAAAGTTGTTAAGAAATTAATATAAGTTTGACTTATCATAATAATTTACTCGTAAATAGCTATATATTAAAGGATTCAGACAGTAACGCATGTGTTACCCGTACACTATTTCCCATGATTAATGATTTTATTTCTAGGTGTACCATTTGGAGATGAAATAATTGTGCACACACATGTCTTGTTACTCACAGACAAATAGTGTTTATAATTTTATATAAGGGCTTTAACTTATTGTCCCAACATACGAAGGTTTTCGTTAAATTCTTGTTGCTTGCTCTGGTGTGAATCGTCTATTCCACGTCTAGAGGAGTAATAGTGAATATTTATCCAATTAACTATAATTAAGATATCTATTTGTTCTCACTCAACACGCTTTAAGTTAAAATTTTATTTATTTATTTCAATATAACACGCTTGGTTAAAATGGTTTTCATATGTAAGAACTGTTCAAAATCTTTTACCAAGCTTACTAACCTGGCACGTCATATACGTTTACAACACGGTGGTGGACTTAAAAAGTGTGATGAGTGTGGACTAGTTTTTAGTCGGAGTGAGACAACTTACAGCGACATGTTTCCGCACATAGCCGGGAGGTGAAGTTATTCAAGTGTGATAAATGCAGAAAAATATTTTCACGGCGGGATAATCTATTACGACACAGGCTAAAAAACTGTACTGCAACAGGAGCAACATCACTGGGAAATGTTGCCAACGTTTCAAAGTCAAGAGAGCAGGAATATATTGAGAATCTCGATGTTGATGAAGATTACGACCCTTGCAATTTTTCAGAAGCTTTGAATGGTACAGTCAAAATCATCAAGATCTCTCCCTCAAAAGACTCGCTATTTTTAGTCTTTATTAACAACATTAAAAGGAAGTTGGAAGCAACGCTTGCTCAAAAACTTAGTGTAATGGGTAATCTAAAATGGTATACATCTGCTTGTGTAGAGTACTCTCGTGTTGGAGGGGAAGGAGAGGAAACCATCACTCCTTTCTTTCGCAGTAAGTGTATCGTTACTCTAAGTCCTGATGCATTAAAATCGCAGATTGAGGGTGCATGCACTTACATGATTGAAGCAGCTTCTTCTTTCCACCACAAGGGAAGTGGCTGGTCTGAGGACCGTGTGAAATACTTAGAACTTAAACTAGCTAAATATGTTCCTTTATCTGCTTCCAGCTATATTCCATTACCAGAAGAGTTGAGAAATAAACATGCCCTAATTAATATAAGAAATGCTGACAGTAAATGTTTTCTTTGGTCCGTGCTAGCATTTCTATACCCAGCTGACAAGAACGCTGGTCGAGTGAATAAGTATATATCACTGGAAGGTAAACTAAATATGGATGGTATTGAATATCCTGTGCAAATACCGCAAATAGCTAAGTTTGAAAAACAAAATAACGTATCTATTAATGTATATGGATATCAAGGAGAAATATTCCCTTTAAGGATAACTAAGGTTAGTCGTGAAAATCACGTGGATTTGTTGTTTCTTTCAAATGTGGATGGAGGACATTATTGTCTTATTAAGAACTTCAGCAGATTGTTAAGCTCACTGACTGGACACAATGGTGAATCATACTATTGCAAATATTGCTTGCATAGATTTTCTAAGGAAAATCTCAGGGATGAGCATAGTGAGCGGTGTGCTGATTTCGATGCTCAGAAGATACAGATGCCCAAGGAAGAGGATAAAATATTGAAATTTTCGACATTTAAACATGTACTAAAAGTACCGTATGTGATCTATGCAGATTTTGAGTGTTTTAATATTAAAATATCAGGGTGTGCACCTAACCCCAATCATTCATCAACTACAAAAATGACGAAGCATACACCATCAGGATTTGCATATGTAATAGTCGATTCTGAAGGCAAATGTGTGAAACCCCCTGTTGTCTATAGTGGTGAAAATGTTTTGGGATACCTTTCTTCACAAACTTGTTGAAGAAGAAACCATGATCATTGAGATGAAGAAAAATGTTGTCCCCATGCACATAACTCCTGAACAAGAAAATGAATTTATTTCGGCTAGCCTATGTAGTATCTGCGAGAAGGAGTTGGGTCAAGACCGCGTCCGTGATCATTGTCATCTCAGTGGGGCTTATCGGGGTGCAGCTCATAGTAAGTGCAATATTCAGTTTCAATATACCAAGAGAATACCCGTCATATTACACAATTTAAAAAATTATGACGCCCATATTATCATGCAGAAAATTGGGAAGTTTACAGACAGAAGAATATCGTGTATTCCAAACAATATGGAGAAGTATATCTCATTCAGTCTTGGCTATTTACAATTTATTGACTCGTTCCAGTTTTTAAGCACATCTCTTGAAACATTGGTTGAAAATTTGTTGCATGTTGGGAAAACTCAATTCAAAATACTCCATGAAAATATCCCATTTGATAAGGTAGATCTTCTGCTAAGAAAAGGTGTGTTCCCTTACGACTACATGGATTGCAGCAGTAAACTGAAAGATAGTCAATTACCACCAAAATCCGCATTCTATAATCAGATGCGCCAAGAAAATATTTCAGAAAGTGACTACGCTCATGCTAAAACTGTGTGGGAAAACTTTGAAATGAATACTATGGAAGATTATCAAAATTTATACGTTTTAAGTGATGTTCTACTTTTAGCAGATGTCTTCGAATACTTTCGCTCTTTATGTTTTGAGTACTATAAATTAGACTGTCTACATTTTTGCACAAGCCCCGGCCTAGCATGGGCAGCATTTTTAAAGATGACCAAGGTTGAGTTGGAGCTACTAACTGACATTGAAATGCATTTATTCATTGAAAAAGGGATACGTGGTGGGGTGTCTATGATTTCTAATAGACATTCTGAAGCAAACAACTCCGATATGATGGATTTTAACCCTGAAAAGGAGGTGAAATACATCACATACTGGGATTGTAATAATTTATACGGGACTGTTATGTCTGATTGCCTTCCTCAGAGTAATTTTAGGTGGTTGAACAAGACTGAAATAGCAGAGCTTGATATAATTTCAGTTGCTGATGATAGCCCTGTGGGCTATATATTAGAAGTAGATCTAGAGTATCCGGAAGAAATTCATGACGAGCACAGTGACTATCCACTTGCTCCTGAAAAAGTCATAGTTACTCCTGAGATGTTATCACAATTCTCTAAGTATATACAATCCAAGGTGAACTCTCCAGCCGGCGGGAAGACAGAAAAGCTAGTGCCCAACCTAAATAATAAACAAAACTATGTGGTACACTACCGTAATTTAAAACTGTATATTTCTTTGGGTATGAAGCTTCAAAAGATACACAGAGTCCTCACTTTCAATCAGAGTGCTTGGTTGAAGCCATATATTGATTTTAATACTTCCCAACGAAAAAAAGCAGTGAATGGATTTGAAAAGGACTTTTTCAAACTCATGAACAATGCAGTATTCGGGAAGTCTATGGAGAATCAAAGACATCGTGTAAATGTCCAATTACTAAATAATGAAAAGAGCCTGAAGAAGCGTATTGCTTCACCAGCATTTATTGCATATACGATCTTCACGGAAGAGTTAGTTGGGGTTCACATGAGAAAAATAAGCCTACTTTTGAATAAGCCTATCTATGCAGGCTTTGCTATCTTAGATATAAGCAAGGTTATCATGTATAACTTTCATTATAATTATGTTAAAAGGATATATGGACAAAATGCAAAGCTATTATTCACAGACACAGATTCCCTCTGCTACGAACTGAAAACAGAAAATGTGTATGTAGATATGTTTGATAATATAGACCGATTCGACACTTCAGACTATCCAGAAACACATTTTTTACATAGCGTGTGCAATAAAAAGGCTCTGGGAAAAATGAAGGATGAGATGAATGGAGAGTGTATTCGAGAGTTTGTGGGACTTCGACCGAAGCTTTACTCCATTCAAAAGGAGAGTCTTGAGGAGAAAAAAGTAGGTAAAGGTGTGTCAAAAACAACTCTCAAAAATAAAATTAAACATGCCCATTATAAAAAATGTTTAAAGCAGGGGATCTTACACTACGCCAATATGTCTATGATAAGAAGTGAGAAACATCAATTGTACAGTATCTCCTTGAATAAACTTGCACTTTCCCCCGGAGATGACAAACGTTATATTTTAGATAATGGATGTGACACTCTTGCATATGGTCACTACAAAATAAGACAAATGTGTTCACCAATGGAGACGTAAGAAATTCGCCCTTTATGTTTTGTATATAACTATATTGAAAAGGAAGTTTTTGTATTAACCTTTGTAATAAAGATTTTATTATGTGAAAAGCTCGAGTGCTTGTGAATATCATAGCCTGATTTCATCAGGTGAAACAGCACGGCTTTATCAAAATTAAATAGTTTAGTCAACATTAGCTATAGGTGGGAGGTGACGTTACTCGCTTCCTCGCAGTGCCTCCTGGGAAACGTTTTAATAAACGGCTAAACGAGTAACACCCAATACGTAGTAATATTATAGTAAAATGTTAGTGATTTATAAAAGTTTTATCAAATTAATGGTTTAACTAATTTATAAACACCTGGTTTACTCACTCTTCTCCTCCCCCTCCACCCCTTCTCCCCTCCCCCCAAAATAATATTTCTCGATCCGCCACTTACTCACTTTGAGAAGTCTTAATACTAATCTGTATGGGTGAAAGATACCCACATCAATAGTAAAGAGAGCTCAAGATAAAACTTGGTAGTATTAATGTCAACCACCCAAAATAATATTTCCTGATCCGCCACTGATCAATGCTATTCTAATGGGAGAAGTGACCCACCTTCCCTGTGAAGACGAACAATGGGATAGAAAGTGACAAAACTCCTCAGTGAGGAGGATCAATGCTATTCTTATGGGAGAATGTGATCCTCCTCATAGAATGAGGAGGATCAATGTTAACCTTATGGGAGAAAGTGAGCCAGAACTCTCATTTCAACCACTACTGGTAAGGATGAGGAAGGTATAATATGAGGAAATGTATACGCATTTGGAGAAGGGAGAGTGAAAAACCATTCATAAACAAATATTCAGGACAGCCGACCGGGATTCGATTCCCGATCTTCTCGTCATCAGCAGTCTAGTCTAATGTGAGAGTGACGCCTTAGACAATTTTTCTTAAAAATTTTAATGATGGAGAACGACCTAACCTAATTGAAATTATGCACACTGGGGTCGGGGGACCATGCACTGGGGAACCATGTATCTGGGGGGACCATGCATCTAGGGGGACCATGCATTTGGGGGACCATGCACTTGGGGGGCCAAGCACTGGGGACCATGCACTGGGGGGGGGGCAAGCACTGGGGGGGGGGCAAGCACTGGGGGCCATGCACTGGGGGCCATGCACTGGGGGCCATGCACTGAGGAGTCATGCACTGGGGGACCATGTATCTGGGGGGACCATGCACTGGGGGGCCATGCACTGGGGAGACCATGTATCTGGGGAAACCATGCACTGAGGGGACCATGCACTGGGGGCCATGCACTGGGGGGTCACGCACTGGGGGACCATGCACTGAGGGGACCATGCATCTAGGGGGACCATGCACTGGGGGCCATGCACTGGGGGGTCATGCATCTAGGGGGACCATGCACTGGGGGGTCATGCACTGGGGGACCATGTATCTGGGGGGACCATGCACTGAGGGGACCATGCATCTAGGGGGGCCATGCACTGGGGGGTCATGCATCTAGGGGGACCATGCACTGGGGGGACCATGCACTGGAGGCCATGTACTGGGGGCCATGCACTGGGGGGTCATGCACTGGGGGACCATGTATCTGGGGGGACCATGCACTGAGGGGACCATGCATCTAGGGGGACCATGCACTGGGGGCCATGCACTGGGGGTCATGCATCTAGGGGGACCATGCACTGGGGGCCATACACTGGGGGGTCATGCACTGGGGGACCATGCATCTGGGGGGACCATGCATCTGGGGGACCAAGCACTGGGGGGACCATGCACTGGGGGGACCATGCACTGGGGGGCATGCACTGGGGGACCATGCACTGGGGGGACCATGCACTGGGGGGGCATGCACTGGGGGGACCATGCACTGGGGGACCATGCACTGGGGGGACCATGCATCTGGGGGGACCATGCATCTGGGGGGACCAAGCACTGGGGGGACCATGCATTAGGGGGATGTTGCAAATAAGAGGGGGACGAGGGGGTTAAAACTACGCAGTAAAAACATTATTTTTAGGTAATTCGATTTTAGGACTATAAATACAAGACAAAAATTAATTTATTAAATTAAATGTTAACCAAATTTTCAAATAATTAAACTAAATTAGTAGGTAAAAGTGGTTTTATCTGCTTCGGTGGCCACATGGTCTAAGGCGCTACTCACGCAATAGACTAGACTGCCAATGACGGGGAGAACGGGGTTCCAATTCCATTCAGGTAAAATGAGGATCGTTTTTCCAAAATTATTTCCCACTCTCTATCCACGTAAATGCGGTTACACTTCCTCTAAATTAAACCTTCCTAATTTCTAACACATTAGTGTAATAAGTACATATGCGTATAGTCCGAATGAGTAGCCTACTAAGATGCGGTACTAAATAAATTAATAACAATAGATATGTATTTATTAGTTTTGACATTCTAGACCTAATAATATTTTATAAGTACTAGTTAGGATTTGTAGACTTAAGTTTAGTAAAAACTTGTGTCTACCGAGGGAAGGGATGAACTTTATGACATGTCTAAACAATAAACTGAACAAAATATGTCTGAATAATACTAATACTTAGCACCGCGTCTTACTACCCGTTCGGGTTATACGATTACGTACTAATTACACTAATGGTTTAGGAAGTGGGAAGGTTGAATATAGAGGAAGTGAACCCGCATTTGCGCGAAGGAAGAGTGGAAAACCGTTTAGGAAGCCCCTCCCCCAGTTCACTCAAACGAGATTCGAACCTCGATCTCCCCGTCCTCGGCAGTCTAGCTCAACACAAAACTAGCGCGTTAGCTAACTACGCCACCTAGGTGGGTTATGTGTGTCTGAATAAATCATTGCTACTTCGAATATTTGCTATCGTATATTGTCAGTCTATTGATGCAAGATAGCGATAATAATAATTTTAAATTAAGTTTTGCTTCAAATTATATGCTTTTCACAAACGTAATTCCAAAATCACACTGACAATTTAAATTTAACCCCGGACACGTGAACAATATACGAGAATTTCTGCCAGCCATGTATTTGATGTCAATTTAAACTTTAAAACATCTGTTGGAATTTTAGAAAACCTTTACAATTTTCTTATGATGGTGACTCACCTAGTTTCAAAGAATTTAACTCAGACTATACAAAATAATAATTTAACCGGTTGTTCTCTATGGGTGTGAAACATGATCTCTTACCCTACATGACGGGGAGGAAAATTAGCGTTTTCGGACATAAGGTGCTAAGGAAGATAATTATTTGGTCCGGAAAAAAATTAGTTACATAGCCTGTACGCATCACAAGACAGTGTTAGGTTAGTCAAATCTCGTAGATTTCAGTGGGAAGGACATACAGCGCTAATGGAAGAATCTAGAACCTTGTTTAAGGTAGTGATTGGTAAACTCAAGGGAAGAAACCATTGGTAAGACCTAGATGCAGATGGGAGGATAACATTATAATTGACCTTAAAGAGATAGGGTGTGATTAGGTGGACTGGATAGAACTAGCTCAAGATAGGGAGAGGGTGTAGTGAGGTGGACTGGATAGAACTAGCTCAAGATAGGGAGAGGGTGTAATGATATGGACTGGATAAACTAGCTCAAGATAAGGAGAGGGTGTAATGAGGTGGACTGGATAGAAGTAGCTCAAGATAGGGAGGTGTGTAATGAGGTGGACTGGATAGAAGTAGCTCAAGATAGGGAGAGTGTGTAATGAGGTGGACTGGATAGAACTACCTCAATATAGGGATAGGTGACGTATTTTTATAAGAGTGAAAATAAAATGAGTTCCTAATACCATAGAATAAGTGCTTAAAGAAATATATATAAAAGTATAAATTGGGGGGAAGCCCTAGTCTTAAAATCCAAGGATGACGAGTGTAGTCTCCTACACTAACCTTGACTTAAAAATTGAATAACGCTTTATAAACTATAAATATATGAATATTAAAATCTAAATATGACTTTCTATAGTAATTATTTAAACTATAATTAAGTAATGATAAATTTAACCAAGTTAGCTTTATATATATTGTAGTATCCCTTACTACTAATAATTTATCAATACTCAAACCAACAATGCTAAGGATGTCATCCTGATCTAGAAGGAGATTAAATAATTACTTCAAAATGTGCATTTATTGGCTAAAATATTATTTCAATATAACGCACAATGAAATATTTAAAATTGCCAAGAATCTCCAGGTCCTTCAAAAACTACCTTATGATCCTGGTTTTCTTTGCATAAAGAAGGAAAAATACAATTATTAAAACGTCCAAAAGGTTTTTTTTCCTTCATTTATTGTAACTTTTACTCTAAGCTGAAATCAGAAATTTAAAAGATAAATAACTTTAATTTACTCATTTTAGGTTACACCCTTTAGTACTATCCCTTAGGCAAAGTCTTTAACAATAAATAACCATTATGCTAACAGGCGCATTGCTAATCCTATTTTACGATTATAGGAGGTAAGCAGGGCTTTTAAATCTCAAATTTGAGCCCCAAAAAGAAGGCATAGGTTAGATGTAAACTAATATGTTTAAAATATTTCAAATTTAGGAATATTTTAATTTATGTTTTGTGGAAACGCAAACACTTTAATCGACAGATGGTTATTTTGATATTTCAATTTCTCTCTCAATAATCCGAACAGCTTGAAAAATACTAAACCAACAGTGTTTTCTGGTGGTACATTGCCAATACTAAAGAACAAAGGTAGTTTACTAGATTTATTTTTATCAAATACAAGCATTTATGTACTGTTCAAATTCAGTAGGCCTAATATATGTGTGTTTGTTAAAAGAATGTGTTTGTGATAGACATAATAGCCTAATTTTAAGTAATATTATTTATTGGACACCCGTTTTTCCTCCAAAGCTGTCATTTTAACACCACTTACTATTCTGCAGCTGATAGCGAGTATCACACTTTGAAGGCGCATGCGCAATGAGTCGGGGTTGGTTTGGAAACGTGTGAGTCTCCCAAATTTATGTGGTCGCGCATAAAAAGGGAAAGAACGAGCTATTTCAATTCAGACCAAGCGGACAACGCCAAATATGCTGAAATATATTGAAGGGTTTAGAGCTCGCCTGCTCAAGGGCGGATCCCAAGGCCTGTTGTCGAGGGTGCGAATGGGTTTCATAAGGCTCCTTCATGTATACATTTAATAATTTTAACTAGTCAATATTTTTATTCATAATAATTTTAATAATAATAATATTGCTGGTTTGTGAACACAATTTTAATTTACAGGTATAAAATAAAAAGAGAAAAACACAATTTTGATTAATTTTAATACAAAACACATAAACCAAAACGACACTGTCACAATAAAAGTAATGAATATGCATTGTAGCCTACTTGACCTAAAATGTTACAGTAGGTTTAAATATAAAATGTGTATTTTAATACGAATAGTTGGTTATCATACTAAACTTACTGGAGAGTTTTAGTTTTAGGCCAATTACATACGTACTGTACATTAGAGCTAAGTTGAAAGAATTATAGATTAAGGCGTGTAGGAGATAGGGCCAGAGAGACGTTAGGTAATGTAGGGGATAAGGCGAGATAGATGTTAGGTCATGTAGGAGATGGGCGAGGGAGATGTTAGGTCATGTAGGAGATAGGGCGAGGGAGATGTTAGGTCATGTAGGAGATAGGGCGAGGGAGATGTTAGGTCATGTAGGAGATAGGGTGAGGGAGATGTTAGGTAATGTAGGGGATAAGGGAGATAGACGTTAGGTCATGTAGGAGATGGGCGAGGGAGATGTTAGGTCATGTAGGAGATAGGGCGAGGGAGATGTTAGGTCATGTAGGAGATAGGGCGAGGGAGATGTTAGGTCATGTAGGAGATAGGGTGAGGGAGGTGTTAGGTCATGTAGAAGATAGGGCGAGGGAGATGTTAGGTCATGTAGGAGATAGGACGAGGGAGATGTTAGGTCATGTAGGAGATCAGGCGAGAGAGATGTTAGGTACCACATGGTGGGTAGATATAAGTAGAAAAAACTTGTTGCAAAAAATCGTACTTCCCATACCTTTTAAGGAAAATGACAGTAAAGTCAGAGAGGCGTGATGTGAAAACAATGTCTGAAATTTCATAGTCATTGGCGATTAGACGTAGACATAAATGTAGGGTCAGTATTGTGTAAGCAGCAATGAACTACACACAAATAGAATACTGGGGAATGGCTATGACAGCATCTGGCACAGCTGACCTGCGGCGCGGTTGTAAGCTTATCACTTCCCCGGAAGACATCATCCAACTGTGAATGTGTTTCACTGTTTGGAACAGCGTTGTCGGGTGACAGGTCAAATGGGACCAGCTCCACGAGTTGATGCAGGACGTCCACACAACGTAAAGACAGCAGGTGTTGAGGATGCTATAATAGCTTCCAATGGCAGCCAGAGAGCAGCTACAGAATCATAGCACAAGCTATGCACATGTTCCTAGGTCAGTTGTGCAGGTTTTGCGTGATTATGACTACCATGGAGCAACGCAGCATCTGCTCCAGGCTGATCTTCCTTGCTAGGTACAGTTCTACCAGTGGCTCCCGCAGCAGCATGCTGCGGATGCGAATTTTGATGGGCACATTCTGTGAACTGATGAAGCTTGTTTCACATGAGAGGGAATGAAGAACACTCATAACAATCAACTGTTGGCAAGTGCTAAACGCGTTCATGCGTATCAGCATCTATTCAGCGTTAATGTTTAGTGCCAGAATTGTTGGGGACACGATTGTGGGCCCCTATTTGCTACCAGTTCGTTTGGATTCCCACAGACACTGTCTGTTCCTAGAAACGGTTTTACCTGGGCTGCTGGAAGACGTACCATTTCTTGTGCGTCAGAGGATGTGGTATCGATGTAACAGTGCCTCTGCACACTATGGGGTACAAGTGCAGCGGCAACTTAATGAAGTCCACCTCAAACAGTGGATCGGGCGTGGGAGGCCGGTGGATTGGCCACATATCTCACCAGATCTCTCACACTACTCGATTATTTCTTGTGGGGTAACCTCAAAGCACTTGTGTACCCACCTGACGACCCACCGCGATCGCCTTAGGACATTGTGAAACGAATCCACGCGGCTGTTACAACAGTTGACATCAACATGCTTCGCCGAGTGCCATTTGGAGCAATTTATAACCATGAGATGATCAATCTTCGAACACCTTCTATGAACTAACTTACACGTTTGGTTTAAGTTCCAGGCACAGCGTTGCCACACCACCCATCTAACTTTAATGTCGTTTTTATTAAATGGTATGGGAAGAAAGGATTTTTTGCAAAGAGGATTTTCGACCTATAATAACCCACCCAATCATATCCGCATCCATGAATTACTACACACACTACATACATATCTCTTAATCATATACATAGTATAATAATGTTAACTTTTTCGAGGATCGAGAGACACTTTCTTCTGTTATTAAGACATGTTTCTGAAGGAAGAGTACGTTTATAACTGATTTGACCATCTTTAAGGTGTTTTGGTAAAATGGGTAAGGTGTAGAGGTGCAAGGCCGTAGGCTGGACACTGGAGAGATAAGTGGAGCTGGGACAGTCCCCAAAGACGAGGCAAGGTCAACGAACGGCCCGTAGTCCGATGCGGGTGGTCATAACCCTCTCATTTTTGTCCATTCCAAGAATTGGGTATTTCCGACTAAAAGAGCAACTAAGATTGTAAATAATTATTTTACGCTTAAATTTAAATCATTATGTAATTTTGCTCATTACAGCCGTGGTATCGTAATATCCGTGCTCGGTAAAGGCAAATTTGGCTGTATTGTGATGACAAATAAAAATGATATATAGGCTACCTCTTGCAAAAATATTTAAATAAATGGATTTGCAAGTTCTACTTAGTATAGAGGATAGAAGGTGGTTGCTTACTTTGAGTGTCAATTAAGTTGAGACACGGTTAAGACTGAGTGATCTAGACTAGGACGAGGATACACCAATTATCATCACTGAGGGAACTGCAGGTCTTATGGATAAAAGCTTTATCTTTGCTCTCTTTCAGTTAACTGTTGCCAAATCTCCTCTCTATCAGTTATGTCGGGAGGTGGTGTGTTGGGGTAAGAAGTAACAACTGGCAACATCGATGGACCAGCGTTGCAAAATTTGTCTTATATTTCAGGGAAGTTTGACGAGTGAAAACAAGAGAATGACAACGTTGTATCCCAATACTATGCACACAGTTCCCTTAAAGATGATATCTAGTGTAGAAGAAGAATGATCGAAAGACTGACTGAACCTCAATAATGTTGTAACTTTGTGGCTGGCATGAAAACGTGCTTTTAAAACCTGTTTTGGACTGGGACGCAACAAGTACCAAGTTCTGCTGAATACTTACACGCGAGGGCCACGAGGGGAAGAGGAGGGGAGGTGTTACCTCTTACTCTCGTTAAAGTTGCGCGAGGTTTTACCGCCTAAATAATATACGTATCGTTAATTCATAACTATAGTAGGATTATCATAGTAAGAACCTTTTCGAGAAGACCAAACTTTTAACTTTCTCGCAAATCCTCGAAGAGAGAGAACGTATTATGACCGTAAAAAATAGTATAATTCATGACTTTGATGAATGGCAACGTTTCATGATCCAATGAACCTGAAAAAGTATGGGTTTTTTTTCAATGCATGTCTGTTTGTCTGATACTAGGACTAGAGCCGAAACCATTTACCTATTGGGCTAATACTTTGTATTTAGGATTTTAATAGGGTTCCCCCGAGGGAGTTTTGGAATTCTATACCAAAGCTCTGAAATTAAGGGCAAAAAGCGATAAAATCGATTTTCTCAAAATCGGCTGTAGCAATTTTGATTAAAATTCGTATTTATAACACAGTACTATTAAAAATAAACAACTTTAATTTGAAATAATGTTTTATAAAATCAATACTTTACGATTTATAGGAAAGTATATTTATCTAAATAGATCTTTGGGAAATTGGGACTTGAAGATGCATAGATTAAAATATGATGTGTCATATGATCACTCGTAAGAAAATTGGTGTAATATATTTTTCTAGCAGTCTGGTGTCCAATCGTAAGAAAATGGGGGTATAAAAACCTGTTCAAGTTGTCATATATGCCCAGTCACATGAAAATAGTAATATAGTAACTTTTTATAGTTGTCAAATATACTTAGTCACAAGAAAATGGGGGTATAGTAACTTTTTCTAGTTGTCAAATATACTCAGTCACAAGAAAATGGTAGTATAGTAACTTTTTCTAGTTGTCAAATATACTTACAAGGGGAGGCCACGACGTTCGGATCACGGATTATCTTTAAACCTTGTACACTTTTAGTAGTCCATTAGGACAACATAATGTGCAAGTAGTAAGGCGCACTACTTAGGCGTTTTCGAGAAAATCGCAAGAGAAGTTTTACGCGTCGAATATGTACCGATGCGTTGCGACAATGAGCACGAGATGGCGGCGGTCGAGTGGTTAGCATTCCAGCTCCGTAATCGCTGGATAGCTGGTTCGAGTCCCACTCACCTTTTTTTTTTCAACACTGGTCATATTCTTTCATATATATTACAATTCAAAGGTAATGTAATGAAAAAATATGTGTATTTGCATGAACTTTTATTGAATTTCCAATGTTATTTGGCTGTTTACTAATTTTTATTAATACAACAAATATTATATTTATAATTATCGACAAGTAAACGACCAAACGCATAAAGTTTTCCTGAAAATGTATGCCGATCGTGATTTGCGAAATCACTCATACCTGAAATTGGGTAGGGTGCCCGGAACTGCTTTGCACCTGGACGCTTTGACCTGCAGACACAGGTTTGAAAGGATAAGGGGAGGGCCAGGCTTGGAAAGCCCAAGTCAAACATCGATAAATAAAGGTGTGAATAACTTTAATCAATAATACAATGAGTTACAATATGTCAGAATATATTACCTTTGAATTGTAATATATATAAAAGAATATGACCAGTGTTGAAAAAAAAGTGAGCGGGACTCGAACCAGCTATCCAGCGATTATGGAGCTGGAACGCTAACCACTCGACCGCCGCCATCTCGTGCTCATTGTCGCAACGCATTGGTACATATTCGACGCGTAAAACTTCTCTTGCGATTTTCTCGAAAACGCCTAAGTAGTGCGCCTTACTACTTGCACATTATGTTGTCCTAATGGACTACTAAAAGTGTACAAAGTTTAAAGATAATCCGTGATCCGAACGTCGTGGCCTCCCCTTGTTAGTCACAAGAAAATGGGGGTATAGTAACTTTTTCTAGTTGTCAAATATACTCAGTCACAAGAAAATGGTAGTATAGTAACTTTTTCTAGTTGTCAAATATACTCAGTCACAAGAAAATGGGGATATAGTAACTTTTTCTAGTTGTCAAATTATGTCCATTTCGTAAGAAAAATATAGCCCTATAATCATAATTTCCATCCAAACGTTATATCAAGTGGCTAAACCAATAAAAGCGTTCCTTTTTATCTTTAGGATTGAACAATGACATGTGAAAGAACCCTTGTAGGAAGGTAATCTTCTCCATCAAAGAGTCAATGAACCGCACCGTACTGGTTGAAAACACGCCCGTCTCTAATATTGGCTCCAGTTCGATTGAGTTCTAATCTTCTGGACCATGTTAACATGACGCAGTGTGCATCATCGAGTTGAATTATTGATTAGAAGGACAAGAAGGCGACATAGATAAACTTACATGAGAGTGATATACGCGAGGATTTTGAAGAGTAGGGAAACAGTACGCTTTAGTTAAGGTGGGGTGCTAGTGAGCGTATGATTAGGTTAGTATTTTTGAAGTTTTTATAGCATAAACATGTTTTGGCCAAAATAAATAAAATATTTCTTCTATAGAAACATAGAGTTTAGTTTTTTGCACATGCTAATCTCAACAATTCTTGAATATCTGGCAAAGGTGTCCTGGGCTTTAATGACAACTTTTTCTCTTCATTTAAAAAGTTTGTCACCAAATGCCGCTATGCTCTTAACAGATATTCAACAAACTTTGAGATTTGCATGTGCAGAAATCTAAACTTTATGTTTCTATAGAAGAAATATTTGATTTATTTTGGCCAAAAAATTGTATACATAATAACTGCAAAAATACTGACCTAAATCGCGCTCACTAGCGCCCCACCTTAAGAGTCCGTCAGTAGAGACAAACAGGGAGGAGGAAATACAAATGACAACACATTTTGTGCTGTGACTCCACTATTAAATTAAATATTCTAATCCAAGATTCATCTTACGCTCCTAAACCAGTTACCTTTTGTTTCTCGGATTTTGCTCTTAGTGATCAACAGAAATATGTGGAGTTTTGTACGTTTCAGAGAGGAGAATTTATACTTTTAAGCCATGTTTACTAGTTTATCTATGTATAGAATCATAGACAATAGTACTGTATTAATTCCAGTAAACACCAAACTCATGTACAATTAAAGGTTTTTATCAATATCAATTACCTTAGCGCAACATCTGATTGGCACCATCTCAGCTATCTAGATAGTCCCCTTAAATGCCGAGTTGCTAAAAAAAAATTAAAAAAATGGGCCCTCGATTCAATTCAAGAATTGTAGTCAACGTGTGGGTTGTCCAAAACCTATGCTCGATGTTAAGGTCATTCGACCATCAACATTTTATTGCATAATTTTAACAAGTGTATAATTATTATAATCTATAAATAGTGATTCTATGATTTCGAATCATTACAGTTCCCGAGTTATAAGTAGTAAAACTTGCTATTTAATGAGTTTTCTGTACCTTTGGGAAGATAAAATAATGTCTGGGGCTAAAATTTAGTATAACTATACATTCATATGAGGTGTACATAATTAAGTAATAATATATATATAATGGAAAGAGACTAACAATCTTGAGGTGTACAGAACAAAATATTTATAATATTAATAATATATATTTCATTGAAAGAAACTAACAATTTTGCCGGAAAGGTATTTTAACAAGCCACAATAGACATGGGACCGACGACTTTACTTACAATCGGAAGTATGTTGTGCTACATATTGTCACTCAGTAAAGAAAGATCCATTGACCCCGGCTGGGTCTACACCCGCGAACATCTGGTCCTGAGGAGTGTACTTTACCCCAAGACCATCGACACCCCAATAATAAATATGTTACGTTTCAACGTATAGTTTCTATAAGTATCGTGCTATGCTGTACTTTATACTGATCAGTGATATAGTCGTAAATCAATTATAAGGGGAGGGGAGACTACTGTCATAGCAGAGTTTGGGGACGAAAATATAATTTTAAACCACTGTTTAACGCAATACAGTTAAAAATAAATTTATGAAAATAGAAAAGTTCTATATTTCGAGCTGTATCTGAATAAATTATTCACATCTTATATGTTGTAATCACCTTAAGATGGCCGCCTCGGTCATCGAGAAGTATCAATCACTGTCAGGCCACACGGCTTAAAATGCAAACGCCTTTGTTATTTTCTGGAAGTACTTCTATATTCTGTATAAGCTTATTAATGCCTTTCACCCTTCACCTACAGCCACCATTTGTCTCGTGAATAAGAAAGAGGGGAAAGAAAACCACGAAACTTATCTTCTCAAATACCCGTCTCGGTGGCGTAGTTAGCTAACGTGCTAGTTTCGTGTTGAGCTAGACTGCCGAGGACGGGAAGATCAAGGTTCGAATCTCGGTCAGGTGAAATGGGGGGGGGGGGGGGTTTCCTAAACGGTTTTCCAATCTCCTACGCAAATGCGGGTTCACTTCCTCTTAATTCAACTTTCCCAATTCCTACTCCATTAGTGTGATTAGTACTTAAACGTATAAACCGAACGGGTAGTAAGACGCGGTGCTAAATAATATAATAATAATAATAATAATAATAATAATAATAATAATAATTCTTATCTCAAGGTGAAAAAGGAAAGCTTGCTGCTAGTTTTCAAATATATTAAAATTTTCTGTTGTGAATTTATCAAAAATTACTCTATTTGTTAGAGGAAGGCTAAACCTAGAGCCCTTTTTCATAAAGCCTAGTCTCATAGCTCTGTAAATATACTCATAAAGTCATTGAAAATTAGCTGATTGTCACATTTTCACAATTTTTTTCAATTATATAAAAATCAAATTATAGAGTTGTTAAGGGAAAGGAGCCCTGTTGTAATCTTACGACTTTATTTTAGCGTGAACCATATTTTGAAATAACGCATCGTAGAATTAAATATTGCATTAGAGCTGAATGTTTGACCGGCGATTTCTCAATTATCGAGGCGGCACTATTAAGATTGAATTAGCATGTCAAACAACTCTCACAGGCAGTATATACGAAATATTTCTTTCTTACTAGGATTTAAAATTTCATAAATTAGTTTAGACTGTAAAACAAGTAAGATATTATAAAACCACCTTGGATGATTATTTTTATCATGACGGCATGCAGGTTGTGCCTTTTGTTCCAACAACCATTATTAGCTAAAGGGTGAAGAGAAGGTACATCCTTTCAGGTTGTGCCTTTTGTTCCAACAACCATTACTAGCAAAAGGGTGAAGAGAAGGTACATCCTTTCAGGTTGTGCCTTTTGTTCCAACAACCATTACTAGCAAAAGGGGAAAGAGAAGGTACATCCTTTCAGGTTGTGCCTTTTGTTCCAACAACCATTACTAGCAAAAGGGTGAAGAGAAGGTACATCCTTTCAGGTTGTGCCTTTTGTTCCAACAACCATTACTAGCAAAAGGGTGAAGAGAAGGTACATCCTTGCAGGTTGTGCCTTTTGTTCCATAACCATTATTAGCAAAAGCGGGAATATAAGGCACATTCCTGCAGGTTGTGTCTTTTGTTCCACATTAGCAAAAGGAGGAAGATAATGTACACCCTTACAGGTTGTGCCTTTTGTTCCACCAACCACTATTAGCAAAGGGGGAAGAGAAGATCTGCCATTGCAGGTTGTGCTTTTTACTTCACAAACCATTGTTTACACAAGGGTGAAGAGACGGATACAATCTTGCAGGTTATTATCCCACCATTAACACGAAATGAATGTGTAAATGAAGGGGAATATAGTTTGTTGTTATAAACAAATTATATCTAAATAATTTTATAGTTGCCTCATGTATTTCAAAGATAAGTCAATGACATATGTATCTAGAATGGGGAAAATGTTTTGCTTTGAGGAAAATAAAAATAATTTAACGTGTCGTTGAGAAATTTCGTTGTTTTATTTACGTTTGACAAAGTAAATAAGTTTTAAAAAAATATGGATAAATTTAAACTATTGAGGCCAAGTATATTAACATGATCCATGCTAGTATTATATCTGTTTTGCAGGGATACGTTACAAGAAACTCATAGTAATATCAACGTTATCGAATCAAACATAAAAAGTAATATCTGCAGAGTAAATGGGAGAATTTAGAACCGTGTTCAGAGTGTTGACTGGCAAACCCATAGGGGTTTGCGGTAATGAAGTGGAATGGATATAACTAGCTCAAGATATGGATAGGGTGTAATGAGGTTGACTAGATATAGCTAGTTCAAGAAAGGGATAGGGTGTAATGAGGTGGACTGAATAGAGCTAGTTCAGGATAGGGATAGGGTGTAATGAGGTGAACTAGATATAGCTAGCTCAAGAAAGGGATAGGGTGTAATGAGGTGGACTGAATAGAGCTATTTCAGGATAGGGATAGGGTGTAATGAGGTGAACTAGATATAGCTAGCTCAAGATAGGGATAGGGTGTAATGAGGTGGACTATGATATAGCTAGCTCAAGATAGGGGTAGGGTGTAATGAGGTGGACTCAATAAAGCTAGCTCAAGATAGGGATAGGGTGTAATGAGGTGGACTATATATAGCTAGCTCAAGATAGGGATAGGGTGTAATGAGGTGGACTATATATAGCTAGCTCAAGATAAGGATAGGGTGTAATGAGGTGGAATGGAGAGAGCTAGCTCAAGATAGGGATAGGGTGTAATGAGGTGGACTGGATAGAACTAGTTCAAGAAAGGGATAGGGTGTAATGAGGTGGACTGAATAAAGCTAGTTCAGGATAGGGATAGGGTGTAATGAGGTGAACTAGATATAGCTAGCTCAAGATAGGGATAGGGTGTAATGAGGTGAACTAGATATGAGCTAGCTCAAGATAAGGATAGGGTGTAATGAGGTGGAATGGAGAGAGCTAGCTCAAGATAGGGATAGGTGGCGTACTTTTGTAAGTGTGGCAATTAAGTTTCCAGTTCCAAATGCCATAACGTAGATGACTTAATATCTGACGACAAATTTCCCTTTTATTTAATACAATTCAATAGCAAAAATTCTGTGTTTATGTCAATAGTAATAGCTAATATGCGTATAACCTGGACTGGTATTAAGACGCAGTGATAAAAAAATCACCCGTAATGATGGTTATACTTATTTAAATGTCAGGCTCATGAAGTTTGTTTTACTAGGGGGTTTGTGGTTCGAATCCATGCCGGCAGTACCGAGCCATTTTTTGTTCAAAAAGAGTTTCACAATCTCCCTCCACTTGGATGTGGATTTTTTTTAAATATGCCTTCCTCCCATTATTGTAAGAAAAATGTGAGTGGAGCACACTAGTTATTTGGTCCCATTCAGATCTGTCAGAGGAGTCTTACTCCTGTCAATAGACAAATACAACCACGACTTCAGCCATCAATGTATTCAGCGGCACACTTTTTAACAAGTTACGGTTGAACGCTACAAAATAATACCATGAAACCGTAGACACCAGGAGAAAGATTTGAAAAAAAAAAAAAAAAAAAAAAACTAGAAGGTCGGACTAAATATAGAGACCTATAACCATCTGTATGGTTGAAATTAGCATGTGGTACAACCAACAATGTTATGACCGTGGACAAAGTTGGGCTGTGGAGTTAGTACACTAAACCTTAGACTTCTTCATGAAAGGCAAATGTGGTAAAACTTTAGTAAATACATTACATCACATTACCATTACGTGAATTATCTGGACACTTGTTTGTTTTTTAATTATCAATGAATCTTACTACCTATTCAGTTTATACGCATATTGGATAATTACTTTAACGGAGTAGGGATGAGGAAGGAAGTAGTTAAGAGGTAAAAGCACCAGAATTTGCCTGGAAAGATAGTGGGAAACCATTTTAAAAACCACCCTCAATATCCACGACCATGATTCGAACCCTGATCTTCCAGAATTTAGCAGGCCAGTTAAGTAAGAGGGTGACGCCTAAGACCATCCAGCCACCGAAGCGGGTAGACTTAAGATGATGACCCGCTTTGGTGATCAATCCTCTAGGTGGTAACTCTTGCAATAGACCATAATGCCTACTTAATTCGGTGGCCACATGGTATAAGGCGTCACTCTAGTGTCGGACTAGACTGCCGAAGAAAAGGAGATCAAGGCTCGAATCTCGGTCGGGCGTACTAAAGACGAATTTTTAAAAAATTGCGTTTCACTCTAACTTCACAAATATGTGGGTACACCCCCACTAAATTCAACCTCCCTCATCCCTAAAAGGTGACCTGGCGGTCTAGGGGTAAGGTGTCAGACTTCTGTGTTGAGGATCCGGGGTTCAATCCTCGGTCCCGGCACAGATTTATCTGATTGCCAAACCCTTCACCGCTGACAAGACGTGTATTAATTATAACTCGTAAATGTAAGAAATTCCAGGCCTTCACCGTGGTTCGGATCCCACGTTAAACTGTAGGTCCTCCATTTCTTCTCACAATCACCCTACCATTACACATTAGCGTAAGTGCGTATAACCCGAACGGGTAGTAAGACGTGGTGATAATAATAGTAATAATAATCCCTAAAACCACTACCATAATTAGTACATAAGCGTATAGCCTGAACGGGTAGTTAGACGCGGTGCTAAAAACAAGAATATTGAACAAAGGACCTCCAGTTAATAAGACTAAACAATTCCATGCCTCAATACTGGGGTAGGGAAAAAAAATATACAATTCAGAGGAAATGTACATGAAGTTGTATGGAAAAAAGGAATGAAAGAATAAAAACCACACTCAATACACCCGACAAAGATATAAACCCCGACCTACTCATCGCGGACAGATCGTACTAGAATAACTTGACATTTGGCCCGCATGACCACCGATATGGCTTGCTAACGAGCTTAAGGTAGCGTCGCTGTGGATGCGGGAAATTGAACAGAAAGGAACGTTGTCTAACTTATTTATGTGTAAGATGCCTAGTTATTCAAGTGCTTTCATTGGCGCCATTTCTACGGAACGTGACCAGTTGCTTGGCTCTGAACGCTATAGGTTTGCTCCTCCACATTCAAATGGCAAGGTGTGTGCCGTAGAGGAGAATAACCTGAATAACTCATCTGATAAAACAGTCATGTCTTGATGTGAGTTAGTTTGTACCCGTACGGGCTATCAAAATATTGGCATTAATAAGATATTTATGAGGAAGGTACAATTGTACACGTCTTACTACCCGTCCAGACTATCCACATATTTACACTAATGTGGTAGAGATGAGGAAGGTAGAATAGTACCGTGCTACACGTCTTACTACCTGTCCGGGATATCCACATATTACACTAATGGGTGAGATGAAGAAGGTAGAATAGTACCGTGCTACACGTCTTATACCGTCCGGATGTCCAAATATTCACTAATGAGGTAGAGATGAAGAAGTAGAATAGTACCGTGCTACAGTCTTACTACCTGTCTGAGATTCCACATATTTACACTAATGGGTAGAGATGAAGAAGGTAGAATAGTACGTGCTACAGTTTACTCCGTCCAGGATTCCACATATTTGCATTAATGTGGTAGAGATGAGGAGGTAGATGTACCGTGCTCCCTGTCTTACCACCCGTCCAGGTATCCAATATTTACACTAATGAGGTAGAGATGAGGAAGTAGAATAGTACCGTAATACACGTCTTACTACCGTCCGGATATCACATATTTACACTAATGGGGTGGAGATGAGGAAGTAGAATAGTACCGTGCTCCACGTCTTATACCTGTCTGAGATATCCACATATTTACACTAATGTGGTAGAGATGAGGAAGGTAGATAGTACCGTGCTACACGTCTTACTACCTGTCTGAGATATCCACAAATTTACACTAATGTGGTAGAGATGAGGAAGGTAGATAGTACGTGCTCCACGTCTTACTACCTGTCTGAGTATCCACATATTTACACTAATGGGGTGGGATGAAGAAGGTAGAATAGTACCGTGCTACACGTCTTACTACCTGTCTGAGATATCCACATATTTACACTAATGTGGTAGAGATGAGGAAGGTAGAATAGTACCGTAATACACGTCTTACTACCTGTCCGGTATATCCACATATTTACACTAATGAGGTAGAGATGAGGAAGGTAGAATAGTACCGTGCTCCCTGTCTTACCACCGTCCAGGATATCCACATATTTTACACTAATGTGGTAGAGATGAGGAAGGTGAATAGTACCGTAATACACGTTCTTACTACTGTCGGTATATCCACAAAAGCGTCATTTTACCGCGATTGATTGGAATACCTATGATAGGGAGATGGGGATTCAAATCCCGGTCGGGTGTACTGAGTCTTTTTATTAAGTTTTTTCCAATCTCGCTTTGTGCATATGCGGGTACACTTCCTTTGAATTACACCTTCATAATCCCTAAAACCATTAGCGTAATTAGTACATAAGCGTCTAAGTCGAACAGGTAGTAAAACTCGGTACTTAAAAAAAATTAAGTAGCTTTGTTAACCTTAACCGACATCGAACTCAAGTCCTATAAACTTAGGGTCGATCACTCTGATTCACGGGGACAGACACCAAATAAAGGTGAGAGGGGGGGGGGGGGTTGGAGGATAGTAAAATGTGTTGAACATACACCGCCATGTGTAGCACATGTTGCTCCTCTCAAAACAACAAGATGCAAAAGGAACGCGATGGAGCCAGCAACGACAGGCGTTAAGGCCTTGCCTTTAGTCGAGAGCACGGAGGTGTCCCAATTCAGACGATGTGAACGTTAGGCCGGGTCCACACTTGTATCAGATCCTCGTTATCTTGAACGTGTAGGACCGCGTATCCTTGACGGGAACATGAGAGCGATATTTCGCTACATCCCACTTCTGGTCGGTATTTCGCCGTCGCATCAAAGAGGGTTAATGGGGTGAGTGAGTATACGACATTTTTTAACTTTCTCCGAACCAAACCCTTGTCGCGGGCCAGAAACACACGAACGCTCGCAACGGAATGAGGATCGAATCGGCAGAGATTTGGTCTTGACCATATACGTGTGGATCTTCAACCTCTCTAACCCTGACGGGGATACGATTCGACGATATGATACAAGTGTGGACAAGGCTTTGCTCTTGACTTCATGCACGCAGGCGGGGTGGATCGATTTAAGGCGATTGGCCCTTTTCTTTTGGCGTGGAAATGCAGAGCCATGGGAACAAACGGTTATTTTCATTAATTTTTATTGTTTTGCAATTTTCTTTTCGGAAACGGGTTGTTCAAGAATAGAAGCATGTTGATTAAAGCCTCGTTTATTATGTTACTTGTTGGGAGACAGCACATTAGGAAAAGTAAGCTACGTTTATTGTCGCCAACTTGTTGGACCAACATCCTCGGTCCTCCGCTAGTTTTTAATAAGTCTATACATTTCTAGCCATGGATAACGACGTATTACTTGCCGTTCTTCATTTTATTGTGTTGAAAGGAAGTGTACTCTTGCAGAAAAAAACAAAAACGTAAGAAACGGTGGTGGGTTTGAAGTTTTTGGCTAAACGTCAAATTGAAAGTGCATACATGGGAATAATGAATTACCTACATTTGCAAATGGATTAGATAGCTTTGACGCATGTCATATGTAGACTTTGAATGCTTAGTTACACTTTTGTATCCTCATTTAGTGGTAAAATGGAAAAAAAATTTTTTGTGACTCCGGAGAAAAATTTGCTACAACTCTGCGCTTCATGGGACCCTTATGTATAGTCACAAAACACGTGCGTTGCCAGGGCTAGACACTGACTCGACTCTCTAGCGCATGCGCAGAACCTCCAAAATCAGCCAACATGTTGGGTTGGTCGTTTATTATCTTCAACAAATGATCCAACCACCAAAAAAAATAATGTTGGCTCTGACAGGCTCTCCCAACATCAACATGTTGGCAAACATACCCAACAAGATTAGAATGCCTTTATATTGTAACACAACTTGTTGGGATCGTGTTGGCCAACATGATTGTGTTACAATATAATGAGGCTTAAGTTTTACTTTTTCCATACACACCTCCTCTATAACTTTAACAGTGATCAAATATCGATAAAACTGACATTTTTCAATAGAAAACTACCGGCTTCATAACAAAAAATAAGAAAATGTAACAATTAATAAACATTGATACATTATCTTAGAAGAGGTGTTGAAAATATTAACATAAAAATTTCACTTGTTCTAGGAAAACTGATATTTCCAAATGTGTAATTTTTCCGAAAGACCTGTCCGGTAGCTAGCGCCATCTAAGGTTTCCGTGATCCATCTTTCTTGTTGGCGCGGAAGGATACTTTGGTCGGTCCGGGGTTCAATCCTCGGTCCCGGCACAGATTTATCTGATTGCCAAACCCTTCCTTCACCTCTGACAAGACGTGTATTAATCACAACTTGTGAATGTGAGGAATGCCAGGCCTCCACCGTGGTTCGGATTTCACGTTAAACTGTAGGTCCTCCATTTCATTTCACAATCACCCTACCATTACACATTAGCGTAAGTGCGTATAACCCGAGCGGGTAGTAAGACGCGGTGCTAATAATAATACTTTGGTCGGTTGTGAAGCCACGCCACGCCTTCCACCTCCACCCACCATCCCACATCCCACCATCCCACAAAATAGGTTTTAGACTTGCACTCGAAAGGACCTTAAGGGTTTTCTTACGGATATAATTATAGTCGAACAGTGGCCCATCAAAGTTGAGTGAATGAGACATGTGGCATCCCCGCTCTCCCCCTCAGGACCGAAAGTTATTTTTAATCAATTTTATAATTTTAATAAACAAATGATATCAAGTATTTAAGCTTTCAGTTAAATGTCCTCAAATCAACATATAGTTAAGTATTTTTACAAGATTTTGTAAAATACCCTTTTTTTTTACCAGTTCTCTCAGTTTTCCAGGGTGTGGCAGAATTGCGGCGCTCAACCAAGGGAGCCTAATTTCGATTCTCGTGTCTAGGTCTGAATTTTAAATTTACAAAAATAATATTTATAAAAAAAATAGTTATGAAAAACTTAAAAAAGAACTGTCCTTAGCTAACGAAACTTTCCATCCCACCTTAAAATTTCACACTCGTACATTTTGTTCTACTTGTTCGATTTGCAATAAACGTTTGTAAGAATTCGTAAAGCCTCCCGAATGCTGTAACGCACAAGAATTGTTACATAATACCGAGCAAGGCTCAACTGATGAAGTTATAGACCGCCGCTGAGACGGTACATAGCAAACCTGTCCTTATCTCTTGTTAATCACATAATAAGTCAGGGTACGGCGACAATGGCAACGCAATTTCAGAAGTAGAGCTTGTCCCAATTGGCGAACATTCAATCCGTCCTACATATAGAGGTAACATTCATTTCACCAATTACATGGTTTATAGCATTATATTATTAATTATCGCATTCACGTCTACTCGTCATAGCTAGGCTTACCATACGTCCCGGTTTGAAGGTCTAGTCCCGGGTCCCGGTCGGTTTGTCACTTTTGTCTCGGCCAGAATAAAATGTTAAGAATATGAAAAATAAACAAAACAGTATTGACTATAGAGAAAACAAAAACAAGTGCAACTGATATTGTTATCGAACCTAAGAAATTGATAGGTCTAACAAATCTTGAAGAAAGGCGGGATAATAGATTTATATCTTAAGGAGCAAAAAAAAAAGTTCAAGGCACTAGAGGAGCCTAGAAGCATTAGTGTTGATATAGTTATGAAAGAATTTACATATTTTTATAATCGATGTTTGGCTTATCCATGGGTAAATAGTTTCGGTGGAGCAGAATTTTTTTTCTGGATAAACAACGGTTATTTGGCCCGAAATTGAAAATTCAGCAGAACAAATTAATAAACACTTGTGAATGGTGCAATAAGCTTAGATGAACTATTTGATAAAGTGGTAGTTGCCAAGGCATTTTGGTCTTCAAACTGTGACTCTTTCAAAACTACAAATTTGAATTGTGAAGAAAAGTGGTTTCAACTATTCGATCACTTCCAAGACCAGAACATTTCTGTATCCAACCTCGGCCGAGTTGTGGAGTCCATTTTCTGCCTACCAAGCAGTCGAATAGGTGATTCTCACTGATGAACAATGATGATCTCAAAAAGAGTAAGATTGGAGAATCAACAGTTTAATGCACTTAATGTAATAAACATTGAAATAAGTTGCAATGAGTTTTATGAAAAGATAAAGAATAGCAAAGCATTCTAAAAAAAGGTTCACAGAAGTAATAAATACCTTTGGTTTAAAACAGATAATAATTATTGTTTTTAGCTGTAGACTTTAAGTTTGTTGAATCTCCTAGCCTATAGTAAATTATGATTTATAAATTCATATTTTATTCATACTTTTCTCTGTAATATATTCAAGTTATATCAGGGAGTTTGGCTTCAGTTTTCATCTAAATGAATTATCAAAAATAGCTTTTAAATGGAATTGAATTTTCAAAAATTTATACGCCAATGACATCATAAACATCATTTGTATTGTAAGGGATGGTTGGGGGAAGGGGGGCCGGAAGCATGTAAAAGTGTGTTTATGCTCATTCCCTCTTTTACGCCAATGGGGTTTTGGACCATGATTCTCTTCCAGTAAAACCCTAAAAGTGTCCCGGTTTGAGAGGAAAATATTACGGTAAGCCTAGTTATAGCTATCTACATATTTACACTAATGTGGTAGAGATGAGGAAGGTAGAATAGTACCATGCTCCACGTCTTACTACCTGTCCAGGGATATCCCATATTTACACTAATGTGGTAGAGATGAGGAAGGTAGAATAGTACCGTGCTACACGTCTTACTACCTGTCCAGGATATCCACATATTTACACTAATGTGGTAGAGATGAGGAAGGTAGAATAGTACCATGCTCCACGTCTTACTACCTGTCCGGATATCCACATATTTACACTAATGGGTAGAGATGAGGAAGGTAGAATAGTACCGTGCTCCCCGTCTTACTACCTGTCCAGGATATCCACATATTTACACTAATGTGGTAGAGATGAGGAAGGTAGAATAGTACCTGCTCCACGTCTTACTACCTGTCCAGGATATCCACATATTTACACTAATGTGGTAGAGATGAGGAAGGTAGAATAGTACCATGCTCCACGTCTTACTACCTGTCCGGGATATCCACATATTTACACTAATGAGGTAGAGATGAGGAAGGTAGAATAGTACCGTGCTACACGTCTTACTACCTGTCCAGGATATCCACATATTTACACTAATGTGGTAGAGATGAGGAAGGTAGAATAGTACCGTGCTACACGTCTTACTACCTGTCCAGGATATCCACATATTTACACTAATGTGGTAGAGATGAGGAAGGTAGAATAGTACCATGCTACACGTCTAACTACCTGTCCGGGATATCCACATATTTACACTAATGGAGTAGCGATGAGGAAGGTAGAATAGTACCATGCTCCATGTCTTACTACCTGTCCAGGATATCCACATATTTACACTAATGTGGTAGAGATGAGGAAGGTAGAATAGTACCGTGCTCCACGTCTTACTACCTGTCCGGGATATCAACATATTTACACTAATGTGGTAGAGAGGAGGAAGGTAGAATAGTACCGTGCTACACGTCTAACTACCTGTCCGGGATATCCACATATTTACACTAATGTGGTAGAGATGAGGAAGGTAGAATAGTACCGTGCTACACGTCTTACTACCTGTCCGGGATATCCACATATTTACAGTAATGTGGTAGAGATGAGGAAGGTAGAATATTACCGTGCTCCACGTCTTACTACCTGTCAAGGATATCCACATATTTACACTAATGTGGTAGAGATGAGGAAGGTTACAATTGTTGTAGAGGGAGACCTTAAAGTTATTAATGGTATACCACCTCAGACCAGAATTTGAACGCCAACCCTAAGTGCAATACGAGTCTAGCGCCATAGACCTCTCGTCCATTGTTTGGGTGTATTGAGGAGGATTTTTCCTGGTTTTACACTCTCCCTCTAACCAAATTCACCGTTACTTATTACGTATACACTAGAGTAATTAGTTCATATGCGTACAACACGAACGGTAAGTTAGAGGTGGTAACCATTAAACAACAACATAAAAAACAAAAAATTATTACACTCGTACGAAGAATCTTGAATTAATTCAAGCACACTATCACACATATAACACCCCCTGTTGTTGATTTAATTTAAATTGATATTTCTTAAGTTAATCGTATTTAGTGTTGAGGTATTAAAGTATCACTTTTTTAAACACTTACTGTCTCAACACACGACTCAAAAACACAGGACTGATGAAGACAAGGAGATCGGGTTCGTATCCCGGGCAGGTCTAAAGAGGGTGGTTTTACCTAAATAGTTACCCACTATCCATCCACGCAAATGCATGTAGATTACCTAAAATGCTTCCTTTCTCATCTCTATCCCGTTAGAGTAATTATAATATATGCGTATGACAGGTAGTAAGACGTGATTAAAAAACCTTACAAACTGACTTAATCCATAAAAGTACGCCTCACCTTAACTTCTGGATATTTACTAATTGGATAACAGGAATAAATCATATACAAAGAGTTAAAATATATTCTGTAACAATAACAAGAACCGATCAAGAGGCCTCTAGACTCGAGGTCTGCCAATCGCCTAAAGGGACGGCCGCGACTATTCCTGGTTTGTTTCCCAGCTCTATTTCCTGCTCTTTATTCTCGGAATCTTGCACAGAACTTCTTTGTTTACAAACCACTTTGAGGAGGAAAATTTTACTGGAAGAAAAAATTCTCCAACAAACAAACAGCGCAAAAAACATAAAATAGACAGTTTTTAATTTACTCGTTACTATTATTAGATTTAATATTATGTTTTACACTATTTTTTAACTAGTATGATCAAACTTTTTTTGTGCTCCACGTCTTATTATTCATCCGGTATACACATATTTATACTAATGAAGTAATAAATAAATTATAAAATTTTACTTACATGTAATTTACTTATGTTTTGTTACTACTAATTTTACTGATATTAAAGCACAGTATTATAAAATTTTATACCACTCGCTTTGTTGCCAATGCTTATGCCTAAAAATAACCAGACGATTAAAATAATATAATTTACTAAATCCTAAGAAACTACGTAAGATAGTGGGCAGGTATGATGTAAAATATTACGATCCCTTACGTGGGGGAAATAGGGAGGCCGAAAATAATTTTAAAAACCTTACGTAATTTAAGGACGGCCCCTTTTTTCCTCTAACGCATTAAACTGTGTAATCAAACTTTCTCAACTTCAAGAAAACTAAAACATATTACTGTATGAAATATAACTTAACATATTAAAATATTAAATATATTTATAAATTTATCCTCTTATAACTTTACTAAGATTCTGTAGGAAGGAACTTTAAGAAAAACATAACTTATGTTTTTTTTTTCGGTCAAAATTTCTATTATTTTACTTTATTATTATTGTGTTTATATATATATATATATATATGAAAATGTCATCTATCGTTTTTTATAAATAGTATCTATAAATATAAATATAGATACTATTTATAAAAAAATTACAGATGACATTACTTAACGTATAAATAAATTAAAATTATTTCAGTAGCTTTTAACTATAAAGAAAGTTCCTTTCTAAAGGTCCGTTTACACTATGTTACAGTGAAATTGTTAGAAATCAAATTAAAAATATTATAAAACATTTTACATGTCTTATAACAAGTTATACGTTTCACATCCAGTGTCAGTAAAGATCAAAGAGAAATATGTAACTTTTGTTTTCTAATATGTTGCACTTGTTACAGGACTGTATACATCATCTAGCAAGTTGGCTAAACTGTTCTTTCACTGGAATAGCTTCCCTAAAAGAGATGTTTTTCCTTTCTTTCTATACGATTACCAATCAAATGAATTAGGTACTCAACGTCCTGGCTTGTCTTTCGAAAAAGGTTCCTAAAACTGCCATCAGTTCTGAGTTCCCCAGGCAAACAGGTCATGGTGATCACAAGTAAGATCAGTCAATAGGTCGTGGTATTTAGCTATAGCGAGTAGAGATGGTCGAACCCAATTTTTTTTTTTTTTCACAACCGCAACGAGAACATTATTTCCTCTTCAAACGCCATGATGCAGCCTAGATAAAACATGCTATAATTTGTTATACCATATTGAGACGTTTGTATCAATGTTATATGACAAACTCGCTTTGCTCGATGGGGGTTCTGCCCTCAAACCCCCAGTGAGTTTTCTTTGCAAGTGGATGTAAACCAATGTAAATCCAGCTTGTTATGAACATAACAACTTAAAGTTACCGGTATTGTATTATATTTTTCACACATTATTTTAGTTTCCATACTTATAGGGTAACTAGAATAATCAAATTTGGCACACCTATGGTAGTTGGATGTGCCAATATGCCTACCAAATTTTATGATTCTAGCTGTCCCATTAGTGTGTCAGAAAATTAAAAAATTTGTAGAAAATGTGCCAAATTTACCTAAAATCCAAAAAATCTAGCTCTATCTAAGGTATAACCGATCGAGATACGACAAAAAGTAATAGAACAAACTTGTGGATCTCGCCAAATCCGTCGCTGCTGGTGCAATCCGTTCTTTGATAGGTCTTACCGTTTGCACAAGAGACCTACAAAGAAAGGTCCGCACGACTTTAAAGTTGCTCCACCACTTAGACATTTTTTCGGGGATTAAAAATTAAAACTTTTGACTTTTTTGGAATTTTCCCGTCGGTTACCGGCTAGAAGCTATAAGTTTGCCAAATTTCAAGTTTCTAGCTCATCTGGAAGTGGGTAAACATTTATGTCAGTGAGTGAGTCAGCCATGTGGCTTTATAGTAGTTTACTATAATAATGTTTTACACCACTCAAATAAAACCAATTACAAAATAACATTGTTTTACAACATTTTTTGTTGCATAGTGTAAAGGGACCTTAACAATATCGGACGTTAGTTACCCAAGCCATTCTTCAGGAGATCTTGGTTTGATACCAAATGTTGCTGTAGAACAATCTTCAGTATTGTTTTCAAGTTCACAATGCGATCCATTAAGTAAATATCTAGGCGAAGTGAATTTAGTGAGGTCTGGGTTAATTTAAATTTTACAATAAGTATTGATTTTTAGTACTGTATGTGAACGATAAAATTAATATACCTCGATTGTGAAATACTGTCGTGTGGGGAGTCTTGAGCACTTATCATTGTACTTGGAAACAACTCCAGTTATGGGCAATAAACATGTAATTAAAGTTTATTAGCTTTTGTATTCTGATGGAATTGCCTCGCTTACTCATTCTTTTCAACATTCCTCAAACGCTATTAAATTCGAACTGCTCATTGTGTTTTGTTCAGCTAGTTTAAAAAGAATGTATATATAGTGAGGGTCCTTTAAGGATGTCCACAATACTTTCGATCTATTTGAAACCATTTTGTGACTGAGAAAACTGTGCCATCTAACTGTATACATTATTTGAACATGTTTATTGACATTTAACTACTTTTAATCTAAGGTAAGTAAAGAGTCACTACACTTATTTAAATTGTTTGGATAACAACCAAAATGTTGGAAGGTCACCAAACCTTTTTTTTTTAGAATATTAACAGTAGGATAAATTTTCCAACACACATATTAATATTATATCAAATGTTCAAGATAATTCAAAAAGTGTTAGGCGTATCTTCAGGCTAAAGTTTAAAATTTAACGCAATGCTCAGCATGGATAACTAACTATGTATAAGATTTATTAAACTCTTTATCAAATTTTTATTTTTGGTTCCAACTGAAGTATGAATAGCTTTTTAGTTGGTTTTAAAAAGATAATTTGATTTTTTTTTGTCTATAAATGTGGCACATACAGATTTTGAAGGCCCATATCGTGTTTTTTTTTTAAATATAAAGTTTAGATATCCCTCACACCAGGATATAAACTGAAGACAAGTTAAAAACTATTTTCTATGGAATGGAATAGCTTGAGAATATGTAAGCATGGCCTACAATCATCGAGATTGGATGTTTACGAGAGGAAGGCCTACCTTGATGTCGAAGAAGAGGAAAGCCTACCTTACAACGTCGGGCTATGATGTTGAAAACAGGCATCTTGGTCAACTGGTGCGGACCTTTACCAATGCTCCTACGAGGGAGCCATGCATTCCTAGAAGTTTCCGGGCCCTGGAGCTCGGATCTTCCTACTTCCAAGATGTCCACTGTCGCCTCGTCCGTCAACACACATCTACACACTCACAAAACGCACTTCGTCCTCTCTATAGAGTCCAGACCATCGGTCAAAACAAGTCCGCACACGCGATTCACGAGTCAAGCCGCATTTAAATCGTTTCTTGGAAGACACTGGGGTCCCGTTAATTGGACAATGATACTTCCTCCCCGCTAAATAATCTGAAAGTCCAAAGCGAACTGATAATTCGGATCCCGGGACGCGATAAGAACCGTTCCAACCTTTGTCTGCTTCGCGTCTGTTCAGGCGAACGCGAGCGATTCCTCCATGCCACGATGATAAAGGCACCGGGAGGTGGGGGAGAGAAGGAGGGGAGGGAGGGACACGACGCCGGCCAGAAGAGGAAGACGTCGGCGTCGTCGTGAACGGCAGTGAAACGGTGGCACTGTAGGTAGAGGACTTTCCGCACGGAGTACCCGACTCTCAGTGACTGGTGACTGGTTTGTGTGTGTGTGTGTGTGCACCGGCAAGTGCAGCGCTTGTTGCGTAACCAGAGTTGGGTTACGCCCCCCTTTCCCAGCTCTCTCGCGAGCCGGTTAGGGAACAGGCGTGCTGTCGACCTTAGGGGTCTTGGGTTCGATGTTGAGATAGGGGGGCCCGGATTTAATTCGGGGATTTTTTTTCCATCTCGTCTTAAGGCAAGATTCATTATCAGACTTAGTATTCAAGTGCGGCGCTATATTAAATACAAGACGACACCTGCCTTGACCAGAATGGACTGGACCATTTGATAGGTAGGTGTCGTCCCATGAGCATGTGCAAGGCGTAGCTATCTGATAGGAGTGCCAGTTGGTAGAAGAAGAATTCGGAATAAACTACCCCGCCCTTCCCAAAGAATCTGTTTGGGATTTTTTTTAAACAATTACAATAAATAATAAATAATCGAAATTTTATTTAGCAAGATTATTTTTTAAAACAAACATTATAAATTACAATGCCACCGACTGGCTGAAGGTTACAATTTTTTTTAAAAGACTACATTAACCGCTACCCTTGAAAAATCCATCGACGCACTTTCTAAAAAAATATTAAGACACTTCGTTCTTTTGTCACTCCAACTTTACCTGGTTTTTTTTTAACTAGTGGGGGTGCCCCAGCATCCACGGCACCCACTCTGCGCACGCCTGTGTGTCTTTCTATATTTAGTATATCACCACACTTTAGGCGTACTCAATCCGAATTTTTGGAACTTCAATAATATATGAACAAGGTATTAGAGTAATCATCTTCACGTAGATGTTTCAAGATTCTGTCACTACCAGCACCACATACATCAACGCACAATGCATATCCCTCTCTTTAACTAGTTCTATCCAGTCCACCTCATTACACCCTATCCCTATCTTGAGCTAGTTCTATCCAGTCCACCTCATTACACCCTATCCCTATATTGAGCTAGTTCTATCCAGTCCACCTCATTACACCCTATCCCTATATTGAGCTAGTTCTATCCAGTCCACCTCATTAAACCCTATCTATATTTTGAGCTAGTTCTATACAGTCCACCTCATTACACCCTATCCCTATATTGAGCTAGTTCTATTCAGTCCACCTCATTAAACCCTATCTATATCGTGAGCTAGTTCTATCAAGTCCATCTCATTGAACTTCCTTTTTGGACAAAAAATATTCCTAACCACCTTGTTTTTGAACACCCTAAATTTGTTTTCTTCATGTAAGTTAAGATACCACGTTTCACATCCATAGAGAACAAATGTTAAAATTATTGTTTAGTATATTCTGAGTTTTAAATTCCCTAAGAGCAGGCGATATGTTTAACAACTTATTGACCGAGTAAGAGCATGCATTTCCCGAATGAATTCCTTTCCTAATTTCCAAACTAATATCGTTACTGTGAGTTAAAATTGTTCAAACATACTTGAATTTATTAACCGTAGCAAATGATATGTTGTACGCAGTAGACTTAGTCTCTAAATTATTCTTATTCTTATTATTATTATTATTATTATTATTATTATTATTATTATTATTATTCACCCCCTGATGAACTGTCCTACACAAGCCTATGCCGGCAGGATGAACCCTTGTACAGGTTTAAGAGTTTGGGGTGAAGAGGGAACTTCCAGTTTTAACTCAAATTGAGCTAGTGATAACAGTCGTGATATCCTAATGCACTTTAAGTTATAATTTATATTGTTTTTATTTTATTTATTTGAGGTATTTAACGTGCACTTACTGAAGCTAATGATTATATCAGCACACGAGAATTTCTATGAGTGAGAGCGAAAGGATCTACCAATTTTTTCCGGGAAAGTTATCTTCACATTCCTTCCAGGGTTATTTTACATGCCACAATCGAAATGGCTTTACATTCTCTCCGAAGAAAGTTGTGCTACCAATTTATAACATTCAAGAAAATCCGTCAACCCTGGTTGAGTTTGAACCCACGAACATCGGGTCCTGAGGCAAGCATCTTACCCCAAGACCACAAAGGTCAACTTAAGTTATAATAAAAAAAAGTTTGACATATTTAAATTAAATGTTTAAAAAACTATTTGCTGAAATCTCTATGAGGTTTAAGATAAACAATTTGTTGGTCTGAAAAATGTGTTTAAAGTGACTTCCTCCCACCCCATCCCATTTTACACTTCACCCTTCTTTTGTAAATTACCAGTTTCAATGGCCACATGGTCTAAGGCATCACTCTCGTGTTAGACTAGACTTCTGATTAGAGAGAGGTCAGGATTCGAAAACCGGTCGGGTGTACTGAGGGTGTTTTTTCCCAAAATGGTTTTTCACTCCCTCTACACACGCAAATGAGGATACACTTACTCTAAACTCAACCTTTCTTATCCCTGATTCATTATCGTAATTAGTACTTATGCCTGAACAGGTAGTAGGACGCGGTGCCAAAAAAATGTAGATTATTTTGTCAGTAGCAGCAGGAATCAAACCCCGAGCCCTTCTGAACTCGTCGACTCTCCTTGCCATCAATAAGCTAGACATGATGAGAACAAGAGAGAGAAAGAGAGAGAGAGAGGGAAAGCGAGAGAGCTAATCAATTGTGTATCGTGTGAACTCGTGGCGAGCTTGAGGCCAGAAAGCGAAGGTTATTGGAGCAGTGGGACAACTCCAGTCATCAGCCGTGGTTAAAACCACTTGAAGACATGTTTATATTCCTTCAAGATGTCTTATTGGTAGAGCCCCGTAAAAATTGTTTTATATTTAGTTTAATTTCGTTTTTTTAAATCTCACTTTTCGGTGTTATTTCATGTTTATTCAAAAATACGTGTTATCTCAGGTGTTTAAGTATTATTTACATATTGAGACAATGTAAAAAAAAATTTATCATTGAAATCTTATATATTTAATTTAAAATTATTTTTCAAGTTTGTCTGCATATTTCACAATTTAGTAGCCTAAAATTAGCTTACACTACAACAAAATACTTATCAAATTACAGCATGGACAAATGTTCTGCTTAATCTCTTCTTAATTTCGTATTTACTAAAGATTTTTTTTTTTGTAAAAGCGGTGTTATTTCGTTTTATAGGAAGATTTCGTGTAACAAGACAGTTCCGTTTTATTTCGTTTTTCAGAAACATTGTAAATCATATCAAATTTAAGCTATCAAAGGAAAAAGTACTTGGTTCCATCTTTGTATGACACTTTTCGCTTTATCGCGTCTCAACTTTTTTACGGGGCTCTACTTTATTGGTAGGCCTGCTGTTTCAAAGGGGGCTACCCAGGTTGACCTTTAGGCGAACCTGCCCCTAGGACACAGAGCTCCTAGGGGCGCATTACAACTAAATATAGCCTACTTTTTTTTAGGGGTTAAAAAAAAGTATAATAAGAACCTTGGTTGTTTAGTGGTCAGAATTCCTGGCTAGAGATTCAGAGGTTTAGGGTTCGATCCGCGGCGCTTCCAGATTTATCTGTGAAGCAGTGGGTCTGTAGCGGGCTAAGCTCAGCCTCGAGAGGAAAATGAGCTACTTGAATAAGGAAGTAGCAGCTCCGGTTTAGAAAACTGAGATAAACACCCGGAGGGTTCGTTGTACTGACCAGATGAGACCAGACCATCTATCCACAAACGTTGGCACTAAACATCACTAGAGGGGGGCGGCCGCTCGGTCCATATATCTCGCTTGCGGGCTCATGCCATCGAGTTTTTTTAAATTAGTATTTAATTTAATTGAGCTATTAAATATTTCTAAAGAAATAACATTTACTTATCTATATATTTTATATGATATTAAGGTTTAAGGTTTTTATGACAATCGGGGTCGCTTTATCGGCGAATCACTTTAATATTTAATTTAAATCTTTCACAAATATTAAGAGAAAGGAAAGGGAAGAAGAGGATAATATTTTTGTACACATTATTATTATTATTATTATTATTATTAGCACCACGTCTTACTACCCGTTCGGCTTATACGTAATTACGCTAATGTGTAATGGTAGAGTGATTGTGAGATGAAATGGAGGACCTACAGTTTAACGTGGAATCCGAACCACGGTGGAGGCCTGGCATTCCACACATTCACAAGTTGTGATTAATACACGTCTTGTCAGAGGTGAAGGAAGGGTTTGGCAATCAGATAAATCTGTGCCGGGACCGAGGATTGAACCCCGGACCCTCAGCACAGAAGTCTGACATCTTACCCCTAGACCGCCAAGTCACTTCTTTGTACACATTGATTAATTGAAAGGATGGGAGTGGAGGTTGTGTGTGGGAGGGGGGGGATGGAAGAACCAACAACATACAAGGTATGGTGTATAAGGTAAAAAAACTAAAAACTAATGTACCTGCATCAGGGTGGACAAAGAATCAAAATTGTAAAAAGTACAACTTGTGACCGGGGTTCGTAGCGTGACTTCCCTTTCGACCGGAAGAAGGCGAAAGCGACGCAATGTCTAACGCCTGATCCCGCACGGCCACCGGTGTGGGAGCTTTTTTTTTTTTTTTTTTTTTAGCACCGCGTCTTACTACCCGTTCGGGTTATACGCTTAAGTACTAGTTACTCTAATGGATTAGGAATTGGGAGGGTTGAATTTAGAGGAAGTGAACCCGCATTTGCGTGGAGGGAGAGTGGAAAACCATTTAGGAAAAACCACCCCCAGTTCACCCGACCGAGATTCGAACCTCGATCTTCCCGTCCTCGGCGGTCGAGCTCAACACGACTGGCGCGTTAGCCAACTACGCCACCGAGGCGGGTTGTGTGGGAGCTGCTTGACAACAAGGTGATGATGTCAAAGTAGTGAAGGGGAGGTAAGGGGTTTGGATTACAAACACAGGTAGCGAATATCTGAAGACCACAAGGAATAAAATCCTAAATAATCTGGTTTAATCTATTTACATCGGTTTTAAGTCTTATCTATTCCTAGGCTTGTTTAAAGATACATATCCCCCCCCCTTTTTTTTCAACAAACCAAACCCCATTTAAAGCTTCAGTCACACAGAAGTATAGTCGGGTCACTAAAAGAGGAACCTTTAAGAAGTTAACAAATAAAGTTAAGGAATAGTATGTTGTTTTTTTGTCAACGTGTCTCACTACCTGGTCGATTTATAGACAAGTGTACCTAAATTTTCGTAGAGGGAGAGTGGAAAACTATTTAATAAAAACCACCATCAGTACACCCGACCAGAATCGAGCCTCGATCTCGATTTCCACATCTTCGGCAGTCCAGTCTATTGCGAGAGTAGCACCCCAGACCATGCGGCCAGCGAAGGTGGAATGTGTAAGTTATATGCATATATAATAATTTACTCTAATGGGGTAGCAATGAGGGGGCATTTTAGGGGTAATACTCGCTTTGCCCCCAGTCACCAAATTTGGCACGCTTATGGCAATTGGATGTGCCAATATTCCTGCCAAATTTTATTATTCTAGCTGTCCCATAAGTGTGTAAGAAAATTTAAAAATGTGTGGAAATTTGCAAAATGTACCTAGAATAAAAAAAAAAGCTTTATCTCGCCAAATCCGTGGCTGCTGGTGCAATCCATTTTTTGATAGGTCTTACCGTTTAGTCACAAGAGATCTCCAAAGAAAGGTCCGCACTGACTTTAAATTTGCTCCACCATTTTAAATTTTTTTAAATTTTCCCGTCGGTTACAGGCTAGAAGTTATAAGTTTGCCAAATTTCAAGTTTATAGATCATATGGAAGTGGGTAAACATTAACGTCATTGAGTCAGCCATGTGGCTTTATAGTAGTATAATACCCGTATTTGCGTGGAAAGAGTGGAAAATTCATGTATGAAAAGCCACCCTCGGTGGATCCGGCCTGGATTCAAACCCAGATATCCCCATCATCAGCAGGCCAGTCTCGCAAGAGTTACGCCTTAGATCATTCTGCCAATGAAGTAGCTCTAGATTCGAATAAAATGTTAAGATTTATTCTCTATTTAAATCGAGTGATTTGAAACTATTTTTCAGCAAGAGTGTGTTAAAACCTAGTACTCATATGAAACATTTTTTGGAAACTTTGTTTACAAACATATGCAAATTATCATGCTCTTGTTTCAGAATTTTGTGTGTGTGTGTGTGTGTTACTCTGAAAAAGTTTATGATATGTTTGCAACCTGTTTTAAACGAGTTTGTGTTTTTCTTTTACATCTACCAAAGAGAAAGCAATGTTTCTTGTCATCCACTTCAAATAGGGTGTCAAAAAAAAAATGTGCGTGTCTGGACATGTTTACAAGCATTGCCGACAACAATAAACGTGACCTCACTTATGTAGACGCATGGTCTAAGGTGTCACACTCGCAGTAGATCAAGGCTTGATCCATCCAGGTCGGGTGGACTGAGGGTGGTTTTTCTTTAATGGTTTTACACTCTCCCTCCACGCATATACGGGTACCCTTCAACCTTCATAGTTTCCTAATATAATGGAATAATTAGTATATAAGTAGAGATAGGGTAAATTCGCTTTTGCGAAAAACGCAAAAAGAAAAAAAAGGGTCGAAAATAGGGTATTTATAAGTTTTCTTTACGTTTCATGGCATTTTAAAGTGTTTAAAGCGATTTTTATTTCAAGGATTAACGCGAAAAACATGATTTTGAGAGTATTTTAGCTAAATTATTCTATTTAGCGAAATAGACGCGAATTCCCTGAAAATGCTGTGCATTTAAATAAAATGCTGAGAATTTCTAAAACGATGTTTTTCAGCGGAAATAGGCCTAAGTGATTAAAAAATCATTGAGTTTCACTCGTCTGTGTGCTTCAGCTCGGGTTTTATTTGCATCCTGTGCCTTCCACAGCCCATCCGGCTAATCGCCACATTCCGTTAGTCGTTGCTTTTATCATAAATCCTTTGTATAGGCCCTAAAAACATTGACGAAAAACATTTTTACCTATTTTGCTACAAAATGCTAAATTATGCCACAAAACGCTAAATTTCCAATAATTAATGCTAAAAAAACTGAAAATTAATGCTATTTTACCCTATCTCTATATATAAGCCATAAGCGTATAGCCCGAACGGTTAGTTAGACGCCATGCTAAGAAATAAAATAAAAACAACGTGAGTCAATATAATTTTGCTGTTCCCACAGATCATATTTCACGATTTTATTGCTTAGTTTTAGTTGGTCATGTCATGGACAGATGTAAACACTCTTAATCTGTTAGAAATATTTCATAACAATACAATGGTCTGGGATGTAAAACATGAAGACTACAAAAATCATTTCAAACAATAAAATGTTTTAAATGAAATAGATGAAAAATTTTCAGTTCGTGCTAATGAAGTTGAAAAAAACGTTAAAAGATCTTCGTGTGCAGTTTCGTAGAGAGCATAGGAGGTATTTGAAAACGAAAAAAAAAAAAAAAGAACAGGAAACAATGTTTGATAATTGAAGTCTGGACGCAAAACACTGTTTAACCGTGTCCAAACAATGTGCAAACCCATTTGTTTCCCATATTTGCAAAATGTTTCTCTATATTTGAGAAAAACCAGAAACATTTTGAAATAATCAAACAGTTTCCAAACAAAGTTTGCAAACAATGTTTTCGAGTGCGTGCTAGGCTTCTTAAATCTTATGTTGACGTCACGTTCATGATTGATTAAAAATGCATGTCCGTAAACCGTGATCTTTCAAGTGTTTGTTCCTTTTAATTAGAGAAATCAACTGTTTACACGTTTATAAGCTGCCAAACATTGCACATACAATGAGATTTCTTAATAGCAGATACCTTCTGGGATCAAAAAAATGTCCGTTACTAAGTAGTGTCCGTTATATGGAAAAAATATATATATATATTTTTAAATCATAGTGCTGGAACACAGTTTAATCTATATGAACCTATATACTGTGTATTAAAACTACTACAATTTAATTACTGTACAGATGACATAATAAACAGAATACGTAAATATAATGAAATTTAAACATTAGGGGTTCTGTACTGTAGACCTACATGTATGCACAAGCACAGACTAAACTGGTGGGACAACTCCCGCTCTTTTGTTAAATTTTAAGACATTTGTATGCATAAATATGAGTGTCTAGCAGTGTCAGTTTCCGCGTCATTTATTGAGAAAGTCCGTTATTAGGAAAGTGTTTCACTAAAGAGACATTGTTATTTTTCCGGGGAGATTTAAACTGTCCGTTATAAGGAAGAGTCAAATATTAAGAGGTGTCCGTTATGTCCGTTAAAGGAGATTTCACTCTACTTGGTTTGCAAATGTAATGATTTTCAGAATCGATCTCTGGATGAGTTAAATTTGGATCTAACAACCTTCACTTGCTAGATTTCCCCAAATAACAACCAATTTCCAAATGTTATAATATCAAATGATGTAAAGTCAATACCACATACGAATAGTGGTAGCTGACAGCTAGCAGATGAATGAAATTTTAAACATTGGTTAAACGTCACTTATGTGGAAATAATTATTATGTTCTTAAGAAATATTATATTATCAATCAAGGTGTTAATAAACGCTTCTAACAATACTTCCCTGTATAATTAGTTTTTCCGTAACTTATTGAAAGAAAACACAAAACAAACACAAAATATTACTAAAACATAATATGTTTTTGTTTTGCGGTTGTAGCAACAAGAGATAGTATAGTGCATGAAATAATTAATTAAAAAGTATTATATTTAATATTGTAATTTTTTGTAACTTATAAAAAGAGCCATAAAAATGTTAGTTTGAAAAAAAAAAGTTTTCTTTTGTAAGCACATAAGCATGAACACAACCTAATATAGTTTGTAAGACGTCATCAACCATATTCAATTCGTCCAGTTCACAATTTTTATTGTTAGTGAAGCAATTATTATAAGCGTTGAAACTTTCCCGTCGACGGACTACAATCAATGATGTTGTAGCTAAACAAGCACCACACAACTGGGAGTGGCAAATAATTTGTTCTGGTATAATTAATAGGAATGATATTTGCGCAACCGAAATGTAGACAACACTGAAGAGAAGTCATGGGCGACCAGCGGTTATTGTCGTTCTGTGTAACCTCCCTGTGACTACGTTGCTTTCCTCACTCAGTCTACAGTAACCCCATGGCTTCTTTGGTGCTGAGTGACAGCTGACGGCTTTGAAAAGTTACCAGACCAAATTATGTATCCCTACGCCGAACCATATGATCTGCAAAAACGTGTGTTTAGCAGCTGTCACTTCTGACAGTCAAAATTTAGGTATATACCTAACTGTTGACTGTCAGAAGTCAGCTGTGAACTGTCAGTCAGCACCAAAGAAGCCATGGGGCTACTGTAGTTGCCGCCAATGAGACTTTTGTAGTTGAGGTCCGGGCGGCAAAAATCGTTTGTGTGGCCTTAGCCTAAGATGTTATTACTAGCATCGCGTCTTACTACCCGTTCAGATTATACGCACCCTAAGGTGTTGTTTCAGCGAAGAGAGCGCCTCAAGCTCGGGGCATGCTGACAAATGAAATGCATCGTAAGTGCAATGTGTCGTAAGCCGAAGGATCGTAAGTCAAGGTATGTCTCTTTTTTTTAGCTACGTTTCTTACTACCTATTTAGGTTTTACGCATATGTTTTAAATATGCTAATGTGTTGCGAATGATAAAGGATGAATGTAGAGGACGTGTACCCGCATTCGCGAGGAGGGAGAGTAGGAAAACATGACCAAAAAAACCTTCGTAAACCCGACAGGGTTTCGAGCCTCAATCTCCTGTCAACGGCAATCCAGTCCAATAAATGAGTGACGTGTATGTCAACCGATGCAGGTATCAATAAACAAATGGTTTCACTCCCTCCATTCACGCAAGTGCGGGTACATATCCTCTAATTTTTACTTTATTCATCCTTAAATGTGTAAAGCTCGGGTGGATACTATTTAACATGGTGGCATTTGATGAGAAACTTTTTAAATGAAGAGTAAAAGTTACCATAAGATTCATGGATGCCTATGCCAATATTGATTAACTGTTGAGATAACTTTATGTAGAAAACTAAACAAAACGTTTATCAGAAGCAATATTTTATTTGTGTCCAAAAATATATTTTTTAAAATAAACTGTAAATATACTGGCATTAACACGCGTTTGTTTCCATTCCACCTTAAGAGCTCATCTCATGAACGATTGATTGGGATACTAAACTGGATATCATCACTGAAGGAACTGGATGGTTACTATTGGGAAACAGCGTTGTCATTCTCTCTTTTTTTTTTTGTCAATCTTCCCTCAAATATAAGATAAGTTTAGCAACGTTGGTAGTTAATGTCGCCAGTAGCTAGCTCCTTCTTACCGCAGTACACCACCTTCCGACTTAAATGAAATCGAGGAAATTCGGCAAAAGTTTACAGAGAGAGAGCGAAGATAAAGCTTTTCGCCATAAGACCTGCAGTTTCCTCAGCGATGATATTGAGTGTAAGCCCTAATTTTTATATTAAAGTACACTTTCAACCACCAACATTGATTGAAAGTCATTAAAATTTGGCTTTTTAGAATTATGTCTTATTTGTTTTATTCATAAAAAAAAAGTTTAAAGGCTTCAAAAAATACTTCCATAATGATTACCGTATAGTTTATCTTTATATTATCATTAGTTAAACGGACTATGAATTTAAATACAGGTTATTTCCTGCCAATATGGCAACACGAGTTTTCCATTTTTTAAATAACGGGTTTGAAAATCAGACTTTAGATAAGAGATTTCTCTCGAACCATTAACTTTATCGAACGAAATGTGGTTTTCCACATTCTTCAGATGACGAGGTTGGGATTGGTTCAATCGTGTGTTTTTATTTTCATTTTCCAATAAATGTTTCAATTTGGTTTTAATTTAAGACCTTATGGAGGCTGCATAGGTGTTTTGTTGTTGTTGTTGTTGTTGTTGTTGTTGTTAAATCACCATGTCTAACCACCTGTTCAGTTTATAAGTAAATAATCCACTGAAGCGGGTTGGCTGCTTCGTTTCTCTGAGATAGTATTAACCAGATGTTGCACTGAGGTTAAATATTTATAAAACGTTTAAAAGTACACGAATCGGTATTTACTGGAATAAATACAAAAATATTTTCTTTGGCCCGATACCTGTAAAGATAGTTTAAAACATGACATTTTATTCTCTGAAAGTCCAAAAAAGCCACGTAATTTGGTTGATCATTAAAAACCTAAATGCCTGGTAAACAAAAGGTAAATATTACAAGTACATTGAATGGACCTTTATGAATCAAATATTTTAATTTAATAAAGGGAGGTATCACTAAACATATTTTAATGTAATTTATATTTCCCACCTTCCATGTTTGTTCTAGTGACGGGTAGCCCCATCAAGTAGCGTCGTAAGTCCACTTGGTTACTGCCTTTTGTGAATTTCTGCTCGACTATTCTAGCGCTTTTTTTTGGTCAAAAGAAATAAATATTGCTTCAGTACAAACACAGAGTTTAATTTTCTTCACAAACAATTCAGATTGCAAAAATGAAATTTGTTATATATGGGGAGGAGTGTAGAGTGCGAACACGCCATGTTGCTATGCCAATACACCCCTAATTTGAACTGTCCCACTGAGGACTAGCAGTCGTACGTTCTTTCAACCTCATCAGTCTTAATTTAACTAAATTACATACACGAGTATTTCTAGGTTAGGCTAGGTTAGGTTAGGGTAAGCTTAGTCAGAAGGAAAGCCCTGGTGGCCCATGGGTGCTGCCAGTAACCCCTTCCACCCGTGTCACCACCCTCACGTAGGAATTCCCGCAAGTTGCTATTTTACTTGTTCGCAATCTGGACATTGGATATTTAGGTGCCATTACATTTTTGGGTGTGTTCGCAATTTGGACGATTTTTTTTCCCTGTTCGTAATCAGGATACAAACAACATCAACAGTTGTTGAATATCTGTCTAAGGTGTCCTAGAATTTAATGACCACTTTTTCTCTTCATTTAAAAAGTTTGTCATCTAATGCTGCTATGCTCATGACATATATTCAACCACTGTTGATATCACCATGTGAGGAAAATTAAACTCTATGGTTTGTATATGTTACATGAAAAGTATATTCTCCAGTAAGAGTTGACTTTACCTAGGCCGAGTCGACTCTTACTGGTCTTTTAGTAAAAGTTGATTAAAAGCGAAAAATGATGAATTTCGATCAACATTTACTAGTCAGAGTAGACCGTACCTAGGGAAAGTATACTCTTACTAACTTGAGTTAGTAAAAGTTGACTTTTTGCAAGGAAATGGTCTACTACATAATAAAAAACAAATAAAAAAGCAAAACCTTTATGATACAAAGAGAGATATAAATATTTATTATTTATTACAGCAAGGTAAAGATTTGTGACACTTTGAGTTGCAGAGCTAACCTAACCTAACCTAACCTAACCTAACCTAGAAAACAACAGTAAACAAATAGAGCTGGGATATTCAAAACAAAGATGTGCGCACGAAGTCGCATGTGGAGAGCAACATCGCGGAATCAACTTTTACTAAACCACAGCAGGCATAGTTAACTCTTCCTAGGAAAAGTTGATCTGTTTATTCTCTATCAACTTTTACTGATACTTTTAGTAAGAGTCGACTTTACCTAGGCCGAGTCAACTCTCCCTAACAATCTACAGTAAAACCTTGGATTGCGAGTAACTTAGTCTGCGAGTGTTTTGTAAGACGAGCAAAAATTTTCAATAAATTTTAACTTGATAAACGAGCTATATCTTGCAATACGAGTAGTACTATGTCTGCCGAGCAGTGTCATTGGATAGGTTCTTTGTTAAAGTAGCACAAAAAGAAAAATATTTGAGTGAGCCAACATAGAGCGGTGATTCCGTTAGTGACAGTGGAAGTCGTCCTAAACAATAACCTACCTCCTCCTACTCCTATCTCTTTCGTCCATCTCACACCAGCCACCATTAAATTTAATAAATAAATTTGATTACAGTACAGTTACATTTGAAATAACGAAAATAAAAAAGGTATTAATCATTCTTAGATTAAATATTTTTGGGTTGTGGGACGAATCATCTGAGTTTCCATTATTTCTATGGGGAAATTCACTTTGATATACGAGTGCTTTGTATTACGAACACGTTTACGAAACGAATTATGCACGCAATCCAAGGTTTTACTGTACTTTTCCTGTGACATACATAAGCAATATTTGATTTATGTTGGCAAAACAATAAAAAGTTTTGCTATAAGTTCGGCAAAAATACTGGTATTTTCTGTGTTCCCTTCATCCCCACCTTAAGGCGCTGTGTAGACCAAAATCTTCCAACCCACATACACCCCTGTTCAAAGTTCGAGTGAAAGAAAATGTAGTCGAGAGTTAACACGTGGAAGCGGACTGTTACGTAACGTGGCTTGTATATTGTAAATTACACGCTCATATATTTCTGTTATCGTAAACATTTTGTCGGCACAGAACATATAAATCAAAACATAAATATTATGCAACTAATCGTCCCATGGAATGATATCTAACAAAGAGAAAGCACAACTCGATTTTTTTTTTTCATTTACTGCGATAAAAGTAGTTCATTTAGGTTTACAAAACTGCAATAACATTGTTAGTACCTTTTAATGCCAGAGTTCTCGCAGCTTAACGACGTGACTTGATTGGTGAACTAGATTTTTTGCAAGTCTTGTTACCCGTTCCAGCTATACGCCTATGTACTAATCACGCTAATGTGTTAAGGATGAATAAAGTTGAATTTTGAAGAAGTGTAGCCGAATTTGTGTGAAGTTGGAGTAGAAAAACCATTTAGGAAAAGCCACCCTGAGTATAACCCACAGGGATTCAAACCCCAATCTCTCCGTCATCGGAAACCCACTCTTACGAGAGTGACACCTCAGAACATGTGGCCACCGTAGCGGTTAGTTGTCGCTTTAGATATAGATAGTATAAACACCAATAACATTACATTAGCCATCTAGAACATTTTGTATCAATATCGACCTCCAAAAAAGTTTGTCTTTTTTAAAAGTTTCTTTCTACAAAAATCCTACTATACGTTCACTTGTATTTGTCATAACTCGTAATAAAAACCATTCTACCAAAAAATCGTCTCAATACGTTAAACACGCCTTGTTTATATTTAGGCTCATTATAATCTCGATTTCCGCTCAAGTAACAATCCCACCCTTTCTATCGTTGTTTACTTTCCGAACCTATCTACAGTCCCTCCAGCGTAGGAGTGTAGGTAAGTGACAACTAGCAAAAGTTATCAAATCTACTCTCGTGTATTTATTCGCCAAACCACATGATCTGCAAGACCATATGTTGAGCCGCTGTCACTTTTCCCAATCTAAACTTTCACAACAAACTTGTTGTTTTTAATTATTGTTTTCTTTTAAACGTTTTTACTAATGGAAATACTACTAATGAAAATAACAGTTTGGAGGTTTCTTTTTTGTGTAAGAGGAAGCTATAGTGCACTTAAAAATTATTTATAAACGATAGCTTCTAAAAGGACGCCTTCTCTTCATATTTATAAAGATGGTGAACCAGACAAAATGAGCGCGTTTGATGACGTCATACAAACCGTATTCGGTTGTGTTCACGCACATGTGTTAACAATATAAAAATGTTTTATTTTAAAACTAATTTTTGTGTGAATCATCCTCTAATTTATCCAAAAAAAAATTACAAGTTTGAATGTAATACCTTTCAATTTATTATTTCATGCACTATAATATATCTTGTTGCCACAACCACAAAATAAAAAAAAATGGTTCTATTAATTATTTTAATCTTTCAATTAGTTACAAAAAAACCCAATTATACTATAAGCCATAGGGAAGTAGATCTGTTGTTAGAAGTGTTTATTAACAATTTGATTGATAATATAATATTACTGAGAACATAATTATTATTTGAAAAACATAATTATTATTTCAACATAGGTCAAATTTTTTCATAAATAACTTTTAACCAATGTTTGAAATAAAAATCTTCTGCCATCATGGATGGACATGAAAGATTATACACCTAGCGTTTGCACCAAAAATGTCAAATTTCTAAAATATTTGATTCAAAATTTTACAAAGATTTGAAAAGGATAAAAAAGATTGAAATTAAATTAAAATATGTAGTCTGCCAGCCACTCTTAAAAATTATAACTTACCAGTGACTGTGAAATTAATTTTGTACTTTTTACTATTTAAAAAACCAGTATAGAAAATATAATCTAGAACTAACACACAAGGGCACATAATTCTAAATAAAAAATATAGCATTATCAATATATTTGATTTAATATTAAGAAAATTTATTTTATAAAAAAAAGTGTATTTAACAACATACTTTTATGGTTTTATGACATTCGAGGTCGCATTTGGGCAAATACCTTCAATATTTAAATAAAACCTTACAAAGATATTAAGGAGAATAGGAAGGTAAGAAAGGGTTAATCATTTTGCACACCTTGATTGGAAGGAGGAGGGAGAGGGGGGAGGGGTTGTGGTAAAAAAACAAACAACAGGGTATAAGGTATTACGAAAACGTATAGTCAATTCACCTGCTTCGTTTGCTGTATGGCCTAAGGCGTCATTCTCGCAAGATAATTATCTGCCAATGACGAGAATTATCAGGGTTCGAATCCCTGTCGGGTGTATAAAGGGGAGGTTTTCTTCAACGGTTTTCAACTCTCTCTCTCCATGCAACTGCGGGTACAACTGCCTCTGAATTCAACCTTCCTCATCCCCAATTCATTGGAGTAGTTACACGCAATATCATTGCTGAGGGAAATGCGGGTCTTAGGGGACGGCCAGACTGGGCGAGCGACTAAAATATAAAATAGAACACATTGGTTGTAATGAGAGGTGGTCAGACTGGAGCGAGCGACTAAAATATAAAATAGAACACATTGGTTGTAATGAGAAGTGGCCAGACTGGAGCGAACGACTAAAATATAAAATAGAACACATTGGTTGTAATGAGAAGTGGCCAGACTGGAGCGAACGCGCTTTAAAGATTGAACTGTTCTATTTTTCAAACGCTCGCGCTCGACCCGGTACAGTCTAGTTTACAGGCGCTGGGCAATATTATTTATGTTGGTTCATTGAGTGCTAGGAAAACTTCTCATTTTGACATTTTTATTAATATCGATAGGTTTAGCACACTTGCTACTAACAGCCTAATTTAATTGGTAAGATCATAAACCATATCAATATATATATATATATATATATATAATGTAAAACTGATATGTTAAAATATCTCAATATTATCAAAGTAGGCCTTTACAAATAAGAATCATCATTAGCGTGGAGAGAGGATGAGAAAACCACAACAATAAATCACTTGTTAAAAACCACCCTCAGTTCACCGAGCCAAGATTCGAACCTTTGCCTCCTAGTCAACAATTATCGAGAGCTATCTGCTAATCACGCGCTCGCTCGCCAGTTTGGCAATTCAGTCGCTCGCTCCCACGCTCGTCAGTCTGGCCGAACCCATATGGATAAAATATTTATCTTCGCTCTCTCTCTTAGTTAACTGTTGCCGAATCTCCTTGCTTTCAGTTACGTCTAAAGGTGGCGTGCTGGGGTAAGAAGGAGCTACTGGCAACCTCGACTTACCGGCGTTTCGAAACTTGTCTTATATTTGAGAGTAGAATTTACCAAACAAAAATGAGAAAATGACAACGCTGTTTTCCAATAGTAACCGTGCAGTTTCCGCAGCGATGATATCCAGTGTAGTACATATGCGTATAATCTGAACAGGTAGTAAGACGGCGTGAAAAAAAAAAAAGAAATTACCAAAATTACTCCAAACCAAGTTGAAAGTAATCGCGTCAAAGAAAAAATAATTTAAGATAAACTTGTTTTAAAAATTGAGGAAAAAATCGGTTTAAGACATAAATCTTATTTCAAAACCCAATGGTAGACTTAATATTCAAGAGTAAGATGGAAGTAATCTATTTCATGAGCAATGTTATATTTAATGTATTGAAATATAAACGAAATGACCTATGTTTTGTTGACGGGTTTTATTACTAGGGTAAAATTACGAAGTAAACATTTGTCGAACATTTCAAAGCGTCGCATCTCTCCGAATTACGTAACCCCGTCTCATTCCAACCTGCCAGCGAGATAGGATGGACAAGACTTGGGTGGTGGGGGGGAGGGGCGAAAGGGGAATCGCGTCCCAGTCTTGTCTCAAGGACACACAGGCTTCTTTACCGCCGCTAACGAGGGGAAATGGGACATCTCATTACCACAAGGTGTTTTTACTGAAAGGGGACCAGAGGCCTTCAACATTTCCTCGTTTATAATCTGTATTTGAGTGCTCCACGTCTTACTACCCGTCCGGGATATCCACATATTTACACTAATGTGGTAGAAATGAGGGAGGTAGAATAGTACCGTGCTCCACGTCTTACTACCTGTCCAGGATATCCACATATTTACACTAATGGGGTAGAGATGAGGAAGGTGGAATAGTACCATGCTCCACGTCTTACTACCTGTCCGAGATATCCACATATTTACACTAATGTGGTAGAGATGAGGAAGGTAGAATAGTACCGTGCTCCACGTCTTACTACCTGTCCGAGATATCCACATATTTACACTAATGTGGTAGAGATGAGGAAGGTAGAATAGTACCGTGCTCCACGTCTTACTACCCGTCCGGGATATTCACATATTTACACTCATGGGGTAATTAGCTATGAGGAAGGTGGAGTAAAAAAAATGTATCTGCTTTAGCGTGGAGGCAGAGTGGACAACCCAACCATTTTACTAAAAAAAAAACACGTCAGGGGGATTGGGTGTCTTGTATGCTTTAGAATCAAGTAAGTATGTATTTAATGTAATATTAATTTGATTAAGACCGACAATAATTTTAAAATAAAATAACCCAGTTTTATTATGTGTCCATAGACTAGTTAGTGCTAGTTGCAAAGAGTCCAAACGAGGCACTTATAGCACTAAAATAACGGTACCACATATGTTTCTACATTCAAATAAAGAAAAGGTATACACATGAAGAATAGTTTTGGCGTCACCTGCCTCGGTGGCATAGTTAGCTAACGCACTAGTTTCGTGTTGAGCTAGACTACCGAGGATGGGGAGATTGCGGTTAGAGTCTCCCTCGGGTGAACTGGGGGTGGCTTTCCCTGAATGATTTTCCACTCTCCCTCCAAGCAAGTGCTGGTTCACTTCCTCTAAATTCAACCTTCCAAATTCCTAACCTATTATCGTAATCAGTACTTAAGCGTATAGTCCGAACGGGTAGTATGAGACGCGGTGCTAATAAGCTAAGCGGCCTTGAAATATATTTATTGACATACGTTCGTTTCTAATAGTCTTTCTACTCGTATAGGTCATTATGCAAAGCACTTAGGTATACAAATATTAGTACCTGTAATAGTCCGCCAACGTATATCACATTAGTGGATCATTGCAGCGGGGTGGCCGAGTGGTCTAGGGGTAAGGTGTCAACTTCTGTGCTGACGTCCGGGGTTCAATCCTCGGTCCCGGCACTAATTTATCTGATTGCCAAACCCTTCCTTCACCTCTGACAAGATGTGTATTAATCACAATTTGTGAATGTGAGGAATGCCAGGCCTCTACCGTGGTTCGGATTCCACGTTAAACTGTAGATCCTCCATTTAATCTCACAATCACCCTACCATTACCGATTAGCGTAAGTGCGTATAACCCGAACGGGTAGTAAGACGCGGTGCTAATAATAATAATCGTTGCAGCGATGGATGTAGACTATTGCACTAAAATGTATTCAAATGTTTTTATCGGAATGAAAAGTTCTATAAAATGAGGCCTCACTCGACTTTCTAAAGTCTGGTTTTAATAGGAAGCCCGTTATAAGAAAAATTGGAACACGTATTGCCACAATGGCGAAGGGAAAAAAAACCATTATATTCTCAGTATATTTAATTACTAATGTAAAGATAAATTATACAATAATCCCTAAGAAAGTATTACTGGAAGTTTTTAATAACGTTTTTGATCAATTTTATAGTTAATAAATAAAATAAGACTTATTTTTAGAACACCGAATCTTAGTGACTTTAAATAAATGTTGGTAGTCGATTGTCGTATTCCTATAACATCAAGGTTTAGTCAAAGATTTACTCGTGAAAGGCTATACAGAGCAGGCCGTAGTGGCGCATAAGTTTGTAAAATCTTTTGGACGCAGTTTCTCTTTTGATTCGTATTCATGGCACCTTAAACAATGGAAAAAAACACAGGTTGCCACCAATTCTTGTTGTCAGGCTTCCCTTGCGTCGCCATTATAAATGGCGGACGGGCCAGGTTTCATTGACGTAATTATTTCAGTAACCGCTCATTTGATTTTAATAAAAAAAAACTTTAAGATCATATAATATTCTTTAAAATGTGTTATAATCCATTTTTGGATATCTCCTTTCGTTATCCTGTAAAAATGCAAAAATCCTTAAGCGGAATTAATCACGAATTAAGCTGAGCTAAGTAAACAAAAATAATTTTATGATTCCAGCTATTGTGACAGAAGTGAAACCCCACACCCTTCCATGACTGAGCTGTGGGGCTTCTCCATGTGCTCGCATCAGTCACCATTTAGCGTTCACGTCAAGTAGTGTTATGTCCAAATGTGTAATTTAATATCTTGCTGTGTGCGCGTATGGTAGGAATACTATTAATACTTAATATGTCTATTCCAGTGGTGTCAGTGACAAGGAAACATTCTGGTAACGTTAACGTTCGTATTTTTTGTAATGAGGTGGAAACCTAATAGTTAAGCCTAAAGCAGAAACATGTTTAACCATCCAGCATGCATCAGAACGGCGTTCAGGTGTTTCAAAATGATTTTTTGAAATGTTTCATCCGAATCAGATAAACCAATCATTATCGTGGCACAAATTGTGTCTCGCAAGCTTTATGTTAACGAAGAAAAAATTCTAGGAAGAAAAATCACATTAAAAAAAAAGAGTTAGACAGTGCTGAACAATGTGACTACGACGATGGACCTTTTCCTCAAGTTCTCGTCGCTATTCTGGTCAGACAAATGTTCAAGGTATGGAGAGAAAAATACATTTGTATTATTTGCAAAAAAAAAAAAAAAAAAACTAGGAACAAGAATATAATTTATTTCTTTTATATGAGCGGCCAGAAGCCGAGAAATTGCTACAAGTAGCTTGAACTAAAGCTGATGGCTTATTTACAAAAAAATATGTACTTGTGAAAGAGACTATTTGTTCACACAATGAAATAAGACACCATAAGCCATGCCTTGGAAACTACAGTTACATTTGGAGGAATTCAGGAAACAAGAGTGGACGGCTCTCGCAGACAATTCCTTGTGAACTTCTACAAGAATCACTAAATTAGTTATTAGCACATATAGGGACTGAATTAGAAAATAAGGCTTTTGAACTAACTTATCTGACCAATTGATTGTTGACATTTCTGGAGTAGAGAGCATTTGTATTCAAAACGGAACTATAAGAGATCTTCTAGATAATTTTGGTGAAAAAGTATTATTTTCGCATCCACCGGATGGATCTAAATCACCTTTTGTTTTGATGAGTAACATTCCTATGGGACAAATGGCTGAAAGAATTAGAGAAGTAAATAATTTCCATAGTAACTTGAAAGACACTGAAATTCAGCTAAGAGAATAAATATCACAACACAAATTACGATCTGAAGGCTGTGTCAAAGACGAAATTGTAGTAGAAAATAAATTATGTGTCAAAGACGAAATTGTGGTAGAAAATAAATTAAACAACTTTGAGCTTCCACCATTGTGGACCTTCTTCATGAACCATTTGTTTGCCAATGAGAAAACACAAAGTGATAACAAGTAACGTCGTGTTAAATACATTTATCTTTACTTTTATTTTTCTGTTAGAGGCATGCGTATTCCCAAGCATGTAGCCTTGGTATAGTCTGTTCATTGTCTTACTCGATCAAAGCATCATTACAATGTTGTTCAAATCAGGTCACTGCATTTCATATTATACTGCCTTACATGATATAGATGAAGAGCTTTGGCGTAAAGTAATCCGAGATAATCCATCTCAAAATGTTCCAGTTCCAGCTAATGTTACAAAGAATCCATCTCTCTTCTTACATGGCGCCATTGACAACAAAGATTTTGTGGAAGAAGAGATGATTCGAAGTCTAGACGTTCAACATCCTAAATCACTTTCTTGTCGAACTCTAAGGGAGTTTCATCATCCGAAAACAGCACCCCTTTCTAATTCGTATGTGGAGATGCCTCCATCACATTGCTCTACAGACAATAGCAATTCTGAGTGGTTACGTATTGTAACTAAAACTACAATTATTGTATTTAACATAAATAAATTAATTTGAACAAACTGCAGACGATGTCTTCTATATCTCAATCTCATGTTCACTGGCCATACGGGTAGTATTAGAGAAAATTTCATGCACATCAGATGCTTTAAATCAAGATGGATTTCGAGCATTTGCCCAAGCATACATTAGGATTAATTCTATCAGCCCTTTTTACGAGCCACTAATCTTAAGGGATTTTGGATACGAAGAACTGATTAATGAACTTAGGCCGAGATAATTCACCATTAAAGCAGTGCCCGACGACCTAATTCCACCATGTAATTGCAGGAAACATTGTATGACATTTAGTTGCATTTGCACAAAAAAAACAACTGAATTTTACTATGTGCTTGTTTTGCCGAAGATTGTAAAAATGAATCAGTTTATGTCTCATTTGATTAATGGATATCATAATAATCTTTTTTATTGAATAAAGTGTATGGATGTAATTCTTTTACATATTTACTGAACAATCCATAGGTACTCATTCATTACTATACAGAGTTATTGTTTTCATTATTTCAAATAAAAAGCAAATGCTCCAGTGAGAAATGCTTTGGCTCACAGTAACCGGTGGCAAGATTAAGATCTGATTATTTTAATATCCCCACCATGTAAAATTATTAAATGACTGAATAATGTGTGTTAGAAATGGTTGGAACTGTTTCTTTAAGTGATAAAAGATTTAGTGAAGAAATGAGTAATTCCACTTGAAGGTGAGACATTTAGTTTTTTTACTAAGCATAATGATTTTTGAATGTTTACAGGATAACGAGAGGAGATATCAAAAAATGTCTAATAACAAATTTTAAAGGCTATTTTTTGATATTCCTGTTAAAAAAAGAATTATTAAAATCGGATGAGCGGTTACTGAAATAATGACGTCAATGGGACCTGTCGCATCCGCCATCTTTAATGGTGGCCCAAGGGAAGCCCGACTATAAGAGTTGGTGGCAACCTGTGTTTTTACAATGTTTAAGATTCGGATGGAAATCTCCAAGTTTTGCAAATCTCTCGTCCAAGTAGTTTCATGTATTATCACCTCACTAGAGGTGCGCTGCTGTAGTTATGGCAGTCACCCCACCGACCCCTCTCACCCATTCTATTTTAACCCCTTTTCAGAGTGTCCTTACATTCCACAGACAGACCCCTCCCCCCCCAAGCACCAATCCTTTCAACTTTGTTACTTGCTACTCAACAAAAGACAATCTATCCCCGTTATTCTTTCCATGATGCCGGGTTTTTAGCCGAGATCTCGGGTCTGTAGAGTGACGTCCAAAGTCATAGGACTGGGGCTCGAATCCCTGTCAAAGTATAATGTTTCTGAGCTACCTTGGGAAATCATTATCTACAGTAAATTGTTACATTTTTATTTAGTTTATCTATTACTGTAGGAATATATAAATATATATTTTCTTTCCTATATTAAAAAATACATAGCCATTTCTTTTTGTTTTTTTCAGTGACATAGTTTTTTACGGTCACTACTTACGCTAATTATTTAAATATATGATATAAGGAGGTTAGAATTAAAATAAGTGCACCACAATTTGTTTGTACAGAAGATATAAAAACCAAAGTGAAAACCACACTTTGTTCTAGGTGATTGCCTGATAAAAAAAATTTGAAATATCTTTAAAAAAATTAATGAGTTAGAAAAAGGTGGCCAAGGTGGTGAAAAATTGTAATTTTTAAAATTTTATTTCAATTAAATATAATTTACGTACTATACGCCTACTTCACTTTACAAATAGGCCCTATTGTTAAATTTTTTCGAACACCCTACTAACAAGAACATTGTATTTTATGATCTAAAAAAAATCAAAATTAAATAAAGCTCGCTAAACCATGTTTCCATTTAAAATAATTAATTTATTATTATAATATGATTATAACTCGTCCAAAACCAAGTTTTTTCTTTTTTATTGCTACGTTCAGAACACATGTTATTAACGGCTTAATTTGATTGAGTAGAGATGAGGAAGGTAGCTAAGAGGAAGTGAACCCGCATTTGCATGGAGTAAAGATGGGAAAACCAGAGTGATATATCACTTGTGGGAAACCGTTAAAGGTATATATATATATACACTAGCTTTTGCGCGCGGCTTCGCTCGCGTTAATGTAGATTTTATCAATAAATCCAGGTTGTCGATTGACACAGGGAATATGACAATAAAAATGATGAACATATTGAGGATGTTAGTCAATAGAGGTAGAGATAAAGAAAAAAACAAACTACACAATATAAATCAGGATTAAGTGTAGGAGTAGAAAAGAAGTAGCGGAGTGTGTGTCAGTAGAGTCAAAGGTTATGCCTTGCCACGAATTGGAAGATCCTACTCCATCTTAAATTTTACTTACAGTTAATTAACATCCCTTATTTACTCCGCTTGTTCTTGACCGTTGCAATCATGGGCACAGAATAGATCATTATTTTAGGACTCTCCTATATACTATGTTGTTTGTCCTTCCATTTGGCGCAAATACATACAAATTCTGGGCATTGGACACACGCAAACAGGCTACATATAGCTGGCCATGGGAAAAACATGGCATTTCCAAATGCACCCCTGCTACCTGCAATGTTTGCCCTTGCGCTTTGTTAATAGTAATAGCAAAACTAAGTTTGATTGGAAACTAGAGTCTTTTGAATTGAAATGGTAGGTCAGTGGGGATTATTAGGATTTGAGGTATGATTACACTTTCCCCTTTTCCCACAACTGTTAAAATGGTGGCATAGATTATATTTTGCCCTAATTGTGTAATTGAAGCATCGTCCCATTACATAAACGGGGTGCATCTAAATTTCGCATAAGCATAACTGGTACACCTAATTTCAATTGTAGTTTATGCAAGGGTACACCCGATAGCTCCAGAGAATTTAAAAACTCAGCGGGATATGAAGTGCTCTGTTCTGTGTCCATGATTGTATCTGTTGACAAATACTCCTTTATTTCTCCCTGCACCTCTTTCAAAATATCAGTGTTGATTTTGTTAACGATTTCATATTTTGGTGCAAGAATTTCTCTTGCACACAACCAATTATCACAATTTAAATTTAGTTGTAAGTCTGGGTAAACCTTTGCAATGAGCTCCACATCATTTTCCACCAAATTAAAGAATTCCCCTGTAAGTAAAATACAGCCTTCAGCATCCGTGTCCAAACGTCCATCGCCAATTTTCAATAGTGTCTCTGCGTAATGTCCTGAATCTACGTCATTATAAAGGTGGACTCTCATATTCGTTGTTAGGCTGAATTTTTTCACTTTTGCCCACAATCTCAATGACTTGAGACAGGTTTTGATTTCATCTGAATGTGTGCCCCTCTGGATCACCGGTAGAGTTTGTCGGAAGTCAGCAGCCAGTAAAACTACCATTCCTCTTCTCTCGCAAATCCTGAAGAGTTTGGTTTAACGCCTCTATAGCTTTTTTGTGTGACATCGTACTTTCGTCCCACACTAAAAGTTTACATTGTCGTAGCATCATACCTCGAGAGCTTTTTTTGCTGAAATGAATAATACCAAACTTTTACGACAATTTTATCATTTACCATAACGGGGTGAACAGACAGAGCTTAATTAACTGAATATAATAATTCTTAATCATTTTAAGATAGATGTGCCTAAAATAACTCGGGAACAGATTTTTATTCGGGGTATCAGATTTTCTTCTGGGATACCACAGGTCCCTTTTTCTGTACTCCAGGCATCATGTTGCAATTAATTTATTCATATCAGTAGGCCGAGTTGTTAAACTGGACGACCGTCTAACAGTTATTTTTTTCTATCCGTCAGGAACAGTACTTTTTTCTGGATGAAAGGTACCCTATGTTCATTTCTATACCCATGACAGCGTGTATGCGAAATTTCATGATGATCGGTCGAGTAGTTTAGGCGTGAAAGCGTAACAAACAATAACAAACAAACAAACATTCGCATTTTTTCTGGATGAAAGGTACCCCATATCCTTTTCTGTACCCATGACAACGTGTATGCGAAATTTCATGATGATCGGTCGATTAGTTTAGGCGTGAAAGCGTAACAAACAATAACAAACAAACAAACACACATTCGCATTTTTTTTCTACATGAAAGGTACCCTCCTTTTATGTACCCATGACAACGTGTATGCGAGATTTCATAAAGATCGTTCAAGTAGTTTAGGCGTGAAAGCGTAACAAACAATAACAAACAAATAAACAAACTCACATTCACATTTTTTCTGGGTGAAAGGTACCCAATGTCCTTTTCTGTACCCATGACAACGTGTATGTGAAATTTCATGATGATCGGTCGAGTAGTTTAGGCGTGAAAGCGTAACAAACAATAACAAACAAACATTCACATTTTTTCTGGATGAAAGGTACCCTATGTCCTTTTCTGTACCCATGACAACGTGTAAGCGAAATTTCATAATGATCGGTAGAGTAGTTTAGGCGTGAAAGCGTAACAAACAAACAAACACACATTCGCATTTTTTTTCTAGATGAAAGGTACCCTATGTCCTTTTATGTACCCATGACAACGTGTATGCGAAATTTCATAATGATCGGTCGAGTAGTTTAGACATGAAAGTGTAACAAACAATAACAAACAAATAAACAAACAAACTCACATTCACATTTTTTCTGGATGAAAGGTACCCAATTACCTTTTCTGTACCCATGACAACGTGTATGCGAAATTTCATGATGATCGGTCAAGTAGTTTAGGCGTGAAAGCGTAACAAACAATAACAAACAAACAAACAAACAATCAAACACTCGCATTTTTCTGGATGAAAGGTACTTTATGTCCTTTTCTGTACCCATGACAACGTGTAAGCGAAATTTCATAATGATCGGTAGAGTAGTTTAGGCGTGAAAGCGTAACAAACAAACAAACACACATTCGCATTTTTTTTTTCTAGATGAAAGGTACCCTATGTCCTTTTATGTACCCATGACAACGTGTATGCGAAATTTCATAATGATCGGTCGAGTAGTTTAGACATGAAAGTGTAACAAACAATAACAAACAAATAAACAAACAAACTCACATTCACATTTTTTCTGGATGAAAGGTACCCAATTACCTTTTCTGTACCCATGACAACGTGTATGCGAAATTTCATGATGATCGGTCAAGTAGTTTAGGCGTGAAAGCGTAACAAACAATAACAAACAAACAAACAAACAAACAATCAAACACTCGCATTTTTCTGGATGAAAGGTACTTTATGTCCTTTTATGTACCCATGACAACGTGTATGCGAAATTTCATAATGATCGGTCGAGTAGTTTAGGCATGAAAGTGTAACAAACAATAACAAACAAATAAACAAACAAACTCACATTCAAATTTTTTCTGGATGAAAGGTACCCAATTACCTTTTCTGTACCCATGACAACGTGTATGCGAAATTTCATGATGATCGGTCAAGTAGTTTAGGCGTGAAAGCGTAACAAACAATAACAAACAAACAAACAAACAATAACAAACAATCAAACAAACAATTAAACACTCGCATTTTTCTGGATGAAAGGTACCTTATGTCCTTTTCTTTACCCATGACAACGTGTATGCGAAATTTCATGATGATCGGTCGAGTAGTTTAGGCGTGAAAGCGTAACAAACAATAACAAACAAACAAACAATCTCACATTCAAATTTTTTCTGGATGAAAGGTACCCAATGTCCTTTTCTGTACCCATGACAACGTGTATGCGAAATTTCATTATGATCGGTCGAGTAGTTTAGGCGTGAAAGCGTAACAAACAATAACAAACAAACAAACAAACACACATTCGCATTTTTTTTTCTAGATGAAAGGTACCCTATGTCCTTTTCTGTACCCATGACAACGTGTATGCGAAACTTCATGATGATCGGTACAGTAGTTTAGGCGTGAAAGCGTAACAAACAATAACAAACAAACAAACACACATTCGCATTTTTTTTTTCTAGATGAAAGGTACCCTATGTCCTTTTATGTACCCATGACAACGTGTGTGAGAAATTTCATGATGATCGGTCGAGTAGTTTAGGCGTGAAAGCGTAACAACAAACAAACAAACAAACAAACTCACATTCGCATTTATAATAGTTAGGATTTAACGGAAAAACCATCTCCAGTTCACGCAGATGAGATTCAAACCATGACCTCCCCATCAATGGTGATCAAACCAACGGCAAGCAACGGCTGTGGGTAACTAAACTTTGTAAACTAATATTTACTTTGTCTCGACACCTTGGAGTGAAAATATTGTGATCGTCAAATATTCGAAACCGAGATTTTGAAAATTGTTGACGTTTCATAGCCCCCGAAACAAAAAAGGCTGTTTCCGCAAGGCCATCTGACTGTTTGTACCTTAGTTTGGGCTAGAACCGAAACCATTTTACCGTTTGGGCTAAGACTTTGTATCTGGGTTTTAAATAAGGCACCCCCCCCCCCCCCGAGGGGTTTTTGAAATTTGATATCTAACCCTAAATTTAAGGCTAGTTTATTGAAAGGAAAAAAGAGAATAAATCTATTTTATCGAAATTTACTCTAATGGTTTTGATTAAATTTGATATCTAAACAGAGTTTATCATTATAAACAAGATGGACATTTTCATTTTCTCATGAACATGACTTTGAGGGTACTTTACATAGGACAGATTTTCAAATTTTCATCATTTCTCCGTAACTATTTGAGACTCGTAATATCTTATTATTTAAAAGTTGTAGTACTATGAAATGTAAAAATCTTTTTTTTATAAAACCAATAAGATTTGAGCTATAAACATATATATATATATATATATATTATATATATATATATATATATATACTTTTTAATCAGGGGTGTAGTGGAGTGGGATCCCTGGTGAACGCCGTTCTGGCACTGCTTTTCGTGGCAAAATATTTTTAAAAATGTTTAGTAAAATTTAATCTTTGCAATTCCAAGTTATCTAATTGATTTTGTATCAATATTATGTTAAAACTTTTTTCATACTATTAATCAATAAATTCTGATGAAATTAACAGTGCTCTATGTGAATTCCAGGAATTTTAGGGTAAGTGCGTTAAGTAAGTTTCTGCTTTAGTAATCATTAAAAGATGCTCCAAATAGCTTTTAGAGGCAATTATGTTTGTGCAATTCTTTCGTCTACGGTGGTTGGGGGTCCCAAAACCCCACTTCAACTTTGGGGTTGCTACGACCTTGCGTTTTGGAACTGCTGAATTTACGACTACACCACTGTTTTTAATACAGGTTTTTGAAAATAAATTTGATTCTTATGCTCTTTAGTTGACAAAGATGTTTCTTTTTTCCTCATTTTTTCTGTAACAGTGTTCCTTGTTCCTAAAGCCATAGAGTCAGGAGCGGCCTGAGGTAAATTTCGCACCCAGGTGGTATTGATTTTTGGCACCTATTTACGTAACCGGTGGATAATATAATCCATTAACCATAGGAGTGTAGGTAACTAACAGCTAGCAAAAGTTAGCAGATCAAATCTCATGTATCAATTTGCCAAACCATATTATCTGCAATGACCATAATACTATGTTGATTTATTGGCATTTTTGGCAGTCAAAACTTTCACAAAAACAATTTTATTTTTAATTTGGTTTTTATTTTGACAGTTCTTAAATCTTCTGCTAGCTGCCAGCTATCACATTTCTCATGGTGATTGTACTCTTGGAAAATATGAAATAGTCCATAATAAAATAATAACGTGGCTTGGGCGTGATAGAAAAATAATCCACAAACCTAACAACTCAAAACCTAACGTAGCCTGGGCGTGATAGGAAAAAATGTGAAAGGGAAACTCCACAAATGTTAAACATACGTTAAACGTTTCACTTCGAGATTGTACAAAAACTGTTAGGATTACAAATAAAACTATAAGAACCTGTTTTGTAGACAATGTCATCCTCTATTTTTTATTATAAGTTTAACAAACACTTTGACATTATGAATGGTTTGTGTTATAATTGCAAAAAAAAAAAAAAAGTTTACTGGCGCCATTATTTAAAGCTGGAAAATATAAAATAACTTTTTAAGAGTGACATTAGATTCTATTTTACTAACCACAAATTTAAAGAAATGTGTAAAATTTCATGTTAATATAAAAAATTGAACGATTGTTAAGCTTAGCAACTCCACTATCAACCCCTGTCTACGTTAGGTTTGGAGTTGTTAGGTTTGGGGACTATTTTCATATCACGCCCAGGCTACGTTAGGTTAGAAGTTATATATTTGGGGATTATTTTCATATCACGCCCAGGCTACGTTAGGTTTGATGTTGTTATGTTTGTGGATAATTTTCATTTCACGGCCAGGTTACGTTAGGTTTGGGGACTATTTTCATATCACACCCAGGTTACGTTAGGTTTGGGGACTACTTTCAGATCACACTCAGGCTACGTTAGGTTAGAGGTTGTTAGGTTTGGGGATTATTTTCATATCACGCCTAGATTATGTTAGGTTTGAAGTTGTTAGGTTTGAGGATTATTTTAATATCATGCCCAGGCTACGTTTGGTCATGTCTAGCTATGTTTGGCGCCCCCTCAAGCTGGCACCCCGGGCAGCCACCCGATTCGCACGGCCCTTGAGCCACCCCTGCATAGAGTAAGTAACAGTGTATATTATTTCATTTCACAAATCCTAACGAGTTTTTAGTAAATGTATATTTCAAGATAAAAGCAAGAGGAAGTCTGTGTGGTGCACCGTACCATTTATTTTTTATTACTAAAGTACAAAATTACCTTTACCTCTATGTGAGTAGGTTTGTGGACCTATAGTTTCCAAGACACTTTTATTTGTATTATAATTATTATTTGAGTTTACCGACGTATTGGCACAACTAGAGGTCATGTAACATCATTAAAATCATTCCACACATGTTAATGTGTACAACAAGATCCATAATTTCTGAACTCCTTTTTTTTAACAACCTGTATATACGCGTGTGTGTGTAATTTCTCTAAAATAAAAGATGTATTAAACTAAAATAATTTAATGAATATTTTCAGGGGATATAAATAATAGCTATGACACACATACCCACCCTCCCCTAAGTAAACTCCTGGATGCGCCACTGAATCTTAATATCTTCAAAATTAAGTCTGCTATAAGTGGGAAAAGGTCTTGTTCGTCTATAAAACATGAATAAAACTATTTAGAGAAATCCTTTTCACCTCTCTCTTCTTACAAAACCAACGTTATACAAATAGGTTTTATCTAATCAAGGAAACACTGTTTATGCAAATTATTTATAAGGTAAACATAATCAAGTTTACTCTGTAAAAACTTTTAACCTAGATCATACAAATACATCACAGGGAACATTCTCAATAGCTCAGGTTTGGAGGTGGCAGACGATTAGTGTCCAGTCAAGGGTTTTACCTGACTGAACAGGATATAAAATAGTTCGATGGAAGGGGGAGTAGCGGTGTTTACATGGGGAAAAAAAGACGGTAAGAAAGAGAATGCCAAAAGGGGGTTTGGGGAGAAGAGGGAGAGGTGCTTCCGAAGACAGAGCACTCTACCAGGAAGCTGCTGAACTTTTTCAACAGTTTAGACATGATTTAATTTGAAAATAACAAATTTTGTACCCGTTATTGTACTATAAATATATGTCGTGTATGATAGAACATTATCTTATTCTCTATAATAATATGATAAATTCAAAACTATATTCTTGTATTTCATGTTTTATTTCATTTAAATTTAATTGAAATTACGTCTTATTGCAAAAAAGTAAATAGTAAATTGTAACTTTATTTATTAATATAGTTCATTTTAAATTTACAAGTTTAATGCAATGCAAAAACCGCATGTTGTTACTATGCATATTTTTTAAGCAATGGCGGGCACAACTTTATCGTTCTTATATAGTAGGTGTCCATCCGAATCTTAAGGTGCCATGAATACGAATCAAAAGAGAAACTGCGTCCGAAAGGTTTTGTATACTCGTGCGCCACTACGGCCTTGTCTAATAACCCTTCCTTGGATTTTTAGATTCCTGTGTTAAATTTGAATCAAAACGTATATTGTTTCCCCCTTCATCAAGAAGATAACTTTAAAACCAACCCTCTACAAGCTCTTATCTATTTGCTAGGCCATACCCCCAAAGTAGGAATTGCGTTGTTATTATTATAAATCCAAGGGAAATATGGTATTTACCGATATAAAATCATACAAATATCAGGGTGTCCTTTGTAATGTAAGTAAAGAATGATTTTACAGATTAGACAAGCTGTACACAAAGCTGGAAAGCTACAAATTCGCTAGGAAAATCAGGTTAACCGTAGATATTCCAGGCTAGTAGTAATACAAAGTGAAAAAACTTAAAAACTAGGATTTGAACGCTTTTAAGCTATCAAAGGGTCGCGATGTCGGCAGAGAGAAAAGTTGTGGCCATAAACTGCAAAATGTTTAAAACCGCTGTAATAGTCAGTAAAATTTTTAAATCTAAAATACAGGATATGTACGATATCTGCAAAAAAAACTGAAATAAATAATAATTCAAGTTATTTATTTATGCACTGAAAAGGTCTTGTAGCTTTAAAAAGCCAGTATGAACAAATAAATAAATTAATAAATTAAAAATAGTTGCCTAAAAGCTCGGTTCAAGGCTTGATTGATTATCAACCCGAGTTAAAAAATATATATCTGGGAGCCTCCTTCCTCCCCCCCCCCCCCCATTGTCCTTCTTGTACTCTCCTTGCCATTTGGGAATTTTTCTAATTTCGAAAGGCCTAGAGTTGGGAAAAACACTTGTGTTCACCTACCCCCCCCCCCCCAATACATTTCATGCAACGCCCCTGCCTGTTTAGCCTGTTTTCATAGACTATATTCAATATCTCTTGACCTGTCGACTAAGTAAGCTCTACGAGTTATTCCAAACACCTGGTATTTTTGAAAGAGAGCGGTATACTACTACGACTACTGCAGGCTTACATTCAAGCTAAACGTGGATATTTTGAACACTTCCTATAATGTTAAGCAGCCCTACATTACTCGAGTAGAAGGGCAGATAGGATACAAGTTTATGTTAAATTTATTTTATTTTTTTCTCTTGTCAACGGCTGAAGTGGGTCCAACATATTACGGTAGACTCCGAACATATAGTATGTTTTAAAAAAGGGGGATCAGAACTTTAGGATCTTGTAGTACTCATTGAAATTAATAGAAATTATTAATAAACATAGGTTCACTAACCAACTCACAAAGTAATAAATGAAATATTATTCGGGTTTGCATTGTACAAATCTATTAACTCATAAAAAAAAGGGGGGGGGGGTTCTAAATGCTGTCCTATTTTCAAACAAATTTCACATCCTTGAATCAGAATGTTGGGTGCTTTTTGAAAATTTCATGGTTTTAATCGAATCGTCTGAGAATAGTTTTCAAATTAGAACACAAAACTATTTAAGTATTTCTATACAAAAAAAAGTGCAGAGGATTGGTGAGGGGGAAGGGGGACTGGATGCGATGGATTGATCGAGGAGTACCAATAGCAAGGCACCTGCCCCCCCCCCCCCCCGGTCCCCTGACCTTAATTATCTGGACTTTAGTTTGAAGTATGTGGATACTCAAGGGTTAGTCTATTCATCTCAAAAAAAAAAAATTTCAAACTTAAAACAGCGAGTTGAAAACTGTTTTCAGATGATTATAATGAGTCCGGTGAATTCCCCAAGAGCACGCAACAGTTCGATTCTAAGATATGAAATTTTTGTGGAAATTGAGGGAAGACATGTAGAAAACCTTTTGTTTTGATAAAGTAGAATATTTGTGCCATATAAACTCAAATAACATTTAATTTTTTAACCTAGCTTTTTTAACTACCAAAAGAAATAATTTCCTGCGTATTTATGTAAGATGGTTTGCAGACCTGTATTTACTAAAACATTTTAAAGAAGTTCAGAACCACTTTTTTTTCAATATCTTGTAAAATTTGATCAGCCCATTTCCGGTCAGTTAAATTAAGAGAAAACGTTTTAACAAATTTTGAATAAACGAACACTCACTTTAAAAGGTTAGGTGGGCTATGATGTCAGCGAAAATAGCAGCGTTAAACGGAAGCCCTATATTTATATCGAAATTCCAGATTCTCTGCTGTGTCAGCAGTGGCTTATCTGTGCAATTATTTCCCAGTGAAATACAAATAAATATTTTTAATTATAGATAGAGTTCTGGAAGAGGTGTCGTATTAAAGTTATCATCGTGGTTTAAAGGTGTGGGGGGGGGGGGGGGAATACAGGTTCTGCGTATAATCTTAAATATCATAAAAGTTTGTGATAAGTTACGTGCTTACTCCATAGTACATAATGAATAAATATGATTATACTTGAAATTGTTCCATTTCATTTTGTTCAAAGTAGGTGTCGTCTTGTATTTAATATAGCGCCGCACTTAAGGCGTACTAAATCTGACTATGAAACTGGCCCATTCCATTCTGGTCTAGGTAGGTGTCTTGTATTTACTATAGCACCACACTTATGGCGTACTAAATCTGACTGAAACTGGCCCATTCCATTCTGGTATAGGTAGGTAATAATAATAATAATAATAATAATAATATTTAGCAGCGCGTCTTACTACCCGTTCGGGTTATACGCTTAAGTACTAATTACGCTAATGAATTTGGAATTGGGAGGGTTGAATTTTGAGGAAGTGAACCCGCATTTGCGTGGAGGGAGAGTGGAAAACCATTAAGGAAAAACCACCCTCAGTTCACCCGACCAAGATTCGAACCACGATCTCCCCGTCCTCGGCGATCGAGCTCAACACGACTAGCGCGTTAGCCAACTACGCCACCGAGGCGGGTTATAGGTAGGTGTCATCTTGTATTTATTATTGCACCACACTTGAAACGTACTAAGTCTGACTATGAAACTAGCCCTTAATTTTTTACACTCCTTTTTAACTTGGTAGCAGTCTTACCTTGATGGATTATAGATTTTATAAAAGTTCACCATAATGGAACTATGCAAAGTAAGCTTACTACTTACAGAATAAATGAGTGAAACACATCCGATGGAAAAAAAAATTTTTTTTGAACAAGCTGTCTCACTAATATCATAAGGCCCTTGTCCCTGTCGAGTGCAAGTCTAAAACCTATATTTGGTGGGATGGTGGGTGGGAGGGTGAAAGGCTTCACAATCGACCAAAGTATCTTTCCGCGCCGACAAGAACCGATGGATCACAGAAACCGTAGATGGCGTTAGCTAACGGACAGGTCTTGCCGGAAAAAATCATATGTTTATAAATATCAATTTTATCGAGAACGAGTGAAATCTTTATGTTAATATTCCCAACACCCCTTCTAAAATAATGTATCGATGTTTATTAATTGTTATATTTTCTTATTTTTTGTTATGAAGCCGGCAGTTTTCTATTGAAAAATGTCAATTTTATCGATACTTGATCACTGCTAAAATTATAGAGTAGGTGTGTTTATAAAAAGTATAACTTAATCAACATGCTTCTATTCTTGAACAAACCGTTTCCGAAAATAAAATTGCAAAACAATACAAATTCTTGAAGATAACCGTTTGTTCCCATGGCTCTGCATTTTCACACCAAATGAAAAGGACCAATCGCCTTAAGGGCGAAGAGGGAGGGTTCTATTTAATCTGGCTATTACAAGACATTCTCTGTACTTCGTCTAGGTCTATATATGAGAAAGTAGAGAGTCCCTCCGCACCCCGCTTCACCAGCAGCCACGTAATGAAACCGTGAAGTGATGATGATCAGTATTCCAGTCCAGGGAGCCTCTGTAAACAAAAGACTTCTTCAACCAATGGACGTGATCCCTTTTGGTTGCTATTTCTCATTAGCGTCACCTTTCCAAACAAGAGTCGTGCCTTGGCCAACTTGACGACACTAATAACATCACCAAACTGTTGAGCTCTGCAAACTTCGATGGAGGGGAAAACCGGGGCATCGCAAAGGATTTGGTGGAGGATTACGAAGCTGGACCAACAAACGTTTCTTCATGCAGAAAAATTTTCAAAGGGAGGGTCTTTAAGAAAATATGAGCACAATTTTTTTTTGCCCAAAAGGGATAACATTTACTACGCTATAGGTATTGATATCTCTCAAAAATTATAGCTTAAGATCAAATGACTTGACGTATGAATACATTAAGGTAAATCTAGTAATGAGTCTGTCAGATAAGACTATTTCTATTATAATATGACTGTAACTTAACTTTACTAAACTTTATTTTTTGGTCTCCGCGTCTTACTACTCGTCCGGGCTATCCACATATTTACACTAATGTGATAAAGATGAGGAAGGTAGAATAGTACCGTGCTCCACGTCTTACTACCTGTCCGGGGATATCCACATATATTAACACTAATGTGATAAAAGATTGAGGGAAGGGTAGAATAGTACCGATGCTCCACGTCTTACTACCCGTCCGGTATTCCAACATATTTACCACTAATGTGATAAAGATGAGGAAGGTAGAATAGTACCGTGCTCCACGTCTTACTACCTGTCCAGGAATATCCACAAATCTATTTACATTAATGATGGTGAAGGGTTTTAAGGAAAGTTACATTTTTAGAAAAAAATGTACTCTCAATTTTGTATGGGGGTGGGGGAGAGTGGAAAATAACCTAAGTGAAAATTACACTTGGTGTATCCGGAAGTAATTCAGATGCCAACCTCCCCGGCACCTGCAAACCAGACAAGACGAGACTGACGTCATTGCCCGCCGCGGTAGGTGACTGCCGTTCTAGATATAAACAAAGCAAGACACCAAGTAATATCTTAATAGAGCGCATGGAGTGTTTATTATAATCAACAAGTTAAACCACTAAAACGATAATTGCAAAAAAAAAAAAAACTGTTAGTGACTTACTTCCAAGTAGTAAGAACGCCCCAGCTTACTTAATGACGATAAGACTCGCGCCAAACCAAACAACTGTGACAGAGTAAAGTAAGGCGATAGAGATAAGACTAGCTGGCAGATTGATTTATTGCATGTTAACATGAAGGGATATAGTAAGGTGGCTTGGAGACTTCTTATGACATCTGATTGAACAGAACAGGTCGTTATGACATATTATTAAAGATGAAAGGTCGTTATGACATATTATGAAACAGGAAAGGTCGTTATGACATATTATCAAACAGGAAAGGTCATTATGACATATTATTAAAGAGGAAAGGTCGTTATGACATGTTATTATTATTATTATTATTATTATTATTATTATTATTAATAATAATAATAATAATAATAATAATAATAATAAATCACTGTGTCTTACTACCTGTTCGGGTTATACGCACTTACGCTAGTCTGTAATGGTAGGGTGATTGTGAGATGAAATGGAGGACCTACAGTTTAACGTGGGATCCGAACCACGGTGGAGGCCTGCCATTCCACACATTCACAAGTTGTGATTAATACACGTCTTGTCAGAGGTGAAGGAAGGGTTTGGCAATCTGATAAATCTGTGCCGGGACCGAGGATTGAACCCCGGACTTCCAGCTCAGAAGTCCGACACCTTACCACTAGACCAACAGGTCACCCTTTATGACATCTGATCAGAGAGGAAAGATCATTAGAACATCTGATCAAAGAGGAAAGGTTTGTTATGAAACCTGAGCAAAAAGGAAAGGTCGTTATGACATCATCTATAAGGGAAAGCCATTATATAAATATATTTTTAGCGCCGCGTCTTACTACCTGTCCTGGTTATACACATAAATAATAACTAATCAAATAGAGTAGGGGTGAAGAAGGAAGCACTTTAGGGGTAGTTTACCCGCATTTGCGTGGAAGAAGAGGGGGAAACCATCTTAGGGAAAACCACCCTCAGTAGAAACGACCGTGACTCGAACCCCGATCTTCTCAACCTCAGCAGGCCAGTCCAACAAGATAGTGACGCCTTCGACCGTTCGGCCACTGAAGCAGGTGTCATTATATTACTTGATGAGATATCACAGATCGTTAGACAATCTGATAAGAATATTTCGCGTTGTTATACAATCTGGTCAAATTATTATTATTACTATTATTATTGGCACCGCGTCTTACTACCCGTTCGGGTTACACGTACTTACGCTAATGTGCAATGGTAGGGTGATTGTGAGATGAAATGGAGGACCTACAGTTTAACGTGGGATCCGAACCACGGTGGAGGCCTGGCATTCCTCACATTCACAAGTTGTGATTAATACAAGTCTTGTCAGAGGTGAAGGAAGGATTTGGCAATCAGATATATCCGTGCCGGGACCGAGGATTGAACCCCGGACCCCCAGCACTGAAGTCTGACACCTTACCCCTAGACCACCAGGTCACCGGCAATCTGGTCAATATGATCGACTCAATATGCTTTGATTAAATAGATTATTGAAAAGGTAGGAAATAATATTTCATCCGAAATAGTCACCTACCCATCCCGTTATACAGTTTAAACTACAAGGTCCTGTTTTGAGCTTTTCAAATTGAAAAATTATGATTAATACTTCTGTCATTTTGGATATTTAACCAGAATTAACTTTATAAAACTTATTTTAAATAAAATTTAAAAACAGCCAGACTTAAATGAGCATTTTTTTTTTAATTAAAGTAATTTTGGTGTTAGATGGTAGTACTTACTACACACCCTTTAAACTGCGGTGTAAGTCTTTTCTCGATCTGTGTAGAAAGTTTTGCCAATATGTTCCAATAAAATAAAGTTATCTTCTCAAATTTCTCTTGCAGCCAACATAAAATAAATTACACTTTTATATTAACGACGTTGCCTACTTGGATATCTCGAAGCTATTTTGTGAAGCGGGTTGTATCTTAATTTGACGCACCTAAGCCGTCTAAGAGCTATCACACTTAGATGACAATTTACGAAATAAAGGAAAGAAAAAAAGAATTCACCCTTAGAGGGCTCTTGTCTATTATATGTGCTGATAACCCTTTGCCTCTTACTCTGATGAGTTTAAACGGTCACTTTAATATTTGCGTCTTGAAAACATCGACTTGCTGTTTAATTTCATCCTTTTCTTGTTTCCTATTCTAGATAGACATATGCTCAAACGGATTTTTTAATCTACATTCTGGCAGGAAGACTTCTACACGCCATTTTTGTGACAAAGATGAATAACTTGAGTTGTAGAGGATTTATAAATAAAAAAAATTACAAAAAACTACTTCAAGATAAAAAAAAATGTTGTGACACTGTAGGACTATTTTTAGATTCATTTAAGAATGTATGGGTTTTTTTTTCAAAGTTATATCTTTAAAACTCGCCGAGTTAAACGTAATTCACTAACATGGGAAATCCTTGCTTTACCGGTCGTGACGTCACAGGTAGGCAAGTCCTTAAAATAGATACATTTACTAAAAACAAAATAATACATATTGTTTCAGAAAACAATTCACCAAAGAGTGCAAGTGAAATAATATCCACTGTTGCAGAAACATTTAGTAAAGAAGAACATCAGTGTCCACCAAATAGCCTAATAGTCCAATTCACATTTCGAGGACATGAATGAAACAGTATGTATAAATGCTTAGAGCTCAGAAACTATTGGTTTTATAAAAAATACCTTTCAGATAAAATATTTTTATTTTTAATCGTACTGTACTACAACTTTAAATGATAAGTTGTTTAGTATCTCAAATAGTTGTGGATATATGATCAAAAGTGGATCTTTCTGTTTATGTAAAGTAGATACCCTAAGAATCATTTTCATAAGAAAATGAGGTTTTCAATTTTTATTGTAATGTTAAATATTACCAAGATACCAGATTTGATCAATTTAATTTTTTTAACTTTTTTTTTAGCACCGCGTCTTACTACCCGTTCGGGTTATACGCTTAAGTACTAATTACACTAATGGATTAGGAAAAATGGGAAGGTTTAACTTAGAGGAAGTGAACCCGCATTTGCGTGGAGGGAGAGTGGAAAACCATTTAGGAAAAACCACCCCCAGTTCACCCGACCGAGATTCGAACCTCGAGCTCCCCGTCCTCGGTGGTCTGGCTCAACACGACTAGCGCGTTAGCCAACTACGCCACGAGGCGGGTCAGATTTGATCAAAATCGTTAGAGTAGATTTATATAAAATAGATTTTCTATTTTTGCCCTTCAGTAAACTACCCTTAATTTTAGGGTTAAACATCTAATTCCAAAAAATCCTTGGTGGAACCCTTGAGAGCAATTTTTGAAAAACATTTTAATAGTTAATAATGAACGATTAAGATTAATAGTAATAGAATTCAATTTTTGGTAAAGTTGACAATCTGTTTTAATTTAACATGTAAAAAAAATGTATGTATGTATGTAATATAATATATATATTTTATATATGTAATATAATATATATATTTTATATATGTAATATAATATATATGATATTTATGTAATATAATAATAATAATATAGGAACTATAATTTGAATCATAAATGAAAAAAAATGTTGGTAATAATAATAATAATAATAATAATAATAATAATAATAATAATAATAATAATAATAATAATAATAATAATATAATAATAATAATAATAATAATGACAAGCTATAATATCTTATGATGACAAATATGATACAATCATAGAAGTTTTAACAAACATCTAAAAAATTTGAAACATATTAAAAATTGTGGACTTTTGAGTCAAATTGCATTAAAACAGTGCAAGATGATGTAAACTTGCATATATTACTTGTCTTGCGTTATATTTGGAAATTAAACAGAGTTATTTGTAAGTGAAAATATGAAGAGTGGAAAAGATCTATAATTCCCTGTTCGTTGGATATTTGCTGCAGTCACTGCAACGTATTTGAGCTTCTATGTGTTTCGATGTTACAACGGCATCATCATAAGGTCAGAGTTAACAACACAACTTTTTAACTCTGAGCTGATGATGATGCCGTTGTAGCATCGAAACAAGTAGAAGCTCAAATACGATGGAGTGTCTGCAGCAAATATCCAAGGAATAGGGAATTACAGATAAGGAAGGAATTCCATTTTGTTACGTATCTTTTTTTCATTCTTCATATTTTCACTTACAAATAACTCTGTTTAATTTTCAAATATAACGCAAGACAAGTAATATATGCATGTTTACATCATCTTATCATAACAGTGTTTTAATGCAATTTGACTCAAAAGTCCACAATTGTTTCAAACATTTTATGTGTTTGTTAAAACTTCTATGATTGTATCATATTTGTCATCATAAGATATTTTAACTTGTAATTATTATTACCAAAACATTTTTTCGTTTATGATTCATATTATAGTGCCTATATTATTATTATAATACATCATACATTATGTTTTTAACATGTTAAGTTAACAAAGATAGTCAACTTTACCAAAAATTGAATTCTATTACTATCAACCTTGATAGCAAGTTTTAGCCTGATCTATAAAGTGGTTTAGGCTCTAAGCCGACAAAAGAGACAGACGTCATCGCGAAAACAACTTTTTAGGTTTCAGGGGGTCAGCAAACGTCAACAATTATCAAAATCTCGAGTTCAATTTTTATGAGGATCACAATACTTTTCTTTCTGGGGATTGAGAGAGAGTAAAAACATATTTTCTGGAAGAGAAGAATGAAATCCATCTTTCTATTTAATTTTAACTAAATTGAACCTATCTTGTTGTCAAATAACGAAAAAGATTTTTTCCTGCGCGGTTGTTTGTTTGTGTGTATGAATTTACAATCCGTTTACCCCGAAAAGTAATAGGATTACCTTAACAAATTAAATCATGGCCCCATCTACTAAGTTATATCATAGTAGAACCAGGAGAGGTAAGCTAGCTAACATTGAGAGTTAACGAAATGTATGTAAGTACTTCACAGGTCGAAATTAGCAACGAATTGACTACACTGTTTTGTATTCGCTTAATCTATTATCAGAAAAAAAACTATAAAACTTATTACTAATATCCCAGTCATTTTGATTTTAAGAACAATATATTTTACTTTTTCGTTTTAATTTAAACTGATGTGTAGGCCAATCATTTAGAAAACATTTTGTTTTGGTCTATTTTTTCTCGATTCGTTAAGTTTTTTATTTATTACCGAGTTAAAGATTCGTTTTAAAAAAATTGTTGTAGATTTAACTGTACTTTTTTGTATATTTTTTTCTCCAAGAATGTGATTGTAAATCAGATCTTCAAACATGAATTAAGACGTGGAGCATGGTACTATTTTACCTTCTTCATCTCTACCCCATTAGTGTAAATATGTGGATATCCTGACGGGTAGTAAGACATGGAGCACGGTATATTCTACCTTCTCATCTCTACCACATTGTGTAAATATGTGGATATCCTGGACAGTAGTAAGACGTGGAGCACGGTACTATTCTACCTTCCTCATCTCTACCCCATTAGTGTAAATATGTGGATATCCCGGACAGGTAGTAAGACGTGTAGCACGGTATTATTCTATCTTCCTCATATCTGCCACATTAGTGTAAATATGTGGATATCCGGACAGTAGTAAGACGGGAGCAAGTACTATTCTACCTTCTTCATCTTACACTTAGTGTAAATTGTGATATCTGGACAGGTAGTAAGAGTGGAGCACGGTACTATTCTACCTTCCTCATCTCTACCACATTAGTGTAAATATGTGGATTCCCGGACAGGTAGTAAGACGTGGACATGGTACTATTCTACTTCCTCATCTCTACTCATTAGTGTAAATATGTGGATATCCCGGACAGGTAGTAAGACGTGGGCACGGTACTATTCTACCTTCCTCATCTATACCACATTAGTGTAAGTATGTGGAAACATCTGGTTGGGTAGTAAGACACGGAGAATCGGGGGGGATAGGGGGTGTGAAACCACAAATACCACACTCGTAAGATATGTACTATAAAAAAAAGTTTGTTATAATTTATAAATGGCCAGTACTGATAAATGAAAATAAAGAACACAATGATGATTGTATTGTTCTGGCAGCAACGTTCAACCAATATAATATATAATAAAATTATGTTTTATAAGTCATTGTTTAAGAAATATAAGAGTAAAAAGAGTTTCTCATCATTAACTTGACCTTCATAGAGAATAAACACATTTTCACAGCTTTCAAATGGCAGAAGATTGAAACAATGGCCTTGAATTCTCGAATATAAAATTCTAATTGTAAAAGGAATTTCACGGAGCTGTGAGTTCGGTAGATTAAGTATGTATTGTAATAACGATAGTTATTTATTTATTAAAAATGCATACGACCATTTCATACGTGAATCACGTATCCCCGGCCTAGAAACCTGTCAACACCGAATACCACTTCCGGTCTGTCTGAAAATATAAATCTGCGTCATCTGTTAATAATAATAGTATATATCACAATTTCAGATGGGATGCTTTTTATGGTAACACAGCCCACTAATTTGTACTTGTACCTTAATTTTGATATTGTTTGAACCATAAATAAAGCCATATATTTTGTTCATAAAATTTTGGGGAGGGTTTGAACCCCCCCCCCCCCCCCGACTACGGCCTTGAAACCAACTCTCATTAATTAAGGATTTTTTACACACACATATATAAATAAATAAATCTGTGTACGTTATTTATTAGATAGCAAGAATACTTTTGACTTTCTTTGCGAGAGCAAACAAATCCAGAGAGGACTAAAAAGTATTTCAAAGAGAAGGGGAAATATTTTATCCGAGCGTTGTGAGGGAGGGGGGTGGCAGCAATAATTTCTGCATACCCTCACCCTCCTCCTGCAGGGCTCCACTCAAAAAGACCTGCCAAATCTGCGCTTCAGTGCACAATAAATGCAGCTGCAGTCCATAACGTACTTCCAGGAGTCACTGTTCCGGGCGCTTGGAGCGCTGCCGCTAAGCGAACAGAGATGGCACTGGGCACGCCAGACGGCCAGAGCCGGTGGGAACTCGACCGCAGTTATCACTCACGTCTATAGCTGTTATCTGTGGTAGCGCGACGAGCTCTAGTAAAATGTTATGGCCATGATTGTGCTTGCGAGAATGCTCGTTGAAGGATCAACTAAAACTGACAGCAAACAAATGGGACAAGGTCGCACGCCAGGATTGTTTGTTAGTTTGGCGTACAGTAAACGTTTAATAACTTAGCTTCAATCCTTTTATTTTATAGGAAGAGCTTTTTAGAAAATACAAACACCTATAAAACACGAACATGTCCTCCCACCTTCATCGGTATAATTATTGCAGGACGTACTACATTCGTTAGTATATTCACTACATTCGCCAAGTTAAGTAGAGCTAGTTGGAACTCTGAAGAACACTTAGGCCTATTGGCCAAGTATAAACGAAAATACATTCCCATGTGTGATGTGTGGTACTAGAGCAGAGCCTATGTATGATTATTCATATTAGTGGGTGGGTGAGAACATATCATAGGACCAGTGTTGCCAACTTTATAGTCTCTAGCGATAATACATGGACTTGAAACGGATTGTATTTAGACCGGTAGGATACTACTTTCTGACATTATGTTGATGAACCATCCAATTTTCATAAACAATAATAATTTATGTAAAATTTGTTACTCTATCGCAGGGCACAGGATATTACTTTTAGAAAATATCCTAAAATTGGATTGTACGGGTGGTGAAATTATATCAAAAGTAGTATCCAGATCGTACAGTTGGCAACACTGCATAGGACATAGATACAGTTTTAACAAGCTCTGCTTACTCTGGCAACACCCCAAGCCACGCAACTGACTATATTGTACCTTTTTGTGATTCGGGTAATCAGCAGCAAGTCATAAATAAAAATAAAAATGTGAAATTACATCGTCGATCTCATTGCCAACGTTGATATTGGGAGGGGGTTGCACGCTTGTAACTTTGTTTATTCCATGCGAAGGGGAGGATGAGGGGTTGCAAGCGTGAATGTTTGTTAATAATTTACCAGTACATGTTAGTGATTCCATGACATGGAACGATCAACAAACGTGTATTTTCTTTGATGTCGGGTCCCAATGGACAGATGAGAGGAATCGCCTCGCCATCAACAAAGTCAAATATATCATCAAATGCATGTTCAACTATAAAACATGTGGCGCGTTTATAAGAACGTTGAGTGGGAAAAAATATTTCACTAAAAGGTTAAAATCTATAGAAAAACTTGTATCAAAAATGTATGTTTGAAAAATAATGAATAGCCTATTTAAAATCTCACAAATAAATATTTTGAAATCATAGATGAAATATGATTGGTTTAGTTTGTTACTTTTTTTTTTGCTTACTACCCATTCGGGCTGTACACATATCTACTAATGATGCTACTGTGTTAGGGATGAGTAAGGTTGAATTTAGAGGAAATATACCCGCATTCACATGGTAAGGTGAAAAGCATTTAGAAAAAAAATAGCCTCAGTATAAGTGACCAGGACTCAAACCCTGATCTGCCCATTATCGGCAGTCAAGTATGTTGTGAAAGTGATGCCTTAGATCAGGTGTAGGCAACTTGTCCATCGCGATAAACCAGTCGATCTTGCAAAAATTTTCAGTCAAGCGTGTAAGAAAACTAATTCATCATTAAAGTCAATTTTTGGATCTTCTAAACTCCCCAATATACTTTGAAATTATTTTCAAATAATATTAGAGAGTGACCAAAATAAACTTGATTAGTAATAATCAGTAATTTTATAAGAAAAGAAAATAATTTATTATTAAATTTAATTTTTTTTTAGAAGGGAGGGAACATAAGTTTTTTGAGGAAGGTTGATTTGAAGGAATAAATAAGATGCATATACCAAAAATACACCTAGGATTGGAGAAACGATGCATGATCATGGGACCTCTGACATTCGACCATGGAAGCCGGTAACAAAAGTTTATCTCATGGCCAAAGGATTACAGTGTAATAATAATAATAATATGAGATGCTCTTCCCATCAAGTTTGGGGGGTAGGGGAGGGGGGATCATTTTAGGTTATCTTAGCTTGCGGGTTTTTTCAGATCGATGAACTGACTGATGGCAGACTTGATTGATCAATTATCTCAATCCTAGTTGACAAGTGAAATGAGTGATGACCGAGCAGTCCGACAAAAGTGACACAAATGGGAGTAAGATGACGAAACGTGACATTGAAATAAATTCTATGCACTGGTTAGTAACAGCTTAAACCAGTTGACCTGGGCAGGATGAAGAGAGTGGATAGTGACAGTACTTCTAGGGCAGTCTCAAAATGGCAATTTTGCTTTTCTAAGCCAACTACAATCAACTAACAAACTATAGAGTTTACTTTGTGTCAGCTCACTCGATAATTACTAGTTTAGTACATATCATTTAGTTGGGCACCACTTTTAAAGAGTCCATTACTCTGTGACTTTCCCATGTTGTCAACTCTACTATGCTGACCGTCTTTTGAAGATGTCGTAATTGGACATATAATTACTTATTATGAAACTCAGAAAAAAAAAATAATAGGAGAGAGTTGCAATTAACTATGATGCATTCATTAATAAATTACTGAGAAATAATTTATACTTGGATAAGTGTCAGTAAAGAAACTAAACTGCTATTTGTAAGTTTCTCACTCAGACTAGAGACAGTTTAACTGCCCAAGATTGCTTTAATTATAATAGTGGCTCATACCGAGCACATAAGACCAGGAGTCTGGACACCACTTGCCTCCACCTTTCAGATATGTCGACTAATGATACATTTACCCGCTTCAGTGGCTGAATGGTCTAAGGAGTCACTCTTGTGTAAGACTGGCGAGCTGATAACGAGGAGAGCGGGGTTCGAATCCGATTGGGTCTGAGGGTGGATTTTCCTATATGGTTTCCCACTCTCCTTCCGTACAAATGCAGGTATATTACCTCTAAAATGCTTCCTTCCTCATCCCTAACCCATTAGAGTAAGTATTATATGTGTATAACCTGAACATGTCATAATATGCAGTGATAAAACTAAAATAAAAATAAGAATACTTTTAAATACAGTTAAAATTCAACTTTTCTAAACAATGAAAAATAAAGATAATATCGAGTGATGAATTATCATTATGTTAGCAACGCTAGACCTAAATACAACAGAAGTGGTCATTTGAATCATACAATTGGGTGTAAAACAATCTGTGTATTATATATACTTTATCATTAAAGGCCTTAAGTCAATATAAACTGTATTGCATTATTTGAACCAGATTACAACTCCGTGTTATTTAAAATTCCTTCAGTTCACAAGCAATGAGAGGCCCAACTTACTGAAATCAAAAGTATTTACTAATGTTCTATATATTTTTCTATTTTGTGAGCATTTTGTTTAATTTTGAGGGTGTTTGTAATTTAATTTTAAAAATATTTTAAGTCATTGAAGGCTTATATTTAAGGGAATTTTGAGGGACTTTTTAGGTCATAAATATTTGGGCCATAGTCATAGCAAAGCTATTTACAACTCAACCAAAAAAAATGGCCCAAGATAGGAATTACAAACTAGTTCAAACATAAATTGTTCAAAAAATTAACATTAGATAAAACAACTGAATTAAAATTATTCACTTGGTTTTCAGAGTGAAAATGTTGAGTATTAAAACAAAAATTGAGTATCTGGACTAGGTAAGAAGAATGGGTTTGTTTCTAAAAAAAAATAAGCTTAGTGAACACCAATATAATCGTTTTCTCTTCAATGAAGACTGTTCATAATAACTAGTGATTGGAGGGGTCAACTGAAAAATTAAGGCATAGGCACAATTAGCAATTATTTAGTGGAACAGAAAAAATGGAGACAGAAATAACCATGTACATACCTCTTTTGGGGGCGGGGGGATAGTGGAGGTGGGTAACGGGGGTATGGTTACAGTGGTTCATGGCGAGTCCCCAATTGGAGTTTTCAAGAATTTTCTTTAACATAAATCCCTCGTGAACCAATTTAAAGTGTTCCAATACATATGTCGAGTTGGAAAATAAAGTTTCAATCATTGTAAGCTAAAAAGTCAAAGTGAAAAATGTTATACACAGAAATATTTTGTAGTTGTTTTACTAGCATTTTTAACATTGAGATTGATTCTCTTTATATCCTCACTGAGAGGATGTTTTTCCCAAATTCAGTAAATTACTAAAGGTGTCTCATTTGATAAATTATTGCACATGTCCACCCTAACTAATGACCCATAGGCTAGAAGTCCCGGTTCAATAAGAAATGCAAATGTTCGGGTTAATTGACTCTTTGTCTGGGCTAATTCTTTAGCACAGATATTAACTCTCCTGGTACAATATATACTATGTTGTTAGTTTTAAAAGTTGTGTACAGAAAAATGAACAATATATTTTTCGATACTATCCAAAGATGCCCAGAGGAGTCAGGGTATCTGAATAAATTCAATTTTGTTGTTCAATTTTTGTTTCAAACTAAATGATTATACCAAATTCTTTGCTTTCTATTAAATTAGTATTTAAACTGTGCATATAAAAAAATGGAATTTTGATTTTATTAACAAGTTTAAATATTATATTTACATTGCTAGCCACCTTTAAAAGAAACAGAAAATCTTCAAAAAAAGAGCAATGATTTTTTAAAAGAGAGAGGTTTAGGTGAGCGAGGGCCGTATGAGGTCCTGGGACAAACTCCTTCATTTGCTGTAATCTCTGGGCAAACCTGAATATTATCGTCGATGTCTCCAACACTGCTGTTACTGTCACTATTATTAATATATTATAGATGTGAGAGTACCCCCATAACATTTTTTTAAATAAAATAAGTATTTAATAACGATTTGTGTATGGTCAAAAGAACGAAACAAATGTGTAATTTAGTTAATCAAAAATAAAATGTAAATTAGATTAAATTAAAGTGGTCTGTGTATGAAATTACACAGCTCTATAGTTGAAAACTAATAAATGCAGTTTATAGTTGTAGAATCAGATGTTACGTACTAGTAATGATGGTTAAGTAACCACATCAGTAGTCACATAGTCTAACGCGCCAATCTCATGTTGGACTGGATTGCCGGTGACAGAGAGATTGAGGTATAAATCCCAGTTAGATATATTGAGAGTAGTTTTCCCTAAATGGTTTCCCACTCTCCCTCCAAGCATATATTTGTGTAAATTTTCTCTGAAATTAAACCGTCCTCAATCCTGCTCTATTGGTATAATTAATGTATATGTAATATGAAAGGGTACAACAATAAAGATGATTGATTGATTGATTGATGGTGTTCAGTCTTGACCGTTCTGTCTCCTATCCTCCTCTACACCTAGCTCCTTGAGAGCATAGGCCACATCGTCACATCATCTCGTTCTGGGTCACCTAGAAGTCTTTGAGTGGGAGGTATGCCATTCATGACAGTTCTTGGACTTCTTTCCGGCTGTATTTTGGCTACGTGCCCTGCCCATCTAATCTGGTTTGGTCTCATTTTTTGTATTAGATCCGGTTGCTCCATTAACTCATATATTTCCAAAGATGCAATAAGATGTGGTGTAGTTTGAAATAATATTACATTTTTTTCAAAAAATTCCTGTCATCTGTCTGTCACCAATAATCCAGTTCAACATGAGAGTGATGCATTACATAATTGATTATTTTAAGGTTGAGCCTATGATGGACGTGTGAGGTCATCAGATACTCAAGCCCGTTCCACTCTTAAATTGCAATACAGGCTTTTATGGAAACTTTACCATCTCTTTACAAACCATTGGTAGAGCCCCGTAAACATGGTTTTATTTTTAGTTAAATTTCATTTTATTAAATCTCACTTTTCGGTGATATTTCGTTTTTATTCAAAATTACATGTTATCTGAGGTGTTTCAGTATTATTTACATATAAAGTTTGTCTGTGTATTTCACAATTTTGTAGCCTAAAGTTAGCTTAAACTATAGCAAAATACTAATCAAATTATAGCATTGTCAAAGTTTATGCTTAATTTCTTCTTAATTTCTTGTTTATTTAAAGTTTTTTTTTTTTTTTGTAAAAGTGGTGCTATTTTCGTTTTATGGGAGGATTTCGTATTAACAAGACAATTTTGTTTTATTTAGCTTTTCAAAACATTGTAAATCATATCTAAAAACTATCAAAATAAAAAGTACTTGATTCCATCTTTGTATGGCACTTTTCGCTTTATCGCGTCTCACCATTTTCACAGGGCTCTAACCATTCGTTTCCCCATTAGCTTGTCCTTTTTCCACTAAAAAGGTGCCATTTTATAACAGGAAATAAACGTCCTTTATCTATATGGAAGAAGGCATTTATGTAGCATTCTGATACATATAGTGAAAGCAATAAAACAAACTACCAAATAAAATTTTAAATAACTTATTTTTTACAAAAAAAAATTAACATAGTCTCACGAGTTTCCAAATATATCACTCCATAAGTTTCATTTACAAATGTATGGGAAAGCCAATACTTTTATGGTGGCTCAAGTAACAGTCATGAACAACACCCGTAAAGTATGAACGTAATATACATAAAAAAATTGAAAACATATAAAACCCTGAAATATTTAAAGTAAAACAGGAAAAGGTTGTCTTGCTAGAAACATTGTTTCGTTTGAGTTTATATGGATATATTATGTTAAAAATTATAAAAACTGATCAAATTTATTTTTGGAAAAAAAAAAAAAAAAACTATGGTCCAATAGAACCTTCCATTTATGTGTGGTGTAATTTTGAAGTTGCAGAGTGAGAAACACGATTCACACTCTGCCTGTGCTTGAAGAAGACAGCAATGTAAGAGAGTATGTTCCAACGTTGAAACCTGACGTAATGTCAGCGCACTCATCCCATACATTTAAAAATTGATAATATTGGCAACATGCACAAATTTTAGTCAATTTTACATTCATATGGAAACCAATAATTCTTAGTTTTTGTAGGTCAATAGGCTGAATATTGATGCAATTGCGAGACAATGTTAAATATTTGAAAATATATTTTATGTGCAATAACAATTTATTATACCTTAATATACTTTTGGGTGAATAATCCAGCTTCTCGCAATGGTGGTCAATCAGGCTAAGGCGTTATACTATCATTACACTCTGTCACCTTTAAGTTATATTTGACGCGTCTTATACCCGTTCGTATAGCAGTATAAATCAGGTTAGTTATAACAGTTGGTAGTGTGTGTGCCAAATGAGCTAGGGATCCCTGGTTCCATTTCCGGTATGGTGAAAGATTTTTTATAGGTAAATATTCATGTAGAGGACTGAATGCGTTGTTCTTCTTTAGTATTAAGCTAGTGTGTTAGTTGTGTGTTGATATAATGTGTGTTCAAAAAGTGCATGTAAAATACACTAGTAAAAAAAATCTGTGGAGTTGGTTTTATCAAGTGATTTTTTCTTAGTTTCAGGTAAATACCAACGCAAGCACTCCCAGAAACATTTCCTGATCTTTTTGATTTAAACTAGTATAAGTTCCTGATAGCCAAAACACAGGTGCCAGATGTAGCTCTATGAGTAAATATAAATAAATTTATATCCTTATTGATCTTACCATCAATTAAACCTCCCTAATGATAAGTCAGGAATGTGAACCAATGCCGTCTTGGAAAGGCAAGCACACAACTTGTTTGAAACTTATCCAAGAAATCTGTCTACCAGTTATGAGTTAGTGTTATGTTTCGGCCATTAATTTTGTGCAGGCATACATAGTCTATGGTAATTTAATTGTAATAAAACCCACTTTGGTGGCAGCATGGTTTAATGTACTACTCTTGTGTTAGACTAAACTGTAGAAGACGGGGAGATCAGGATTCAATCCTGGTTGGGTGCACTGAGATTGGTTTTCCACTCTCCCTCCAGGCTAATGGGGTGCAACTCATTTAAATTAAACCTTACTAATCCATAACCCATTAATGTAATTAATACATAGACGTAGCCGCTGAATGGGTGATAAGGTGCACGGTAAATTTTTTTTTAATAAAATGTAAAACCAAGGTTATAAATTAATAACCTATTTATATATTAGAAACATCTGATAAGTATGGATGAGTTAGGTAAGTGTTTGGTAAAGTAAACAAACATTCGCATGAATAGAGGGGAAAACCATTTTTTTAACTGACTTGTAAAAACTATCTTCAGTTCGACATGCTAGAATTCAAACCACAACCTATTCATCGCAGGTGATTTTGTGCAGTGTGTGTAAAGCAATTTTAATATAACTATAAACAGAATAATACACATAAATTTATATAAACCAAACTTCAAATGTATTGCCAAAAAGTATTTTAAGCATTGTATAACTTTCAAATAGAAAAAATTTCAATTTCTTCTCAAGCAGATAAGATCTGGCAACTACATGCTCCATAAGACCTGTACTGCAATTTAAGGGTGGAACAGGCTAAAGAGCTAACAGAAACCAAGCCCAAATGAGACAACTTTGACATTTATATAAGTGGTTTCTACAGGGATTGCGTTTTTACACTGGAATCTCTTTTGGTTTGGCTTATAAGACAGAAATGTGTTGGGTTTTTTTTACATTCTAGTTACATTTTATTAGCGTGATATATGTTGTTTGCAATTTAATAAACAATTTATAAAATTTGATCAAATATACTCTTTGATTAACTTGTATGTCATATCATTAAAATCATGCATTAGTAAAATTGAACTCAAAATTTAAATATAGTTAATTTACCAATTTCCAAACTATTTTCTGTGATATTGCTACCACATTATAATACTTCCTTGCCTACTAAAGTAGAGTGTATCAAGACGTAAAAGTAAATATTATTTCCTCTGTGGAAAGCTAGACTTCTTGTCATATAAAAAAAAACTACAAAATTTGTCAAAATATATAATCATTTAAAACTAGCTAGTTCTGAGGACAAAATTGTAATAGCATAGTATAAAAGCAAGTGTATGCTTTTGGAAAAGTGAAATGTAGTCTTAACTTAAACCATGACTTCTATGTTATGGTAAATAAATTAAATAAAGATTTTGGAATGTATTGTTTTAAGGCGGAGAACTGCTTTTATTTTAAATAGATTTTTATTTAAAAAAAAGTTTTTAATAGCCTAGAGGATGGAGAAAAAGTCAATAAACAGATTGTGGTTGGGCCAAATTGTGCAAACCTCGAGTCAGGATCATCCTATGCCTAGGACACAGACAAGGTATATACTAGGCACTCAGTCCCATGGAACTTTCGCTACGCTCCTTGAGCCAGGTTGAGTCCATCAACACTGGGGTTCGCTAGTGTTATTGATTAGTGATAAAAGCACTTCCAAATGTGCAGTTGTTAAACAACTCACTTTTAACATGTTCATCAAAAAGGGACCATTGTAATCATAATGGGCGGTTTGTGTTAGCTCTTTGTGAGGTAGGATTATGTGAAGAAGGTGTTGGGTCACTACCTGAACATAACTTTGTGGAAGTGGTGCGAATGACTCGAGATGGATATTTGTGTCCTCTCTCTAACGAAACAATTTTTAAAATGAGATATTTTTAAAATATACTCCTTGATAGCACCTAGCGATACCCATGTTGAGGGACTCAATCTCTCCCAATGAGCGCAGCCATTTTAACCTGGAGTCTGTGGGTCTGGTATATACCCTGTCTGTGGCCTAGGATCACTTAGCTTGAGTTGATCACCTTGCAATCTTTATTATTTAGAATAGTACTTTTACTGTGTTTCTTAATATTAATTAAAGATCTAATTTTTTTCTTTTGTGGTATTATACACCACCAGCAAATTGGAGACACCATGTATCTTTAGTATTGTAAGGAAGAGTTTGTATGTCATGAGCACCTACCACATGCAGAGGGCTGGAATATTCAAAATGATGAGCCCCTGTGCACAAACATGTGCAAATTAAAGCTGAAATTTAAAAACTTTTACTAGATTTATTTTTACTAACTAAAAACCCAGGTTGGGTCCCAAGCAACACAGGGCTTAAAGGCACTCACTAACTTAAAAGTTACCTTCAACCTTACAGTCAATAACTAAAAAAATTTATTTCGGGCAATATTGGGTACTACAGTTAGTTAGTACCGAGTACTAACTAATAATAATAATATAGAGAATTACATTCAAAAAATAATATATATCATCTTTTAATTCATATGAAGGTATGAGAGGCCTAGCAAGCAGGTAGTGGAAAGTATATGGCTTGCATAAAAAATGGACCTAGGCCGTAGGCTGGTAACAGTAATGGATGTAGAGATTTATCTCTTAATTGTTAGAAAATAAAATGTGTAGGATTAAAGTGTTTTTTTTTGAAGACATGATTTTTTCAAATAAGGTTATTTATTTCTAGTACAATGACAATCGTGACTATCTTATATACTCTTCTAAAGTTCCTAATATGAGCCCATGTAAAAGAAATTTCCCTTCCGTCCATGTATATTTGAGGCCAGAAAACAGGAGTTTTTAAAAGTCCTTGACACACCAAGTTTCTGCACATGATAGTACTCGGTGCATCACTAGTGAGCTAACAAAGTGAGTCAACGTGGGATTACCAGAACATTTATCAAACTCAATAATAGGATGTAGAGTTTTTTTTATGTCCTGATAGATTAGCGACATCCCATCAAGAATTTTGTTGTCAAGAGACTGGAAGTGATAATAAACAGAAACCAAAATAAAGGAAGGGGATTTACCAGTAGCTCTGTGCCTTAAACAACCATCAGAAGATTACTAATATAACAGCACCATGTTGTAGCTATAACATTTGACACAATTATCAGTGTACTAGCACCTTGTCATCCCTACACCATCAGATACCTCCAGCATCAATCAGAAGTTCATAAGTACTATGTCATCCCTGTGCTAGTTAACACCTTCAGCAATCATTTGCAGTGCATCAGCACCTTGTCATCCCTAAATTATTTAATACCCTCATAAACCTTCAATAGCCAGGTCAAAATCCAATGTGCCAACTTTCCGGCCAATAGTGGCCGACTACATGCCATCAACCAAATAGAGGATCAAGGATTCTGTGCACATCCTTTACCCAAATAAAAATCATATATATATATATTAGAATATATTAATTGAAAATTTTAATTCATCTTTTTTAAGACATTAAATGAAGACAAAATGTATATACCAATATTGAGTCACAAATTAATATATATATATTTGACACCTTAACTCAGTCGGTAGCATGTCTCTCTACTGAGTTAAGGGTGCCGGGTTAGATTCCAGACATGGCAGAAAAATTTATCAATGGTGAAATGTAGGATTATCCTTTCACAATGATGAATTAATGGCTGGGGGTTGGATGTTGTGCCTGTCCTAGTCTTAAGTTATATTATAAGGCATATGAAGCTAAGAAAGGCCTAGCAAGCTGGTATGGAAAATATATGGCTAAGACAGGCCTAGCAAGCCGTAGTGGCAAATATATGGCTTGAATAAAAAACTGACCCAGACCACAGGCTGGAAACGATAATGGATGTAAAAATATATATATTTATTTATCGTAAACTATGCTATATGAAATGTTGAGTCATACAGTCCTCCATGGCCTGTGTGATTATCTGTAATAATTTATTTTCATCGCTTGTGACATGAGAAGTTGTATGGCATGTAGTTATTAATTTAAGAACCACAAAAACATTGTTTAGGATATGAGCATGTGTACAGGTCTTCCCCAAAAAAGTAGATCTTATTTATGTTTTGTTAAGACTGTACTTTCAAAACATTTTAAAATAATAAATTACATTTTGTATCAAAGCCATTGTGTATGTATTTACAACTTTCGTTTTACTACAGAAAGTTAAAGAACCATAAACCTGAAAAATCCCTTTAGGTGCTGCGGTATCCTATATATTTTACTATTGTTGGGTTGTCAATATATATTTTTTCTAAAAGATATGCTATCATTTCTTTTATATTCATAGTTGTTTTAGTTTTTGATAGAACAAAACAAATTGAGAACAACTATGCCAGTAAATATGCACAAAAACAGTTATATATATTGTATGCTATAGTTATCTATAAAAGGTATGTTGAATTCATTAACTACTGGAAGTCTGGGTGCAACGCCTTCTACCTCAGACCCTTGTTTGTTCCATATTGGTTCAGGGGAAGATGCTATGCTAATTACGACATAAGTTGATGACATCCTAATCGCCTCCCGTGACAGGAAAGGGAATGCTGAACTTGGAAAGAGAATGGCTGAACACTTCAAAGTCAAGGATCTAGGCTATGCAAAATCTTGCCTGGGGATAGAGTTTAACCAGACAAAAGGGCAGGTGACGATGCACCAGCATGGCTATGTACGCGATCTACTTTCGCGATTTGGCATGTCCACCCCTGTGGATACAAGCTTGAAGCTGAGGAGAAACAAAGTGCAGTCGGAAGACGATCTAAGATTTCTGTACCGCGAACTGGTCGAGGCTCTTAAGATACTGGGCATCGACTACAAGGCCCGACATATCATTTTCTGCAAGCAATCTGGGGCAGTTTAACAATTGCTATGGCACTGATCACTGGAAGGCCGCCAAACGTGTATTATGCTTATCTAAAGGGTTCTATCAATATGGGGTTGACCTATGGCTCAGATACAGGACCAGTCAAAGGATTTGTAGATGCAGACTGGGGAAGTTGTCCCAAAGACAGGAGGTCTTACACCGGGTATATATTCATGCTACATGGTGGATCGATATCCTGGGAATAAAAAAAAAACAACAGCGAACTGTTGCCCTGTATATAATTGAGGCAGAATACATGGCTATGTCAGAGTGTGTTAAGGAAGCCATCTATTTGCAGCGATTCCTTGTCAAGATCAGCTTTGGCGACTTGGGCGAGATGGTTATTTTCTGGGACAACAAAAGGTCAATGAAGTTGGTGGAGAATCCGATGTTCCGTGCTAGGAGCAAGCACAGTGACATCCATTATAACTTCGTGAGAGATGTACTCAAACGCAAGGAACTTCGTGTGCTTCACATCTCAATGAACAATAGAGTTGCAGACTTCTTAAATAAAGGACTGCCCAAAGTTAAACACATTCAATGTATGGAATCAGCCAAACTGGGTGATTCGCAATAGTGACTTTTTTTTGCCAACCCACTCGAGGGGAAGTGTTGGAATGTTAGTAGGGCCTATTCTTTGATAACGAGTTGTGGTTGTTTAGTGCAGCCATCTTTAAGTATGCACATGCGCATGTGCAGCGCGTATCTTTGCCAAACAATAGACAGTCGAGTCATGCCCGTTATAAGATTGGGCCGCACATCCGTGACTTCGGCACTTGTAATTTTATTGTGCTGACTAATATATGTTTTATTGTGTTATCTTGTTTATTCAGTTCACTTGACGAGCAGCGATCTTTCTCTAAAATTAACTGCCATAAGTAGGTAGCTCTAAATCCAATCTGTTGGCTAATACAAAGCCCTCCCTTATTTAAATTAGTGTGTTATAGTTAGAGCCCGGAATTTTATTTAATTATATATTTTAATCCTGCCAGTTAGAAATGTGAAGGCCAAAATGTTGACGATTTAGATTTTTTGGGATTATTTTAAGTTTTATTTTTACATATTTTAACGAATTCTACATTGGCCTATGTTTGAAGAAATTTGATAAAATTATATATTTTTAGGTTTTTTTAATTAAAATTATTACCACATAAAAATCAGACCATCCATAACTTATTGGGTCCTACCTATCTGAACAAATATTTGCATGTTCAAGTAGCGATATTCATGAGTACATTACTGCAAGATAAGTTATAAATTATATTTTATATACAGATACAACTTAGACATTATACCTATGACGAGCCAAGTGAACTGGCATATTAATTAAATAGAGATGATCAAATACATCGAAACCTATAGTATTCAAGATATTTGAGATTTGAAAGAATTGCATGCAAAAGAATCGCTTATTTAGGTTTGTATGATTGGAAAAAAACCAAAATTTTGTCTCTTTAGCTAAAAAATAAATAACAAATTAAGTAGGAGATTGTATAAAAACAATGAATTTGCACAAAAAAAGTGACTTTTTGTTCTTTATAACGTAACAAATCTGACAAATAAACGGTTTAAATCAGTAATGTGTGTTGTTAAAACCTTTTATCAAGAAATCTCTTTTGTGCTTAGTTGTAATTTACTAAACAAAACAAGGCTTCTTCTTCCATTATTTAATCTTCAATTTATTTATTTTTATTTTAAATAAAATTCTACATGTTTAAAGTCATGGTTTCACATTTAGTTTCAAAAGAAAATATTATATTCAGATTCAAAATTTGGATTTGAAACAATTTAGTTTCAACTCAGATCAAATATTAATACATAATTAAACCCGCTGCAGTGCCCAAATGGTTTGAGGCACTTCTCTCACAATAAACTAGACTGCCGAAGACAGGGAGATCATGGTTTGATTCCTGTTGTGTGTACTGAGGGTGGTTTTTTCTAAATGGTTTTCCACTCTCCCTCCACATAAATGTAGGTACAATTCCTCTAAGTTCAACCTTCCAAATCCCTAAAAATGTAGAGTACTAAGTACAGAGGTGTATAACCTGAACAGGTAGTAAGACGCGGTGCTTAAAATAATGTATAATTAGAGTAGATCTAATTATAAATGTAAATAAAGACTCAGTAAGTTGTGGATGGATTGTAATTAACAAATGCAATATTTGACAGTTTAAAAAGAAAAAGATTAAATACCTCCGAGGTGCTGGTGGCCACAGAGCTAAGCGCCGGTGACATGGCGGGATCAGGGCTAGTGGCATGTTGTTGATAATGTGGGTGGAATGGCTTTTGAAGGTTGTTGGTCGCCAGAAGTCCAGAGACTACCATAGGAGCACTGTGAGACTCCCCGACACCAACTCTGCCATCACCCTCATCGTGTTGGTGATCTTTTGACTCGCTCAGATATTGACGGACCTGCAGTTTCTGCTTTTGCATCACATGGTAGCGGGTCGGATTCTCTAGCACAGTTCGCACCTGAAACACATAGAAATATCATCAATCACCACAAGCCTACATACCTTAGATATTGTTTATTTCCTTTGGCTTTGTTTACATGGTCCCATTCATCAAACTGTATGAAGTGGTATGGGCAGAAAGGAACCAAGACAAAATATGCATTTTTTGTTGGTTATTCATGCCAACTTAAGTTTTTGGATACGGCACATTGATTTATGATCAAAGGATATAAGTCACGCTATCCTTTATAGTAGCAATGGTGATTGTGTTATGTGAAAATTGTAGAGAAACACACTATGTCATTGTTTTATATCCTTTCCCTAACATTTATTTCGGACTAGCTTGTGTACCCGTTCTTCACATAGAGAATCTATAAAGTAGCTTTTATATTTAGTATATAAAATAAACCACAAGGAATGGTAACCAAATCTTAAATTATGTTTAAATAATAATTTTTTATTGGTTTTAATTGTGATACAAAATGCAAAAGTAGGCTGAATCTGAAAATGTTTTAAAAGGTGTCTTTTGAAGATTATGTTAAAACTTCTCTCTACTCAATACTTTGAGCTCTTGCCTGTTGGTTCTAATAAAAATGAAACAAGTGTGTCACAGCATAAATAAATGGTTGTTAACGACTTTAATTTAAATCCAATAAAAATTATTTGAGCATTTTTTTAACACATTTACCTCGTTTACCCATTTTACCCATTCTACCCTTTTTACCTAAAGAGATAACTTCTTTTTTTTCCTATTTATACTTTTTACCCTATTTACCCTTTTCGCCATCTATTTATGCTTTTATCCCCATAAACCTTTTACCCTTTTTACCTCTTTAGGCTCTTTTGAGGCTCTTTGACATTTTTATTTATTTTACCCCTTTAAGCATACTCTGTCTGATGTCTTGTCATTTCTTGTCTTAAATATTTTTTTGTAATGTGATATGAAATTATCCTATGGTAATTTGCATAGTGATCAGCTTAAAAACAACAGGGTACTAGGATAGGGTCTCAGTACACAAGAAAATAAGTCTTGGTAATATTTACCTGTAGAACTTGTGAAGGTACATCGACTCCAATGCTCTGAATATTTTTGGGCACTTGTAAGGCACTTGTTTGAGTTGTAAATAAACGTTCTTGCTGCTGTTTTTCTGCTTCTCTTCTCTCTTGCTCTTGAAGCTGTTCTCTCATTAATTGGAGCTTTAGGTGAGTTCGAGAGGTAGGCGTCACAGTCTTAAAAGTCGGGGGGCTGAAAGAAAAACAAAGAAATATATTATATAAATAGCCTAGTTATTAGAGAGTAATCTGGAAGAAAATAAATTTTTGAAATAGTTTTCAATGTATATCAATATTACACGACAATGTTTATAGAGAAAAATAGATTTTTAGTAAGTGTGCTACAAAATATGGGTATAATGTGCAAATATTTGTAAGGAATATTGATGAAAGTGTTTAAAGTACTAATAACTTAAGGGTGAGTATGAGTGGTCCTTCTTACAACCTAATCGTGAAAATTGTAAATGTATTATAAGTTATATTATGAATTAATAGAGGTGAATGAAAGTTAATTATTTATTATGTGAAACCTGGAGAAAATATGTCATAGTACAAATCAATGAGTAATCAAGAAAAGGGAGAAGAGCCAGATACAGGCATGCAAGATAAAATTTCTGAGTAGGCTAGGAGTGACAAGGATGGACAGGGTGAGAGAGTGAAGGAGGAACCCCTAAAGGATAGGATAGAGAAGGCGAGATTGAGGTTGTATGGACATGTAAAGAGGATGTAAGAGGGGAGGATTCCAAGGAGGATACTTGAAATAGAGGTGGCGGGTAGGAGGCCGAGAGGAAGACCCATGGACAGTTGGATGAAGGGAGTGCAGAAGTGTGTGGAGAGGAGAAGACCGGATTGGGTCGGCGTGGAGGAAAAAAGGTGGTGGGAGGACAGAAGTAAATGGAGAGGCTTATGTTTGAGACAGACCGTGCCAGTGGCAGGAAACTGATGATGATGGTGGTGGTGATGGTGGCGATAGTTATGATGATGATGATAAATCAATAGTGCAGCAAGGATTGAATTTGACTCACCAGTGTTATCTTTGAATTTATTATATCTATTTATTCAATGGCAATGGGAACTTTTTTTATATGTAGGAAGGAGCAGTTCGCAAATACAATGTTAACAGGGGTGAGAGGAGGATATCCCTCCTCAGCCAAAGAAGATTTTAAAATTTTAATACCTTCAGAAGATATATTTAAATTAGTTACTATAGTAATTAGGTTTCAATGCATCCTTTTCCTACATTCAACTAACCTCAATATTGTATACCCCAATTTTCCTATGAAAGGACATGACTGACAGCTGTAAAGAGTTACTTGATCTACTTTCATGTATTCATACATCAAGTCATGTGATCTGAAGCTGTCACTTGATATCTAGTGTCAATACCTATAAAATGTTGACAATGTTAATTGCAAAAAAATAAAAAAAGTTTCTATTTTCTAAATTGTGCTTCAAATGTCAATTCGTAAAAAAATTAGGTAATCTTTTTTTAGCATTCATTAAAAATAATTATTTAATTTTCTGACATCATTTATCACTGTATGTGAGACAAATAGCCGAATAGTACACTCTTAATCATTAATGTATTAATTACTATCAAGTTTGTGTGTGTTTTAATTTTAAGTAGCTCAAGAGTTTGTCAAGACTGTAAGTATATTTTATAAATTTCAGTTAAAAACTTTGATTTCAGAACCTTTAATTTTAAATATATTAATTTCCATTTTTATAAAATCATTGTTTTACATATTTTTGGCCGGGCTGCCAAGAAAGCGGATTCAGGTAAGTCTAGGTTTTCTCTCTCCCAGCCAATTAGTGTGGTGCATTTTGTGGGTTTTTTCCGCCAAGTGAGCCTGGCTAGCGGCCGAAGCTTGAGTTTGGCCTAGTGTTTTTTTTAGCACCGCATCTTACTACCCGTTTGGGTCATACGTCATTGGTCTAGTGTTGCCAACTAAGCTTTTGTCCACTATATCTAGCTTTTTTTCATATTGGATGTGGCTGCTAAAATATTAAGATAGCAGCTATCAGTTCTTTTAGCTGTTTTTGAATACTATTCTAGCTTTTTTTTTATATATATATAGGAGGAAAAATACTTTTGAGTGTTAATTATATTATTTTCTTGATAAAATTAACAGCTGTACTGCTCTTTTCAAGTGAACTTAAAACATATTTTCAAAAATATGAAATAATCTCTATCTTAAATGAATTAAATTTTTAGAATAAAACTATGAAACAATATTTATATTGTATCAGGGATTTTGGCACGTTTGTATCTTTGAGCATATAGTGAATTTTATAATACCAAATCAGACTAGATTCAGCTCCGATCAGTTCTGTACCAACTTAGTTGTGTATTATCTGAGGTGTTAGCACAATTAATGTTTTGTGAGAATCGATTAGAAAACTATTCGCATTAAACTGGTTCAGCCATCTAGTTTGGATAACGTGATGAATCATCGAGTGACTCATCATTACCACATACTATGGCGCCGTCAAATATTACTGTCCGCCGCTCGACATATTTATGCTACTCAGACGTTGGATGAACTACTCGGTTAAAAATTGTTCTGGTGCCAAAAAAAATAAATGGTAGGACACAATCTCACTAACTTTCTCATATTATGTATTTAAGTCTAGAAGAAAATGTTCAAAAATAGGTTTTCAGTAAACTACCCTTAAATAGGTTTTAATAATAAGAACAAAACCATCACCTTATTACAATAAAAACTCTTTATTAATAAACTTTAAACCATATTGTTCAAATATTTTTAACTAATTTTAAATTTTCAAAAATAATTTATTTGTAAACCACCCTAAAATTATTTGTAATTTGTAAAAATAAAAATGTATTCTTAGTTAACATGAAAATTATTCCCAGATACACATTTAGAGCTCAATCTTTAAGATAAATTTCGAAAAATTTCATATTTTCTATAGTTTGTTATGAATAAATTACCCTTAAATAAATTTATTTTAGAAAAATATAGATACATTATTCATTATAATTTAAAATAGTTCCCTGGTATCCATCTTGAATAAAGGGAGTATAGATAGTATCAAAAATGTTTAAAATTTACAAAAATCAGTCTTCAGTAAATAATTATCAAAAAAAACTAAGTAGAGTGTCATATTTGGGAGATCCGCTGCTCCCTAGATATTCATTTTAAACAAAATCATTAGAGCAATTTTCTAAATAGTTCAAATTAAAAATCATCAACAAACCACCCATAAACAAATTTTACCCCAAAAAACAGTATACGGTGTTATTTTTCATGTCAAACAATATAAATCGGCCCCATTGTAGATTAGGGGCATTTTTAAAATACATTAGGATTTTTTAAAATCAGTCTTTTATAAACTACCCTTAAACGAGTTTTTACTCAAAACACTATTTATATAAACCCCAAAACACCAATTTGAAATCAAATCTCTAGGGCCATTTAAAAATATTTCAAATTTATGAAAAAACATCAGTAAACTACCCCCCATCAATGAGTTTTTATCCTAAAAACAAGTATTTAGTGCTATTTGTAATCTCAAACACCCCCAAGATACCCATTTGGAACCTAATTACTTAATCCATTTTTAAATTATTTCAAGTTTTTGAAAAAGCAATCAATAGTAAAATACCCATAAATGAGTTTTTACCCCCCAAAAAGTAGACAGTGCTATTTGTCATTTCAAACACTCCCAAGATACCCATTTGGAACTAAATCACTAGAGCCGTTTGTAAAATATTTCAAGCTTTTGAAAATTCAGTTATAAGTAAACCACCATACGTAAGTTTTCACCACAAAAACAATTATAGATTGTATTTATCATAATGTACTATCTCCAGAAACATATTTTAAGCAAAATCGCTAGAGCTATTTTCGAAATATTTCTAGTTTTCAAAAGTTTCCCATTCGTAATCTAAGCTTCAACAAATTTTTGCCCAAAAATCAATTATAAAGTGCTATTTATCATGTTAAACAAATCCTAGATATGCATTTTAAACAAAATTGTTAGAGCCATTCGAAAAAATTTTAATTCAATAAAATCACTCATCAGTAAACTACTCTAAGGTAAAGAAAAATTTTTGTAGTATAGCCCTATAGAATCTAAATATCAAGTTTGAACAAAATATATCAAATCATTTAGGATCTGTGGCCAGGGACAGACAGAATAGTAAAATACACTTTTTTAGTTCGAGCTCATATAAAACATAAAGATTCATAATATTCTTGAGATTGATTAATTTCAAGATTACAATACTTTTTCTTTAGGCCTATATGAGAAAGTAACACATAAGACCATTGATTTCTTTTTCAAATAACTTGTACAGAACTCTGCACGAACTTTCTCGCTCTATTATTTAACAATGGAAATATTTACTCAAAACTCGTAATATATGTGAAACGAAATAATATACACCAGCAAAACCAAAAATAAATTAAACTATATTTATGTAAAACAGTTTTGAGTCCCGGTTTAAAATTTTATAATTTAATTTTTAAAGAATTAATGTCTTCATTTGTATGTTTGGACTGATAAAAAAGATCAATATTGGGTCCACAAGGGTCAACACTTCGTATTAAAATTTCGACTTCCGGTTAAAATTTTCGACATTTTATTAGGTGTTGCACATCTTCCTGTCATCGCATTGCTATTAAATTCTTCATTTATAAATTTTGACCAATAAAAAATGTAAATATTGACTTTTGAGTCTAAAATGGAGATAGATCATTGTTGTACAAATATTTCTCCTAAGAGGTTCAAGGAAAAATGAAAAATTTTTTGAGAGAATTACTTATATTTAATTACTCTATGGCAATGGAGAATTATTGCGTAAAAACTTAAGTTGGATCTCTTTACAACTAAAGCTCACAACAATGTATTAATATATTTGCCGATATCTCAAAAACTTTTGGTTTTATAAAAATATATTTCATATAAAAGTTTTTTATTTTTAATAGTACTACAATTTTGCAACTATAAGTTATTTAGTATCTCAAATTGTTGCGGGGATACGGAAAATTCCGCTTCTGTAAAGTACTCTTAAAGTTATTTTCATGGAAAAATGAAAATAGCCAGTTTGTTTATGATCTTAATCAATGCCTAGATTCGAATTTTAATCAAAATCGTTAGAGCCGATTTTGAGATAATGAATTTGTTCTCTTTTCGCCCTTTATTAAACTACTCTTAATTTTAAGTCTAAACCACACAGTCAGACGGCATTGTTGCAAAGACCACTTTTTTAGGGTTCGCGGGGTAATGAGATATCGACATCCATCAATATTTCAGGTTAGATTTTTTTTATGGTCACAATACTTTCTTTACCTTTTGTGTTCGAAAAGTTTAAAAATATAAATATTTGCGTATAGCTTGAAAGTTATTGGTTTTATAAAAATATGCTTCAAATAAAATATTTGTATTTTAAATAGATACACATATTTGTAATGATAAGTAATTTCATATCTCAAATAGTTTCAGATATATGATAAAAAATGATAATTTACACATCAGGCCGGAGCCCTTTAAGTCATTTTGCCGAAATATTGAGAGTAGCTATTTTGTTTGCAATATTTATAAATGTTTTCGAATGAAATTTAATCAAAATTGTTAGAAATTATTTTGAGAAAATCGGTTTTTTCTCTTTTTACCCTTCAGTAACTACCCTTAATTTTAAGGTTAGATATATAATTCCAAAAAACCCTCGGGGTAACCCTATGAAAACCCTAGATACCAAGTTTTAGTCCGATCGGTAAAATAGTTTATGTTGAAGGTACAGACAGACAGAAATTCAAAAATAACCTTTTCGGACTCAGATCTCGAGTTCGATTTTTTTGACGAACAAAATACTTGCTCTACCTGTAAGATAGCGAGAAAGTAAAAATATGAATGTGTTCAAAGGTTTTATTTGAAAAAAATGTTTATGAAATATGTTATGTCTTAATGGCATTCTGCTTTGAATTAAATATTAGATCGGTTACTATCTTAATGGAGTTTCAATTTAATTCTTGCACGACATACAGGTATTGTACCCTATCATAGTTTTTTTATCATATTGTCTTAATACCCGTCTGGGTCATACGCTTATGTACTAATTACGCTAATGGTTTTAGGGATTAGGAAGGTTATATTTATAGGAAGTGTACCCGTATTTGTTTGGAGAAAGAGTGGAAAACCATTTAGGAAAAAGCCACCCTCAGTACACCCGACTGAGATTCTAACCTCATTTCCCCGTCATCGGCAGTCTAGTCTACTGTGAGAGTAGTGAGTTAGACCACACGGCCACCGAAGCGAGTTATATGATAGTTGTTTTAATAACTTTTGTAACTGTTCTTATTGCAGTCAAGAAGCTTACTACAGCTCATAATTCTATTAATTTCTGTGGAATGCTTCCCTCAACTATTCTTTGGGAAATTACTTTTACTCAAATTACATCTTAGTGCCCGTCTGGTAGATTCGCATGTTTACCCATTGACCTATTATGGTTTCACTATGCTTTCGATTACAGTATAGGGCAGTTATCGTGTTTTTACCTGCTTCAGTGGTCAAATGGTCTAAAGCAGGGATGTGCAAACTTACTACAGGAAGGACAAATGAGAAAAAATAAATGGTTAGTGGGCCAAAAACTTTTATTCATTGATTTTACTTCAAAATTCACTTAAAAAAAATTATAAACACACATAATAGATTGTCATAAATAAGTTTAATTAGCATACGTTGAGAATGTATAACAATCATAAATACCTTAGTGGCTTATTATAATTTTAAGTTCGTTCAGAATATGTATATGATGTGAAATGAGTGAAGCTGTGAGAAGGGGATTCTCAAGAGAGAAGACAGATGTTCATTAGTAAGTCTGTATATAAGATCGTTTTTCATAAGTTTCAAGGTTACAAACACTTGTTAGCATGAACATGAGGATGCAAACAATGCCATGTATTTCTAGGCATAATTTACCTAGAAAGGAAATGTTGATTTTGGAATAGTTTTATAAAAACACAGTTTTGTTGTGTTTAAAATAGCCTGCATTACAACGCAACACATTTAAATGATTTATCATGTGGGCCAGATTGAACACGCCAGCGGGCCATAGTTTATCAATCCCTGGGCCTAGGTATCACCCTCGCAAGAGATTGAATGAACATTATTATTACTATTATTATTATAATTATTATTATTAGCACCGTGTCTTACTACCCGTTCGGGTTATACGCACTTACGCTAATGTGTGATGGTAGGGTGATTGAGAGATGAAATGGAGGACCTACAGTTTAACGTGGAATCCGAACCACGGTGGAGGCCTGGCACTCCACACATTCACAAGTTGTGATTAATACACGTCTTGTCAGAGGTGAAGGAAGGGTTTGGCAATCAGATAAATCTGTGCCGGGACTGAGGATCGAACCCTAGACCCTCAGCACAGAAATCTGATACCTTACCCCTAGACCACCAGGTCACCCGATTGAATGAACAACCTACAACGAGTAGAGCGGGGTTTGAATCTCGGTCAAGTGAGCTGGGGTTGGTTTTAGCCTAAATGTTTTTTCCACTCTCTTTCCACATAAACGTGGGTACTCTTTCTTTGAATTAAATCTTATTCATCCTTAGCCCGTTTAAGTAATTAGTATATTTGCATACAACCCGAACGTTAAGTAAGACAGAATACAAAAAATTAAGGAAAAAAAAAATGGTACGGTAAGCCGCAAAGGATTTATAAAGTCATTTTCATGGGGAAATGAGATTTAACATTTTGTTGTAATTTTAGACAGTGACTATATACAAAATGTAATCAAAATCGTTAGAACGGATTTAGAAAAAATCTATTTTTTTCTCTTTTTGCCCTACAGTAAACTACCCTTAATTTTAGGGTTGGATATCTAATTTCAAAAATCCCTTGGAGGAACCTTATGAAAATCCTAGATACCCAGTTTTCACCAGATCGGTAAATGGTTTTGGCTCTAGACCGAGATACAAACATACAGATGGCATCGTGAGAACAATTTTTTCAATTTCAGGGGGTCATGAAACGTCATTTATCAAAACTTGGAGTTCGATATTTATAACGATCATAATTACTTCTTTCTTTGAGATGTAGAGATAAAGTAAAAGTTGAATAGTCTTTCAAGGTAAGTCTGCTACATTTCAGGGTAAACGGAGTGTACCTGCATTAACGTGGAAGGAGAGTGGGAAACCCTCAATAAATAGAAAAAAAAACACCTCGGTACACTCGATTTAAATTCGAAGCCCTGAACCTAACCGTTATCGGCCAACACGACCAGACAAGATTGACAATTGTTTGGCATGTGTTAGTAAATATATAAATATATACACATGCGTGTTTTTAACAATAATAAAAGGTGCAGAAGATTTTTTGGGCTAGTGTGATTAGGCCAAGGGTTGTATCATATTATTTGTTTGAGGTATTTAACGTGCATTGATTATATCCGCACACGAGAATTTCTATGAGCGAACGCAAAAGGGCCCACATATTTAGCCTGGAAAATTATGTTCCCATACCTTCCAGGGTTCTTTTAACATGTCACAATCGACAAGGGACTGACGGCTTTACTTGCCCTCCAAAGGGAATTGTGTTACGGATTTTTATAGATCAAGGAAAATCCGTCGACCCCAGCCGGGTCGGAACCCGCGACCATCGGGTCCTAAGGCGAGCACTTTACCCCAAGACCACCGAGATTGACCTGTTTCATGTTAAGCTTTCTCCTTCGTTTCTCTTAGTTACGATAAGAATTTCTTATAGCACCACCGCGTCTTACTACTCATTCGGATTATAAGCTTATGTAATAATTACTCTAATGGGTTAGGGATGAGGAAGGTTTAATTTAAAAGAAGTGTACCCGCATTTGCGTAGAGTATGTGATATCATTTATGGAAAACCACCTTCAATACACCCGACTGGGATCGAAACACGATCTCGTCCTCGGCAATTAGTGTACTGTGAGAGTAGCGCCTTAGACCATGCGGCCACCGAAGCAGGTGATAAGAACATTAATCGCAAATGGAGAGAACATTATTCGGTATTTTCGAGATCCGAGATCTGAACAGTAGTGGTCAGCGGCCAAATGTTTCGACGATCATGATAATGGATTCTCGCCGTCAGATGCGAGCACACCAGTGGGCACATGGGCAAAGGCTTGAGTCTTGTATGGTTTGACGGTGACTGGAAGGTCGGGGTTCGAATGACTAACTGGATGTGCTAAGGTTTTTTCCCATAAAATAGTTTAACAGTCTTCCTTCATGTAAATGTGGGAATGCTTCTTCTATATTATAACTGTCTTAAACTTTGCCCTATTATTGTAACCATGTAGAAAGCCGGACAGGAAGTAAGACGTGGAGCACAAGAATAAATAAAGAGCGTACATACAGGCCTGTCCTTTGAGGCATCCCGAAGACTGGATCCGGCGGACATCCGGTCTGGTCGATAAGACTCGGATCCATGTCCAGGATCATTTTGAGATCTTCATCGATCCCGAGATTAACGCGGACCTGCACGGGAGGGCGCGGTTTCACCAGAGAAGGGTCATCGGTGTCCCCCGGTGGCACCTGTCTAGTAGGCCCCGGGGCCGCCGCCAAAGACGCGCACTGGGGCGTGGGGAAAGGACAACCTTTGCGAACGAACTGTGAGACTGACAAGGGTCTCTGTTGGCAATGGCCGTCATAGCTAGACAGTGGCACGTTCATCATCCGATCCAGTTTCTGGATTATCTCCTGGAACTCTCCCAGTTGCTCTTCGGTGGTAACGCAACCCGTGTGGCTCGAGGGGTGCACCATTACTTCCATCGCGAAGCCCTCGCGCACAAGTCGGAACCGTTTGTACGAATCTGTTCCTCAAAAAAATACCCAAACTTTAAACCACCGATGTAGAGAAGAGCGCGCGCGCTACAGTACTGAGTACTGACTGGTTTTCCTGATGCGTCGGAGGGCGCTACCCTCCCCCCTTTCCTTTCTTCTTAACAGGGGAAGGGAAAAGGAAAACTGGTCTATTTGCGTTCAAACTTCAACTCAGCTGGCCCTCAAATTTTTGACTTCTTTCCAACTTGTTGGCAACCAATCGCAAAGTGTGTGTGTTTTTTTTTCTGTTTCCCCTTCCCTTCACATTACAATATGCTACTAGATGAAGTGTTTCATAGAAACAAATTAAATTGTAAAAATAGTATACACACGCCAGAATTAAATTGTGTTTATTTATAAGACGATTAAAACGAATGGGGCTATTGACGCCTAGGTCTACATTTAAGAGCCCGATTGGAGCACTACGTCTTACTACCCGTTCGTAGTTATACACTTAAGTACTAATCACGTTAATGGTTTTAGAGATTAGTAATGTTATATTTATTGGAAGTGTACCTGCATTTGCGTGGAGGGAGAGTGCAAAACCAATTTGGAAAAACCACCCTCAGTACACCCGACCGAGATTCGAACCTCTATCTCCCCGTCATAGGCAGTCTAATCGACTGCTAGAGTAGCGCCTTAGCTCATGCGGCCACCGATGTGGGTATTGTGCACTTAGTTGTATTTATATTTAATATCTCTAATTAATAAACTTCAGTGGCGAGACGTAGATTTTTATAAAGTGTTATTAGATACCTGTAAAGCATTTCTCTACACCATTTTTTTTTATTTCTAAGGACTTGATTATTTTCTTTTGTGAATCTAAAAAGAAAAAAAAAACCTAACCAAAATTTAATAAAGAGTTTGTTAAGACTATGACCCGAACCAGTGGGCACGCGATATATATGTCAAGCTCATTCATCAGGTTTTCCATTGATGAGGATGCTGGAGTTTAAACTCCGGCCAGGTCTAGTAAGAGTGGTTTAAAATAAATGGTTTACCCCTCTCCTTCAATGGGAGTGCCTCCCAAATTTCCGGGGAGGTGCGCGCAATCAGCAGCCCACAGGATTCGGCCCTTCTCAGGGCCAGCCCCTCCAACTCCCGGAGGTGAGTGTGTCACTGGCGGCTGCCACCGAAATTTGCTTGCCCTTCCCATGGCAAGTGACGATTCAGCCCCTTCTAGCGCCAGCGGGGCATCAGGTATGGCTTCATTGGGCTTCAGCTCAGGGATTAGTGCCAGTTCCTGCAAAGCATCAGCAGCAATGCCAATGCGGGCCAGTCCAGCGGGGCCCTTCCAACCCTAGGAGGTGAGCATGCCCCTGGTTGCCAACAATTACTGGAGACCCCCCCAAGGCTCTCCAGCCAAGAAACCGGGGTGGATAGCGAAATCTTCCGTGGGTGGAAGCTTAAAGTGGGGTGCTAGTGAGCGCGAGTTTAGTGCGTTAATTTTGCAGTTTTTATAGCATAAACATTTTTTTGGCCAAAATCAATCAAATTTTTCTTCTATAGAAACATAAAGTTTAGTTTCCTGCACGTGCTAATCTCAACAGTTCTTGAATAACTGACATGAGCATAGCGGCGTTTGGTGAAAAACTTTTTAAATGCAGAGAAAAAGTTGTCATTAAATTCCAGAACACCTCTGACAGATATTCAAGAAGTGTTGAGATTAGCATATGCGGAAAACTAAACTCTATGTTTCTATAGAAGAAATATTTGATTTATTTTGGCCAAAGAATGTTTATGCTATAAAAACTTCAAAAATACGTCCCTAAGCTCATGCTCACTAGCACCCCACCTTAACAGTGCCAACGGAAGCCTCGATTAGGGGGAGCCGAGCAGTCCTTTGTTGGTAAGGACCACGGTACGCGGCAATGACGCGCGCGTTACTGCAAAGATCCAAAAGACCTGCGTCAACGCCAACAACTCTCGCCAAGGGGTGTCGTGCGGAAAGACGCGCCCGGCTAACTTCTCGTGAGACTCTGAAGACTGGGTCAGACGTTTCCCGAGGGTTGACTGCTCGAGCGAACCCGTGGACATGGAGGGACTGAGCTGAGACTCGGACCTCTCGTTGATGCGAGGTGAGTCAAGCTAGGAGTCAGATGATGAGTCTGATGCTTATCATACCATAAGAACCCACCGAAGGGGGGAAGGCCGGCAACGCCAAGAGGCTACCGAGGGGGAAACCCCAACCATTTAGGCAGTACCTCTGGCGGTGGAAACAAAACGAAAGGTGGCCAGGGCCATGGTGGGAGGCAGTGGGAACCCAAGGGTAAAAACGCAAGCCGCTCCCCACTCTGGGCCTGCCCACAAAGACAAGAGAAAGATCCCTCCCATTATCCTGTGTGATGTGGAGGACTACTCCAAGATGGTGAACTTCAAGAGCCGGTGGAGACTGTAAGGCAGCCGGGAGATCGCGTGCGACTCCATTGTGGTTCGAAGGAAGCTTACAGAGCCCTCCAAAAGCCTTCTGCCTAATCTAGAGATCCAGCACTGGTCCTACAAGCTGGCCAAGGAGCGGCTGGTCAGGGTTGTGGTCAAGAGAATTTTAACCAACACCAAGCTCCAAACGCAAAACACCCTTCATTAGGCTCTAGAATTAAAAATGCTTGCGGTGGATTGCTCCGCGACACCATAAATCCACACGGTCTAGTAACCTCCGGCCCTCCTACCCTCTTATCCAGGAGCTTGGGAATTACGTCATCGACCCTGGAGGATGCCACCGACGTCCCAAAGCCCTGCTCGGATAAGCGAGATGTGTAAAACAGTGCTCAGCGGGCTGTTCTTACCCAGCCCCCCCTTGCCCCCCCATAGAGTAGTGTCCCCGCACGTTACTCTAAAAACCCATATACGATTTGCAGTTTCAATTCCCCATAATGATTAAAATATGTTTTGTTCCCATGTTTTAGAAACCTTCACGGAATGCGACAACCCGCACCTGCAGCTCAGTCAACATCACGGTGTGACCAATTGGTCGGTACATGATGGAATTTGCTCTCGTGCTCCCCTTCAGGAAGTATTAGAGCATCCCTTATGCATCTTACTCGCTTTCAACGCAAATGTGGGTCTATTACCCCTAAATTGCTTCCTTCCTCATCCCTACCTCATTAAAGCAATTATCAATATGCGTATAACCTGAATAGATGATAAAACGTGGTAAAAAGATGCAAAAAAAAAAAAAAAAGCAATCGAATCCTTCAAAATACAGAACAGTAGTGCTACAGTTGCTGTTATGTGGTAGATTTTTGTGTGTTTTTTTAAGTTGTAGGGCTTATTCTGTCTTTGTAAGCTTGTAACAAAAATTAACATATTATTCCTCCTTCTGAATGATACTGTAAATAAATGTCTTATTTCCACTAAATATTTCTTATCTTCAATTTTTTACATTTACACACAACCATAGACGTGAAAGATTCCCAAAAATCACGAATTTTCCGGATTAGACTTGGCCCCATCAAATTCGGATGGACGATTTTCAAGTGTACTTGATGTAGGCCTAGCGACCATCAACAAAATTTTGGTATTCAAATTCTGTAATGATTCGAGGACTAAAAAAATAGGATCCTTGACCTATCCATTTTTATTTTTTTTAGTTTCTTACACAGCATCGACAGTATGGTGCCCCTTGCAGCCCAGCACCCCAGGTGGAGCAGGAGAATCCCTTCCCTCGAGTTGGCCCTGTAAATGTGTATAGCCCAACGTGGTGAAAAAGAAATAAAAAAATTATTATTATTATGTTGATAAATTCAAATTCTCATAAAATGTAGGACCTTTTGTTCTATGTCATTTAAGATTAGGAAAAGTCGACCTCAATGATCTTAGGGTAAAGGTCTCACCTCGGGACCCAATATTCGTGGGTTCAAACCCTGCTGGAGTCATCGGATTTTTCTTGAGCGATAAAAATCCGTATCACAACTTCCTTCTGGGGTGAAGTAAAGCCGTTGGTCCCAAGTCGATTGTGGCATGTAAAAGAACCCCTGGAAGTATGTGGAAATACCTTTCCCGGCTAAATTGGTAAGCTCTTTTACTCTCGTTTATGGAAATCCTCGTGTTCTGATTTAATCAATCTGTTCAGAATGTGCACGTTAAATACCTTAAATAAAATAATAATAAAACAAATATAATATTTAAAAAAATTATTTTACTGTCATTTATTGACCCTATCAGAATTAACTATATTGATAAATTAACACTGTAGAAACATAAGATAAAGTAATATATGACTTTTTGTCTTGACAGAGATGTTTGATAATATGTTTCAATTGTACCTGTGTCCATGGGTGCCCACAGTAATGGCACTTGCACCCCTCCCCCTGGAATTTCCAATTTAATTTAATACATTAAATGTTTTCTTTTCAATGTAAGATTGTTAACATTTTTTAATCTTCTGGTTTTCCCTTTAAATAAAGCTACTTTTGTAGAAACAGCTATAAATCAATTTGGTAATGACCATAGACGCCTTCAGTTCCTATTTAGGTGGGCAGTGTTTTTAGGTAATGCTGTGAAATGGGTTCATATTAAGATTGTAAATAACTAAACAATTTCAAATATATTTAATTTCCTTCGCTAAAAAATAACAATTTCTCCATATATTTACCCTCCTAGGGCTTCCTTCCTAAGAAACAGTACCTTAGTTTATTGAATCAATGTATACAGTATGATTTGTAATTATTAAATAAGATCATTAAATACCAAAATTTAAAATCATATTTATAATAGCAAATAATTTAGAGAGATTTGAAAATAATGAAATTTTATTTAAATATATGACATTTTATGTTCATAAGTTTATTAGATTTTGATTGAAACAAAACCCTGCTCTTTGGAATTTCTATATATTTGTAATATATTTATGGTGCCAGTATAATACCAGTGCCAGCACGCATATGGATGGTGAAATATAATTTTCTAAAAATATTAATAGGATTTTCTCCATTGCATAGAAATTAAATTTGGGGAGATATTTTTATTCTATGAGTATATTTTAAGACCCGCCTAAGTGGCGTAGTTGGCTAACGCACTTGTCGTGTTGAGCTCGACCGCCTAGGACGGGGAGATCGAGCTTCGAATCTCGGTCAGGTGAACTGGGGGTGGTTTTTCCTAAATGGTTTTCCACTCTCCCTCCACGCAAATGCGGGTTCACTTCCTCCATATTCAACCCTCCCAATTCCCAATCCATTAGCGTAATTAGTACTTAAGCGTATAACCCGAATGGGTAGTAAGACGCGGTGCTAAGTATTATTATTATTAGTATATTTTAAGTTATATTTGGAAAAAATTGTAATCATCAGCTCCGTGCTGTGGTAGAGACATCTAGGACAAATAGCCTATATGCCTCAATGAGGTGACAAACCACCAATGGTATTTTTGCTCTTTGATGTCCCAGTCATGTCAAAGATACTTATTCTTAACTTTATTAGAAATCAAATGTTGTATAAGATATTCTGAAGTATCTCTAAGTGTAGTTCCATGTGTCAATAAACCTTAGTTGATGTTGAAAGCCTCAAAAACAATATTGTACTAAAAATTGTGGATACTGGGCATTTCTTTTTCACATACCTTTATTTTAATATTGGTTAAACAATAGCCTAAATAAGGAAATGCTAAAAAAAAATTATCTAACTATGATCTTGTATACAATGTATCTAAGATATTATAGATGTATTTTTTTCCAATTGAGAATTGTAGGTGCCCTTTTAATGTGAATAACATGTCTTAAGTCTGGTTTTAAAATGTAACCTAAGTATAAGACTCATCCTCAGTGCTCAATGTTTTGGTTCTACTTCATATTATTTTTAATTTAGATTAAAATTATTTGGAGTCTAAAAGGGGGAAGCGCGAGGGAGAATGCTATGTTTTCCCTGCTTTGGGTGTGTCATTGAATATGAGTACATAAGTTAAATTTAAATATAATTATATTTGTGTAAGAATACAAAAGTTGGTCGTCCTAACTTTGTTTTAAATCAATTGGGCCATTAGAGAAATGTAAGTACAAGTTAGATTTTGAAACATCTATCATACAAGTAAAAGCAATATTTAGTTTCTTATGAGCACTGAATGTCAATGTATCTCGGGAACAATCATTCCAGTGAGCGGTGATTTTAAAAACGAATTCACTCAAGTTCCTCATCAAGTGTATCCAGTTATTTTCAATAACTTTCTAAAAAATATGTAATAATAATAATAATAATAATATTTAGTACCGCGTCTTACTACCCATTCGGGCTATACGCTTAAGTACTAATTACTCTAATGGATTAGGAATTGGGAGGGTTGAATTTAGAGGAAGTGAACCCGCATTTGCGTGGAGGGAGAGTGGAAAACCATTTAAGAAAAACCACCCCCAGTTCACCCGACCGAGATTCGAACCTCGATCTCCCCGTCCTCGGCGGTCGAGTAAAAAATAACATGGAATGCTGTTCTAGCATATGCAAGAAATTGTTTGATTATATTTGAGAAATTAGATTGAAATTGTTCAATGTAATGTGTCACAATGAGCCAGCAAAGCAAGAGAGCACTTTAGTTTCACTAAATCTTCAAGACCATAATTTTTTTAGCACCGCGTCTTACTACCTGTTTGGGTTGTACCCCTATGTACTAATTACACTAATGTGCTAGGGATTTGGAAGGTTGAACTTAAAGGAAGTGTTCCAGCATTAGTGTAAAGTGAGAGTGGAAAACACTGTCAATCTCTCTTACTTTGGCAGTCTAGTCTATTGCAAGTGAAGCACCTTAGACCAGGTGGCCACCGAAGAAGGTAGGTTTTTTTTAGGGATACAATACTAATCCCAAAAAAAATGTCCATGATTCCAATAAGGCATCAATTTATTGGTGTAGCCAAATTGTATATAGTTCTGAGGTTTAGGATTTTTTTTTATTTTATCACAGATACATTAATTTGTCTACCAAAATATAAACAATGCTTGGGACAGGATGACGTAAATATATTTAGGTAATTAATATTAACCATGTGGGATAGTATAGTTTCACAAAAACATAGTATTTTTCACTTATGAAGTTAGTTTGGGTCTGTTATTTCAAATTATATTTATTAGCATTTAAAAACATGGGTAAATCAAATAAAGCATTGCAAGTTATATTATAAATTGATTGTTTTAATATTGATACAAAAAATCACTATCTACAAAACATTGCTCATAAAAATCTCTTACGCATATTTTTAATACTAAACTTCCAAATTACTTCATTAGAAATAAAAATGGATATAAAAAGGATATATAAACTATTATATGCTAAAGTCTACTACTGCTACTACAGTCAAAAAGTACACAGAAACTCTTATATAACTACTACTGCAGTCAAAAACTAATAGTCTTCAACATTAAAAAAAATTGCTTCCACTGTGTCCCACAACTACTTACATTTTATAAAATTATTTATATTTACTCCACCATGATTATTTAATACTTATTCACTCTGTTAGAAAATAAACATTACAATCAGGAACCAAATCGAAAAAATATCCACCGCCTGTGTCAAAGCACTAGCTAATGGATAAATCCCATCACTCAATTCCTCACTCAACAACACACCTTATAAAAAGTACACCCTCCTTAACTCTTTTTTAGAATACCCACACCCTCTAACCTCAAGCCTGTTCTACCTAGGCAGACTTCCTCTAATGCAAGTAAACAATCACAAAGAACATAAAAAAATAAGTTATAAACCTTAATCATGATATAATCAAACAAATTTAATTTTATATATTTATTCAAAGGGCTGACATGTTCACCTTAAACCCTTTTAGTCTACTTCTCCTTTGTATAATATTGCATAGCAGAGGCAAAGCAACAATTTGAAGATAAAGCAACTCACAAGAAAGTTGATCATTACTCGAGTACAACCGGCTTACCAGGGACTTACTATAAGTGTAAGGACCACACAAAGGCCTTTTCTGTGAAGATAATGGAGCTCCTGACCAAACAAACCAAACATAGTCTAGATCTCTTGCCCAAAATACACTACAGTGGAAGGTCTTCACACACTTGTTATGTGCTTTGAATGTAATTCATCTTTAATAAACTCTCATATATAGCGCCCCTAGTTTAACAACTTATCTCTCACATAAAGGATACAAACTACTTTATCAGCTGCTTACAAGATCTCAAATATAAAATAGGCTGACACACCAATGCATACTTAGTCACCAAAGATAGCAACTCCCTTTACACCCAAATAACCCACAGATAAGGACTTTGTGCCATGGAATATTTTCTTAAACAAATGTTTCTCCAACTTCAAACCTTTGATAGATGTATCATCATGATTTGATTAGATACCCGGTACTGATAACAAAATTTATTCAGTTCTTGAATCAGGTTATAATATAGTAATGTTATATATACCTTGGACTCAGTGACATAAACATTGAAGTCCAAACTACTTACAAAATAGGTAGCCAATCACTTAACAAATCTTACAAATCCCAAGGATACCTTAAACACAATAGTAAAATAAATAAATCCCAGACCTGACCCATGAATAATCTACCCAAAAACAACTTCCAATGACATTGGCCTACCCTTACCACCAAGTAATAAAATAAACTTTGATTGGTCCAAAATATATGTTACAGTAAATCAATTTCAACCCTTCTCAAACAATATATTCTCAACAATGTGTTATGGAGCACATTCAAATGTTGTGTTATATTCTCCAAAACATTCTGGTACACCCAAAAATTATCAGTCATAAAAGCAACAAACATAAACTCAAAAATTCCTGCACACGTCACCATCAAAGCTACATCATACAGTTAGTTTTTTCCAACTCATTTAACAGAAAGTTCGCACAAGAAAGTTATACAATTAAATACTATTGACTACCCCAAATAAAGTCCAATTTACAATTTAGCCACTACATTGTTGAATACATTGAACTCACATCTGGAACATAAAGATAATGCACACCAGCTACAGAAGCCCAGAAAACCATTCACACTCCATGCACAAAGTTAGAATATAAATTTTGACCTATGCTAGAGTATGAGAGTAATATGGCCGACTATTCTGCGACAGCGCCAAGCCTCTCAACTATGTCGGTGGGAGCTTGTTCACCATCATCTAATCCAAACAAACCTCTTAGCAGAGCCCTTAAGCAGGCCCAAATAACTCCAGTCATCTGTAGGCTATAAATATATATTGGTTTGCAAATTAACTGATAATAAACCTTGCAAGCATATAATAATGATAATTAATACAAAAATTTAGAACAAAAAAAGTCTAATATGAACATATAACTAGCTACACTTAAAAATTTAAAGTCTCAAGAATGAAAGAGCAAATAAAAGTTTAAACTAAAATTTTATCAAAATTGTGTTGGCCTTGCTTATCCCAGACCTGTGAATCTTTGGTGAATCTAGTCATATGTTTTTTTTTTTCCTTTAAAAGTTATTTATGAAAACTTAACCATTTACAATGGCCACCACAAATCCAACAGCAATGTCAAAAGGAAAATACAGACACCAACATCTTGTTCAAATAGGTCTACATAGTTTTACTTAAGGACACGGTAGGCCTACCTCACACCTCCAAACAATAATACTACTGCTACTGAGTTGGAGAAACAAAAATTAGTGACATTTGGTGACCTTTTTGACCACAAAATTCCTTCAGTAATCGGCTGCACATATATCATGCATATATGAGCATAATGCACTCCCACGCAACATTAAACTTTATTTAACTAGATGGCAAATGTTTGCCTTGTCCTTGGTATCCCGGTAAAAACAATCAGGCAACTTGCGGCTAGCGCATGACATCATAGGTAGTGGGGTGGCTCGACATTTGATGTGTTTGCGTTGTTACGATGCGTGGGAAATTCAAACAAAAATATTTTCATGACTTTATGGACAAAATATTGAAAATTTGTGACTTTTAAGGGATTTTTATGACCTTTTTTTAGTTAGTAATTTTTCGTGACTTTTGTGACCGAGTTAGACACCCTGATAAATGTAATAGTAGCCAAACAACTAGAATGGTAAGCCTCTGAACAAGTAGTAAAACGTGGTACTAAAGTAAAAAAAAACTAGCAAATCGCTAGGCTTTATGGCTGGTGAGATTGTCAAGAATGTGTTTGTTTAATTACAAGCAATACAAGTGAAATTAACAAGAATGATATCAAGGAAAATTAAAATAGATATTTTCTTATGTAGGGCCTATCAGAAAGAAATTGTTATCATAATTATTTGTTAAAGATGAAGGCACTATTATAATTATAATGAGAGCATTTGAATTTAAATTAAGGCTTATATAAAATATAAATTTAAAACTGAAATAACCTAATCTAGTTGGCTAAAATAATAACAGCTATATTAGTAACATTTAAATTAATATAATATGTATTTATTTTAAATAATTATTTGTAAAGTTCATTCTGGTGCAGACAAAGGCAGAACATTGAGGCAAACAGGGAATTTTGGTCAAAAAAAGTTTATAGTAATTAAAAGCAAGATTATTAGAGCAGCGTTGTTAATTTAAATGGATCAGGATGCGATGAATTGCACCATTGATAAATAGCCTAGGTTTACATTATAAAGGTAGGTACAGTAATATAAATAATTAACCATTCCCCCCCCCTTTTTTTAATTTGTTTTTAGAATAATAATAATAATAATAATAATATTTAGCACCGCGTCTTACTACCCGTTCGGGTTATACGCTTAAGTAATAATTACTCTAATGGATTAGGAATTGGGAGGGTTGAATTTAGAGAAGTGAACCCGCATTTGCGTGAGGGAGAGTGGAAAACCATTTAGGAAAAACCACCCCAGTTCACCCGACCGAGATTCGAACCTCGATCTCCCCGTCCTCGGCGGTCAAGCTCAACACGACTGCGCGTTAGCCAACTACGCCACCGAGGCGGGTTGTTTTTAGAAAACCACTTTGAAAACCATAAACCCGACAAACAAAAAATCTATTTTAATGATTAAGCGATTGTTCAAATTAAGTTTCAAGTTATGTTTTAAGAGATAAATTTATAGAGATGAGAAAAGTGAGGCCAATCCTATACACGTTAGGCTATACATTATAGTGTGAAAATTGACAATAGTAAATTTAATAAGGTTAGCATATTTCAAATATAGCATACCTGCTTTGGTGGCCACATAGTCTTTAGACTTCACTCTCGTGTTAGACTAGACTGCCGATGACAGGAAGATCGGGGTTGAAATTTAGCTTGGGCATAGTGAGGGTGGTTTTTCCAAAATGGTTTTCCACGCTCCCTCCATGCAAATGTGGGTACACTTCCTCTAAATCAAACCTTACTCATCCTTAACTTATTAGTGTAATTACCACATAGGCCTATGCATGAATAGCCTGAACAAGTAGCTAGATGCAGTGCTAAAAGAAATTATGTTGCTAATTTCAAAGTTATCTAATTATATTATATCATTCTCATATTAGTCCTAATAGGTTTTATATGAAACAACTAAATATTAACATTTATAGCTTATAGGCTTATTTTCTACAAATAATTAGCTATAGCATAATTGTTTAAACAGATCCATTTCTAGGTTTAAAATCGATCGAGGTGGGGAGGGGGTAGTGGCCAATCTTGCATAATTTATATAAAACATAATATATTTTCCAAAAAAATGTGGAAGAAACATTTGCCAAGCAACTAATTTTTTTTAATTGGCCATCAAATGTTACAAATTACAAAATTACCTACAGTAGGCCTAACTTATAACAAGAGGTAATTGTAAACTCTTAGAAATAAGTTTAACATTTAGTCTCAATATTTTTTCTAGCTACAATATCTATATATATATAACATTTAACATAAAATAACTCTCAAATTTAAGACCAGCCATGTGTTGAAATTTGTAGGGTATAAATGAATAAAATCGAGTGTTTATTAATCTACAATTGTTTAGCGCGAGATATTTTAGGAACCCGAGGTTTCATATAAAATATCTTGTTGATGTATGGAATGCTGGGCATTGTTGGGTTTGGATAGTTTATAATATTAAAAATGTTAACTATTGTGTATTAAGTGAAAATACTTTAAGTGCCATGTTATGACAGTTACATTTGTTTAAATTTGTACATCAATCTGTGATTTATGCAAATTTTATTTTAATTTTATATTTATACCAAATTTTATTACAATATTAAAATTGCTATGGGTAGTGAAAGTTTATGGTTCCTATTGAAAAAAAATAATATTTTTAATAAAATCTTAACTTACTGTGTTATTTATATCATAAGACACATAAACTCATCATCAATTAAACTACCTATTTTGATTGGTCAGTTAAATAATTAATTTATTAAAATGCCTTTAGCAGAATACACACTAGGCCTAGGCCTACAGCTTTGCATGGAAATAACTAGGCCCTAGTCTATTAATGTAGTAATCCATACAAAATTATAGGTAGTATGTTTGCAATATTATTTAACATGATTACACCTAGGCCTACTATGATTAAATATTTAACAGACATTATGTTTTAGTGTATTATGTTTTTAAGTTGACATTTTTTAAGTTTTGGTTTTCAATCACTTTTTTGATTGTGTAGTTAATTTAGGCTTAGATCATAATAATTTGATAAAAATAATATTATATGAGTAAATTAATCAGTTTTTGGTTGTGTTGTTAATTTAGGCTTAGATCATAATAATTTGATAAAAATTATATTATATGAATAACTTAAACAATAAAAATAATCAAACAAGCTTAACCTATAACTTAAGGGAGTAACTTTTTCATATTAAAAAGTTATTTTTTGTTCTAATACCTATATATGTTTTTATGTTTGTAAAGATGTATGGTTGATATCAAAATTTTGGTTATTTTAAGAAAGAGATGTCCAAGAAATGAAGGGATATAGTGTACAATACCAACTTTTAACATTAGCCCTCTCGCGCGGTTGTGTCAACTATTATTGTACTGTGATAGCATTGTCTAGATACACAAGATTTTGAACTCCAATTTTATAGTTTCCTAATTTAATAGAACTTAAAATGTGTAGAGAAGTGGACAAAACATAGTGTTTGTTTTTTATTATTTAAGAAGACTCGATATGCGGAATGTCAAAACATTCAAGTCTTAGTATAACTAAATGATTTCCTACCCACCTCTCAGGCACAGTTTTGGATTTAAGTTCATAGAAGTCTTGTGAAGAACTACCAAATGATAAAACTGGTTCTTCTGTAGTTAAAAGATCTTCGAAATTAAAATATTCACTTGTTAAAGCTGTTAAATCAAAGTCCAAATTAATACCAGATTCCTCCATCATTTATGTTAATTTTTACACCGTACCGTTAAAAAAAACCTTAAAATTATAAACGCGCAAGGAAAACATGAAAATTGAAATACAACGGAAATTGACATGACATTTACTAAAAGTCCAAAACAAGCATGTGTAGCGGCGAGCTCACGTGAATAAACATTTATTACGACCTTCAGTATCGAGATTGACCTTCACTTACGAACTCTTTACATCCAGTGAAGCTATAACACAATTGATTGACTACCAGTCCTATTAGAAATTATAAGATAAATTTTGTATGTGAATCCATTGGTTTGAAATCATAAGAAAAAAAAAAGTGGAAGAAATTTTTAAGCTATTGTGTGCTCATTATTATGTAATCTCGGTCTGACCATTGATAGCTAACTATCTTGGAGCCTCCATATAAACCATGTCACAAAAAAAATTAGGGGTCCAGTTGGGGAGCTAAAAAAAACTTTCCTACAAATTCACTCCGAACGTGTTAAAGACCGTCTATTTTGCTCTGGTTAACTTGTACTTGTCCTACCTAAATGTAATCTGGGGTAATACTTTTAAAAGTCATTTTATACCACTAATAATACTACAAAACACAGCACTAAAAATATTTTTCAGCTGCCCAGTGATGAGGACGGCGACATTAAGTTTAAAAAGTTGGGTATTTTGAAATTAACAGAAGCTTTGTTTTATACAGTTGTAATGGCATATAAACTTGAAAACAACCTAACTATTAGTAACCTAAAAATTGTGGAACACAAAAAGGGGAACTACTTTACAAAAAGTGTGAATAATTATTTCCAGAACAGAATTTACACCACTACTTTTGGACTCTTTTCAATAAAGATTAAGGGACTAAAATTTTTCAATATAATACCACAAGAAATAAAAATGAAGAAACTTAATCTTTTTAAAAAGAAAGTTAAGAGGTAAATTCTGGAAAATAATTTTGACCAGGTGATATGTGGGTGAAAAGGTATTTGAATTTTGTAGCAACTGATGTGATAATTTGAGCAAGCAGAATATGTATGTACACTATGCTTATTGTTGTTTTGTTTTTTTGTAAAGGTTTTTATATACTATTATTATTATTATTATTTTGTAAATTTACTATCATTGGGGTGATTGCATCTAAAATAATGTGGCGGGGTGAGGACAAATAATGTATACCCTGTAATAGATCTCACTTTCCTAAATGTACGTAACAAGTTAGTGAATGAACCACGCCTACATTAAGACGTTTATTTATATATATGTTTATATATATATATATATGTTTATATATATACATATTATATATTTATATTATATATATATGTATATATAAAAGAGCCGATTTTGGCTCTTTTATAAACAAATTCTGAATAAATAAATAAAAATAAATAATAGAGCAAGAAACTTTTTGGTGTGTGTCTTCTTTCTATACACACTATAAGGTAATGTGCCATTTGGACCTCATTAACTATTGTATGTAAGTTTTTAATATATTTCAGAGTATAAAATTATATCTTCTTTATTTTTATTCCCTTCATATTATTTGATAGCTTAGTCTTCTAGGACGACATTTTTCTGTGTTATGATTGATGTTACACCATCTTCAGGTCTTATTTAAGATAAAGAAGATATTCTGTTAACTACATAATATTATAAGAAAGTTTGTAAAATTTTTAAATATTATATGGAAAAACAAAAAGTTTTTACATTCAAGACCTCAAAATATTCACTGAACACAAGAATATGTCATAGAAGACTAATCTACTATCAAATTAGGAGAAGGGAATAAAAATAAAGAAGATCTATTTTCGTCATTTATTACTCCTTACCAAATCAAATATAAACATTACTAAAAATATCAGTAATAAAATTAATATATTAGTAAAATGACTTACTAGCATAAATAATTTTAAAACTTTTGACTCTATGTACTTAAGGAGAATTTATCAATCAATTTTGATTTGACAAAAAAAAAAAAGGGTGTTTATTGTTTGACCAGTCTGGGTACTGTGTATTATAGAATTGTTAGTTGCTCTGCCATGTTCTGACTTAATTATTAGTTTTAGAAATTGGCGTAGTGCAGTCTAACAATCAAAGATTATTACCGTTTTGTAGTAGTCTGAATAGTGTTATGAATTTTACCAAACAACCTTAAAAAGTTATTCTACTCCCAGTACTTATATTACTTTGGAGCTAATCATTTTATTATGACAGACTTGTTACAAGTGTAAGTTAACTGAGGGAATTTTGGTATTTGTAAGGGTGACCAGCCAAAATCCAGTGCTCTCTATAATAACTGGATGGGCATCTGTAGCAACAATTTTCGAGCTGTCGTCTGCACACCATTGTTTAAGAGAGAAGGAATCTTTCGGGTATCTCTTTCTCTCCTACACAAATAAAGAATATGTGTCATTTTGACATCGTTAATTTGTATGAAGATAATATTATAATATACATTAATATATGATTAGTTAAATGAAATAAATGTATTAATAAAAGTTCTGAAGAGCATGACTAAGTTTGACACTCGATACTTTTTTTAAAAATAAGTTGATGCAGTCTAATATAGTAATACTTCCTACAAGCCTACAACCTAAATGATCGTTTGAACATAAGACTTCTACACAAAGTTTGTCATTCGAAAAAAACTAATCATGTTTTAAGCTACCTTATTTCAGTAATTTAAGTTATCGAACTTGCAATATAACATGATTTCTGAAACCAAAATACAAGCCAATAGCCAACTTTAGATATATTGTAATCTTGGCAGAATGTAAACAACATGGATGATAGCTACATATTTTATAATGTTAAAGACTTTGTTCTTCATGTACAATATTATCCGTAAAGCTGAATTGTATATCATTTAATGTAAACGTTTCTTCAGCCAGGCGTGGTGTAATACTACACTTTTTTTTAATATCACTTTTATTCACCAGAGAGATGTTTTCAAATAAGAATATTGAAAGAAACCGTTAAATCTGTCACCTCACAATCAAACAGACAACAAACTTGAGCGTCATGCTTGGGTCCTTTCCAAGTGTTGTGTTTATGTCCATCCAGTATAATATAAAGATCAATGCTATAATATAACTGAATGGCCTAAATGTTTATTATGATAGTTGTGAACTCGATCTATATTTGAACAGAAGTTCCAGTTTAAACTGTCCACGAACAGTTCAAGACTTGTCAAAACCTTTTTTTACGTCGTACAAGTAAAAAGATTGGATTTTTTCAATAAATAAACCCCTTGAGGTGACATTTGTATGCAGGATGACTTTCGACAGTATGCCTCCATATACTTTGAAACTTGAGCATAGTGTGTATATATTAAATGCTAGTAACTGTGACATGAGTAGTGGAGATTTCAAGGTATTGCTTCAGTTCATGGTACATTGTATTTCCAAAATAAATTAGCCCTAATATATATTCCAAATTTTGGAAACTTAGGCCTAAGTTTTGAATCAAATTTAAATATTTCTAAAAACGTTAATTTTTCCAGTGAACTAGTGAACGAGATTGATGCCTTTGTTAAGCAATCGATTAATCCAGTTGGCTTTAATCAAGTAGTATGGAAAATTAGGCCCATAGTTTAAAGGAACACCTAAGCCCTTGCTATAGATTTAGGCTTAACTATCACACATTTGGTATTGTTTATTATTTTAGCTGTTGTAGTATTTAGTTTTAAAGGGTCATTAGTTAAATGTTTTAGTAGGCCTGCTCCTAACATTGCACCCCCAATACTTACGCAGGCACAATCCATTGTTGCTACCTTGCCAGACTTATCTAGTAACTAGTGTTAAGAGTAGTAAGTCAAATAAGTGGCTCATAAATATTCCACTTATTTTTCGGAGGGGAGTGTAATGTAAAAGTGTAATTATTTTAAGATTTATTCTGGCAAGAGGTTAACCCACGCTTGTATATTTTCTTGGAAGTCAAAAGTGTTGGGTTGCCATCCTGCTGAACATAGCATATATTCCATATAGATTGCATCCTGTTGACGAGCGAGCACGGTGCGATCGATGGACCTTCCTGGCTTGTTGGACAGCTTGAGATCAGCAAGTTTAAGTAATAGTAAATACACCTTGTTTAGTGATTGGTTGATTAAAAATAGGGGCGGAGCTTCACCCCAGTTGAAGAGATAAGCATGCTTGGCGCATGAGAGTCGTCATCTAACAACCACTGACTAAGACACGGAGGAAAAATATGTGATCTGGTGGATCCATCGGAGGGTCGATCGCGGGTCTATAGGAAGTTTTGCGAGTCCCGTTATCGTGCATGCTCCCTTGCCGCGGGAGATCTACCCGTTTATCTATTTAGTAGTTTAGTAATCGAATCGATTAAAAAATATAAATTATTGGCCTAAAACTAGAGTCTCACTCCCCACGAAATACCAATTCCAATCCCTACCGCTCAGGGTCCATCCCAACCATGTAAGTCCCTACGGTGCCACGGTAGTGTCGTAGTTAGTGTTGGCTACTGGGTCATAGGTATTAGTGTCTAGGACATAAACCAATGTGAACCGAGAACTCTCACGTCATGTGTTCTGCCTCGGCGATAGCTGTCAAACACTTTCCTTTCAAATATGACGCACAACATGGCAACAATCTTATAGTCAGGCGTCTGTAGCAGTCAATCTAGGACACCTTTCATCGAGCTCTGTGGGTTTATTGTTGTACGGAGACTAGCGTCAAAAATAACGGTCGCTAAATTTACTGGCGCCTAAAGTTATAGTTAGGATGTAGGACTTTTGAAACTTTCGGCCAAAAAAATAAATACCCGTTTACCTATTTAGTAGTTAAGTCATCTGAATCGATTAAAAAAAAAATTATTGGCCTAACTCTAGAGTCTCATACCCCACCAAACACCAATTCCAACCCTACCACTCAGGGTCCATCCCAACCATGTAAGTCCTACGGTGCCACGGTAGTGTTGTAGTTAGTGTTGGCTACCGGGCACCCAAATAAAACAGGGGACGTTATAGTTTATAGTATATTTAAAATTAATTTAAAAAAAATTCTAAATAAATCTCATGAGCCAACCGTTTATTTCACAGCCAGTGGTGTTTGTATATATGCACACAATTACAATTATTTAAGTAGTCTAGTACGACCACCCGTCACACGACGCTCATTGGCTGCTATAAATAGCCCAGATTCAGTACAGTGTTGCCACCCCACCCCTGAACCCTCTGCCCCGCGCCGATCGTTAATGAATTTTTATGTGTGCTTATTTGATTTTAATGTGTGCCCCATGCCCGTTAGTTTTTAATGTATGCCCCATTTGATTTTTATGTGTGTACCCCAGACCCATTAGATTTTAATGTGTGCCTATTGGCTTTGTATGCGTGCCCATTGGATGGGACTGACATGGGGGAACGTGCAGTCTCAGGCATTCCTCCCGCGATGTGTTGGCAATTATAGGCAATCTGGTGTCCAAACCCGGGATATTGCCCACCCCGGGACCATAATTAAACAGTCAGTGTTTGGAGCTCGCCCTTCAGAATCTACAGACTGAGAGCAGTGTATAATTTTGTCAATGCAAACCAGATTACTAATGAGTGACCACAACCTTGGCACACAGAACCCTCCAACTCAAAAGATTTACGATTAATTTCCCGGGCCCAGGGCATTAATTACATGTTCAATCAGGAAAATAATGGTCAGCTCCCTAATTATCACGCAGCGTGACACGGATTCCCAACAATATGATTCTTATCTACGATAAAAGTAGTCCTATAGTAGGGTTTTGACCGAAAGTACAATTACGTCAAGAGACACTTGAGAGCAAATATGTGTGAATATTCTAAACTGTTCCTCCTACCGATTCTAAGCGGTTCTTCCTAACAAACAACTGAAATATATTCATATGGCAAATCCTCGGCTAAACTCATGAGCCCTGGCTAGTGGTGGTGGTGGTGGCCTCGATATACACACTAAGATCCAAGATTATCTCGCTCTGCTTCCAGATGTTTGGGATTCTGGCCTGAGCCAAGCATTCGTTTAGCTGGCCTGCAAGGTAGGGGGTTATGAGGTCTGCCATCTTTGAAGCACCTCGCCCACTATCCCGTCTGGCCCAGGTGATTTCTTCTTCCCCATCTGAGCAATAGTCCTGATCACCTCGTCCTGACTAACCACTTCCACAGGCTCATCATTGTCATACATATCCCGAGTCATGGCTCCTCTCAGCTCCCTCTGTTCTTCCGTATCTGCTTCCTCGTCATCATCCGGTAACAATGTCTCCATCAATAGCCCCGCAGACTCCTCCCAGTTCGTCGTGGTGCGGCCATCCTCTCTCGTCAGTGTAAATAGCATCGTTGGCGGTCTGATTTTCCCATCCGCTATCTTAAAAGTAATTCCCCAGAGTCCTTGCTGGAGCTTCTCCTTAACATATTCTTCTCAGCTTTTCCTTTTCTCTTCTGTCAGGCCCTCCTCAAACTCCTTCTTTCTTTCTCTATATATTTCCAGCACCTCACAGACAAATGGGTTCCTGCACCTATGATACCTCCTGCGAGTTCTTCTTACCCTTGTGCGTAGTCCCTGCAGTGTGTCATTCCACGGTCTATTCCCGACCCTGGTATCTCCTTTTGTCACCGGGATGAATTTCCTCATCGTACTCTGCAGGGCCAACGTCAACGTCATGCTTTGATTTTGACATTGTCACCATTTTTTACTTGGTCGGGCAGTACCAGTTCCCTCCTCAACTTTTCCCAATCAGCTCTTCTCATGTAGTATCTTTTCCTTATTCCTCCCTCATTTCCTTCCGCCACTCTCCCTATGGCAATGTCGATCACGATCATATTGTGGTCGCTAATCGTCACATAATCAACCATCCTCCATACCTCAACCATGGCCACAGACTCGGCGTTGCATATGGTGACATCGATGTTCGTAGCCACCCGAGCCCTCCCTTTATATGTGGGAGGATTTCCTGACTGGTTTACAACTTCCAGTCCATGGCCATAAATTAATTCTTCAAGGGCTCGCCCTCTCCTGCATGGTCTTCCTGCAGCATTTCTGTTGTCCCCTCTGATCACTACCCGACTACACCACATGGAAGACTTGGCATTGGCATCAGCAGTAATAATGAGTGGCTCACCTGCGTACATCCTACACAGTACCTCCATCTGGTCTAGGTACGGCTCAATTGCATGCCTAAACTTAAAGTACAGATTCGCCGTCACAACCCTGCCAGCACCAGTTCCCATTTCCACACACTTTACCCATTGGTTACTCAACTGTGTAATCTTAGTCACGGTCATATCCCTATTAAAGATAACAATGGCACTCATTGGCATCTCTCCGCTTGTGAATATTCTAGTAACCACCGGCATGTGCGGAACTTTTCCCCTAAAGGTATAGGGAACCTGTACACATACGACATCAAGCTTCATTTCCTCCACCAGCTTACGAATATCGTGCAGCATGGTCACACTCCTCATCGCATTCATTTGGCCTATTCTAAGTATACGCCTAACCATTATGGATTGTGCGTGAGTGCATAGCACGCCAGCCATGCCACACTTGGATTAAATGTTTTGCAACCGTGAGCTGCTACAAACTGCTGATACGTTTGCTCCAGGCTGAACTCTACCCTACCTCGTTCATGCCCCAATCTTACTACATGCCCCAATCTTACTACGCCATGTGCAGGGTGGTAACATATAAAATCAAATAGGCACGCATAAAAAAACAATGGCACACATTAAAATCTAATGGGGCTGGGGCACGCATAAAAATCAAATGGGCTAAACCCATCAGCCCTGGCTAGTGGGTAGGATACTGTGGTGGCCCCCCATCCCCACCAGGGTCTGGGGTAATGGTCTCTGGGAGAAGGGGATGTGGGTGAAAAAATAACGGTAAATCAACCGGATGTGGAAAGTAAGTTAATTGACCATCATACACTCTTTTTCTCACTGGAAATAGCCTCAGAACTGTGACAGGTGGTCCCACACGCTACTTATTTATATATCTTTAATGTTACTAAACGGTTATTTTTGGTGATTAATACTTGCATCTATAGGTGAATATAATAAATACATATTCTCTATGCCATAGAATATTCTTATTTTATCTTGAAAACCACAAATATTATTAATTAGCTGTATACATTATTTTGCTCTTGGTCCTATTAAATGTTCAGGCTGTATTCATTTAATTATATTAATTAATTAGTAATGAGGATGGTAGAATTTGAAGGGAATGTATGCACATTCATGTGGAGTGAAAGTGAGGAATTATTTATGGAAAATACACCCTCTGTACACCCAGCTGGGATTCAAAATCAGACTTCCTCCTCACCTGAAAAACAATACTAGACGAGGCTTATCAGTGATAACTAGTCCACGTGCCTACCAGTAGGATGTATTCATTTTAATGCAAGTAAATATTATTAAGAACCTTTTGTATGTATTTAAAATAATTATGATGTAAAGCTACCATAAATTGATCATTGTTTTAACTTGTTCAAAAAGAGATTTAAAAATATCTATGAATTAAACTAAAACTTGATACAAATTTATGGTTGACTGAAATATGCATCTTTCTATGTAAATAACTTAGTAAAAAACTTAACTTTTGAAAACTAAATCAACTCTTTCAAATACACAAATGAGAGTTCATGACATACTCGTTATATAATTCAACCAAGTCCACTTGGACTCGATGTATGGTCTGGTAATGTGACTTATCTATACATACTCTAAATTTGTCTTTACAGTCGATTGTGTCTATCTGTCTGACTGTCTGTATGAATGTTTGTAGCCAATAAGCTAAAAAAGTACTCAACGTAATGAGACGGTACTTCTTCTTTTTTACTCCTTATTTTTCATAGAACAGTATAAAGCTATGTACCATCACAATATCTTACTAACGATCAAAGCAGTATCATAAATACTCTGTTGGTGTGGTTAATTTTAGTCATTATGAAATTATTCAAATAGATTAACTTTAAATTAAATCTTATTTTCAAGACTCATTAGCAAATAGTGCTTTGGAATATAGACATACAGTGAAGTATCGTATGTTTTGGAACATAGACTAACATAAACTGGCTCAATGACCGAGATAGAAAAATTACAATTTGGATGCCAGATAGAGCAACAACTCCAAATAACCAAATGAGTATTGAAAATTTAAATTTATAAATGGTAGTTCAAAACATAGGGGTTGGGGGGGATGGTTTTAAAATTTTCAAAACTAATATAAACAAATACTTCCCAATGTGGTAAAAAAATGAAAATCGGGAGTAAAGTAAATGGCACCATGCCAAATAACCATTTTAAATATTAAAAATGGGTCCCCAGGAAATATGGGAATAAGGGGGGGGGGGCGGGCAGAGGATTACGGGAGTCTGTATAAAAAGATAAAAACCTTTTGGTTTGATAGAAAAATGTAAATTTGTTTAGCAGGTATAAGGACCCAAGTTAATCAAATAAATTTTATAATTTGAAATATCTAAGTGGGAGTTAAGGAAATGGCAGGAGGGAGTGTGTTGGTGGGGTCAACATTTCCAAAATTAATTAATTACTTTTCTCTGTGGTAAACAACTGAAATTTGTTTTCATATAAAATACTCCCAAGAGACTCATTTGGAACCAAATCATTAAAGCCATTTTAAAACGATTTAAAGTTTTAAAAAAATCAGCTGAACTAAACTATCGTTAAACAACCCTTATTCAAAATCCAAGCATACAATGCTATTGTTAATGAAAACACTCCCAAGGTATCGATTTGGAACCAAACCATTAGAGGCGTTTTTAAAATATATCTAAATTTTGAAACATCCGTAATCATTTACCAAACCTTAAACTACTTTTTATTCCAAAAACAACTATACATTGTTATTTGTAATGTAAAACACTCGCAAGATAGCCCTTTGGAACTAAATCGTTAATTTTTTTTAATGTCAAGTTTTTAGAAAATCAGTCATCAATAAACTACTCTTGAACGACATTTTATTCAAATACAGTATACAGTGGTATTTGTCATGTAAAACACTCCCAAGATACCTATTTGAAACCAAATCACTAAAACCATTCTAAAAATATTTCAAGTTTTTGAAAAATCATTTATAAGTAAACTACCCATAAACGACTTTTTATTCAAAAAACAAATATACAGTTTTATTTGACATGTAAAAGACTCCCAAGATACCCATTTGGAACCAAATTGCTATTGCCATTGAAAAAAATATTTTACCAGCCTCTGTGGTCTTGTGTTATACTAAACTGCCAAGGACTGGAAGATCGAGGTTCAATTCCAGTCGGGTGCACTGAGAGTATTTTTTCCTAAAAATGGTCTCCCACTCTCTCTCTATCAACGCAAATTTGAGTGTACTCCCTATACATTATACCTACCTCATAGCGTAACTAGTATAGGATAGTAAGACGTGGTGAGAAACATAAACTGGGGTGTGATATTTTGGTTGTCTCTATACTGTTAATACAACCTCACATAAGGAGGATAAAACATGCTTATGAAATGATAAAACATTATTGACGACTCGTTAAAAAGATTAGCATTATTACATGTTCATTGAAGCGTGGTAGTTCTAGAGAAATTCACGTGCAAGAATAGTAAAAAAATATTAATACAATTTTAAAATAAGAATTAAGTTTGATAAAATTATTTTGTGTTTATTAACTATATTGAGCATGAATTATTGGGACAGGAACTAATTGCTAGCTAGTGAATCATACCATTTCATTTTTGTAATTTTCAAAAGTATTTTATAATGGACTGGTTAATGACTCAAATAAAACTATTATAGAGTTTTAGGATATATTTAAATATTTTTTTTTTTTATTAATCCTATGTTTTTTCTCATCTCGTCTTAGTAACCGTTCGGGTTGTACACATGCATTCATTAATTATGCTAATAGAATAGTAATAAGGATAGTAGATTTTAAGAGGAAATGTACCAGCATTTAAGTGGAGGAAGAGTAGATGACCATTTAGGAAAAAAAAAAAATCCTCGACCACTTCAAACTCCCGACCGGGATTCGAAATCCAATATTCCCATAACTGGCCATCCAGTCTAATACGATGACTCAGTAAGCAATGCGACCATCAATAATGTTTACATATTCTCATATTCGCATTATATTGTTTTTAAATAATATAACAATTTCATCAAGCTTTTGTGACTGCTTCTCATTACCCGTTCGGGTTATACGTATCTCAATTATAAATACAGCGTATGTGTTAAGCTAAATATGAGGAATCTATAGGCCTACTTGAGAGAAAGTGCACAATAATTTGCATGGATGGTGATTGGAAAGCCACTTGTAAAAAACAACACCCTCAGCACGCCCGACAGGGATTCCAACTCCGATTTACCTCTTCCCGGCAATCCAACATATAGTGAGACCTTAGACTATCCGATCACTGAAGATAATTTCATGGTTGTGTTCTTACCCATACCGGTGGGCATCAAGTCCATGTAGTCTGATTTACTGATGACGGGAAGGTCAAGGTTTAAATAATGGTTGGATGTACTGAGATTGGTTCTTTATAAATAGTTTTCCACTCTCCTTCCAACTAATTACGAATACCTTTCCTCTGAACTCTACCTTATTCATCTCCGCCACATTAGCGTAATTAAAATGCAAATAGACCGGACAGGTAGTAAGATGCGGGGCAAAATAAAAGTGTGTTAATTATAATTCATCCACCCCTTCCTCTAATTATTTTGGATACAGCACTGCGTTTTATTTTATCATCGCTTATTACTACCCGTTCAGGTTATACGCCAACGGCGCTGTAAATTTTGGCAAGTTTTTTTTTCCTCTTTATTATATTTTAGTTCAGATTCAACTGGCTAGTTCCTGGTCTCTTGGGTTTGGTAATCGATCACATTAACACATTTTCACTTCTGACAAGTGTATTGTATTATCACAAGGAAAACTAAATAAAAAAAAGGTTTGAGGTTGGGGAAGTTTGAATGACTACGGACTAACTCACCCCTACTACAAACCTACCTTTGTGAAAGAGCTTTAAAATCTGTCAACAGGTTTCAGTAAGATAGCGGAGTAAAAATAAAATCTTGCTGAGAAGAGCGACACAGATTTTACTTCCTTGAGTTGTCCCTCTAGAGGTCTCTAACGTCAAAAACAGGGGTCACTCGGTTTTAAAAAAAAGTAGTGGGGGAAGCTCCTTAAAGATAAAACTAATACATTTGTCAATATAAAGTGAATCTGACTTGTGACGATTATTCCGACCACTGCAACAGCCTTAAGAGAAAAATACCCAAGGTACCAGCAGGGAATAGAACCCGGGACCTCAATATTCGTATCCAGGCACATGGGGCTGGATATCAAACACCAATTGATATCGTCAGTTTTTTACACTGAGTATTAGGGTACAAAACATGTTTCTAATATTTTACAATGTTCATTCTTAGGACATTAATCTTGCGATTGGTTAGCTTCAGCTCCTCCTACGAAATTTCTCCCTCCTACTTCTCCTTTTAAAATTAATTTCGTTAAACTATCATATCTTAGTATATGTCTTACCATGTTTACTCTTCTTTGATGTATAGTATACAACACGTGTGCTACAAACTCGAAAGACAAATCATGAAGAAACAATTAATTAATCACATTCTCTGGGTAAAGTAGTATCAGAAAGATATGGATTCAGCACCAAAGATTTCTTAGTCTTTTATATTATTCTTTCAAAGTAAGTAGATTAAACAAGTTTATTTAGAGTTAAAGATTTTTAGAAAAATAATTAATAAACATAAATACATATTTTGCTAAATTTGATGTATCAGAATTACATATGACAGACAATGCTATGTTTTCTAAACTCTTTAATTGAAACAATTTGATAGTTATAAGATTTTCACACCAATTACCTACCTACCTACCTACCTAAATGTCTTAGTGTTAAAACTTATCTTAAGAAAATCCAGGGAAAATACAGCAACACATATTTGCTGAAGGACGCTGCCTACCGTCACGGCCGGTCAAGATAGAATTTTCAATGTAAATGAATTTACGTTTTACTCAGCGAGTTTTAAAGATATAACGTTCAAACAAAAACCATAAATTCTTAAATAATTCTAAAAATAGTACTAAATTGTCACAAAATTATTATTTGTATCTTTAATTATTGTTTTGTAAACATATTTATTTACAAATCCTCTACAACTTAGGATATTTGGCTTGGTCACGAAAATGTCCAGTAGGAATCTTCCTGCCAGGATGTAGATTAAAAACTCCCGTAGAAGCATATGTCTACATAGAATAGGAAAGAAGAAAAAGGTAAAATTTAAATGCAAGTCTATGTTTTCAAGGCACAAACATTAAAATTACCGTGTAAACTCGTTAGAGGAAGAGGGAAAGGGTAATCAACACATAGACAAGAGCCCTCTCTTTCTGTTTTGTACTGTATATTGGCGTCTAAGTGTTATAGTGCTTAGACTGCTTAGGGGCATCAAGTTAAGGTGCAACCCTCTTTGCAAAATAGCTTTAAAATCTCCAAGTAGGTAACATCGTTAATGGGATATTGCAACACACCATTCGAAATAATTAGCCTGTCAACTGCACACTTATCAACGGTAGAAGAACTTGAGTTAGCCTACCAATATGTATTAATTAGTTATATCCTGTTACGGGACCGTAACCAGAATAAGGGCAATAAGGAATAAGCTAATGATTCTCTTATGATAATATAATAAATAAATAAGAAGACACAATAGTACATTTTTTTCTCAAGCTGTAGCTTTGAACACATTAAAAAAATAGTTTATCACACTTGAGTTACGTAATACTATTTGTCATTTGTCACTACTACCCAGATACCCATTTTGAACAAACTTATTGCTGAAGTTAAGCAAATTTTTAAAATTATCTTGTAAAAAGTAAGACACAAGAACATTTGTTGATTTTAGTGACTTGATTTAAAACTATATTTATTATATCTTAACATCCTCAAATTGCCAATGAATATTCTTACATAACGAACCACCGTTTGTAAACCACAGGGATAAGAATAAATGATGTCACTTCCATGCATGGTATGACATACAAGAAAATAGAACTTGTGTAAAAAGAATCCTTTCTCATATGTATTGTCTTTACATTTATTTATTCATCTACATAAAATTCAGGGGGTGGATAACCTTTTTCACTGGACATCTATTTAGGCTGATTAAATTTAGCGTGGCATGCTTCGGTGGACGCATAGTCTAGGGCATCACTCTCGAAATAGGCCAAACTGCCGATGACAGGGAAATGGTGGTTTTAATCCCGGTAGGATGTAATGAGGGTTGACTTTTCCTAATTGGTTTTACACTTTTCCTTCAGAGAAATGCGGGTACACTTCATCTAAATTTAACCTTCCTTATCCCTAGCACATTAGTTTGATGAGTAGACTATATATGCATATAACCTGACCTAATAGTAGAACACTGTGCTAAAAACAAAATTGGGAGTGCCGTTCCACCCCGAAACCTCTAACCTAGCCTTATCATACGACCACCCCCCTGTAAAAAATACATTAAGAATGTATTAAGCCTATTTAAAAAAAAAGTAATATCTCTTTGATTCCTGATTGAGGTAGGGGGGTTTCTGGATTATTTCTGCTTTCTTAAGATAAAATAATTTAAAATGTGATAGAAAAACTGCAATGAGTGCATTTGATCCTATACAGTGATTCAGGCAGGTAACGTAAAGGACAGCGGGTGAGCTATCTAACTTTTACCGTTAATCACGGAGACGAAATTTGAGATTGGCAACAGAAACACTAGGGGAAGGGAGTATTTTTGTGACTAGGTGTCTGAAGTGTCTTTGAGTTTGGTGAATCCTGAAGATGCATCAATCAGCGCTTGTGATAGTAAAGAGTTGCGGAGTGAGCTTGTATTCATTCAGGCACACTTTTGAACAAAAGGTTTACAATTGTAACGATATTGATTTGGACCCCTCTCATATATTTAAAAAGTCATGGATGAAGTGTATTTTTCTTTAAAGTATTATATGTAAATTATCCTTTTAATACTTCATCCATGGAGATTCACGCGTTTTTTCAGAAATAATGTAGAAGGATTGCACCATTAAAACTTTATTTTTTATTTCAAAATTTAACTCCGTAGTATTTACCAAACAAGCAAGAGACATCAGTTTCCTATACCCAATTGGAAGCTAGCCTTCAAGACACCTGTCGCAGGAACGCTTTCGATTTGTTGGTTTTGACACTGGTCACGAGAGGTCCAAGGGGTAAGGGGTATGTCATATATAAGCTGCTTGTGCGTATGAATATATAAAGTAGTCACATAAATTACATAGTGCCGGTGACATCAACCTAGAGAACGTGTAATATCACGACAGTACATATCTTTAGCTCAAATAAAATTTTATAATTTTACATAATATCTTTGTACAAAGATAAAATTACTTCAATAAATCATGTGAAACATTAACAGTTGTTTTTATTCAAGTAAAATATCTTAATAATTGGCGCTCAATCACGGGCTATAATAACCAATTATATCTCAATAATAACGAAACATTATACAATCACCGGAATATTTGGAGCCTTTTCACAATCACCAACCAGTAATTTGCGGTAAAACTGGGAAATCAAGACGAAGAAATTTCACAACATTTTGAAAAGGAATGAGGGCTTCATTATTTGGAAAGAATCAGTCGACTTCTTCACGAGGAACACAAAATAAGTTACAAGAGTATACCCCTACTAAGATGACCAGCTTCAAGTATTGCCTCATCACTCATTACGTGTGATGTAGAGAAGAGATTTTCATTTCGTTTCCCAAAATTTTCAATTATTTTATTTTTGAACGTTGGTTTCACCAAATGAGTTACAAAAACGCAATAACATCTATTTCAGTTCTCTCCTCATACTCATTCTCTTGGTGGTTAAGTGTGTTACTAACGTAGAGTCAGATATGTTAGTACTTCAGTATTATAATCAAAGCCTTAAAGAATACATCTATCCTGGTATTCAATCAATAGAAAATAATTATTTAAAGGCAAGGGAATATGGAGGTCTAGTCGTAAGGTGTCATACGTCTGTGTTAGGGGTCCGGGGCTCAAATCCTGGTAACGGCACATATTTATCTGATTATCAAACCTTTCCTTCACCTCTGGCACAGTGTGTGCTTTCACACTTTGTGAATGTGTGGAATGCCAGGCCCCACCGTGGTTCAGAACCCACGTTAAACTGTAGGACCCCTCTGTTTTCCACTATCATCATTCTACCATCTGGGGATAGTGGAATTCACCTTAACGGTGTCCCCACCTCAGAAATGAATTCCTCCATAAGCCAAGAGAGCAGAGGTAAGATAAGGTCGAATGGCTAGATCTAGAGCATGAAACACCCTCCCCCCATTATTTAAAGGCTCGCCTAACTAACCATATTACTCCCCCCCCCCCACCATCCGGCCAAACCCCTTACATTATTCATCCCAAAACACCCCATTTGATCTGTATGTATACAATATGTAATACGATCTAGGTGGCTATTTCCCCAATTTAATATACCGCAAGCCATCAGTGCGGACATTTTTTTTATTCAAAATGTACCGAAAACTTTTGATCTCTATGTACTGTACGTACAAGAACATTTCAACCGGTTAAATTAATGTAAGTGATTCACTCCATAAAATCTGGAGAAAATATATCTAGTTGTCGATTGTAATCAGAACCACAATCAGTAAACTTTTGTAGAAAATTTAATTTTAACTGTGACTGAGCCTTGTGTTACAAATTTTCCCCTTTTGTTGGCATTTTTTTTTTTCATTTTTAACTGAATAATTGCAACGTGTTAGGCTCAGCATTAGGAATCTAATACCCCTACCTATGCTGCCAATTAAATATTGTTTCCTAAATAATGATTTTTATTAAGTTAAAGAAGTTTTTTTTAAAGTAAAGATATCTAGCTAACTTCGATATTTTCCACAGGATTATAAAATTGATATTTTAGATTTTATAGAAGATTTATTCGAAACGTTTTTATAATAAGTATCTCTTAGCAAAATTTTCACTCTTAAATATTGATATTTCTCAAACATTTCACTTTTCTTGGTTTGACAAGAGGCCAAGCTGGCTTACCTTTATGAAAAAACGAGATAGTTCATCCATCCTAATCCAACAGAAAAATCCGAAAGGCGACGGTTGTAATTGATCTTCCCATTGAAGAATCCTTTCTGAGATAGATATAAAATAGTTACGTACGTCTATGTATTCATACGCTAAATAACTATGTGCTCTGCAGCTCTTTTTTATATATTGTGTCATTTTCAAAGCTGTAAGGAAAAAACATCGTAAACTTTTATCAATCTTGGCTAATCTAGAGTAATTTTTGTAAATGTTCAGAAAAAGGTTCTTTAAGCTAAGGGTGGGTCTTTGTCTAGGTGGCTAGTATACTAAGCGAATATTTTATAAACGGAATTATGTTGTAAAACACTAGATATTAGTGGCGAAGCGACGTTTTAACATTATTTTCATGTCAAAGTGTGAAAATAGTCAGTTTGAATGAAATGTCAGCACTGGTTAGATGTTTATTTTTCTGGCAGTAATTGTATAATTGCCTAACTTTCTTATCTTTTTTTAGTACCGAAAAAATTCTGTCTTTTCTTAGTATTAGTGAAGTCAGGGCTGAACAGAGGATTCACTAGGCTGGAGGGAGGGGGTGGGAATTTTGGGGTGTCCCTTTCACACAGTATAATTAACTTAATTATAGTGCTTTATTAATTTTTATTGATGTAATAATACCTACACTTTACTTATTCTGGAAGGTATCAGTATTTTTTCTTAACACCGCGTAATAACTGCCCGTTCAGGTGATACGCTTATATACTAAATACGCTAATGGGATTAGGAAGGTTGTATTTAGAGGATGTGTACCCGGATTTGCGTGGAGGGTAAGTGGAAAACCATTTTAGAAAACCACCCTCAGCACATTTGACTGAGATTCGAACCTTGATCTCTCCATCATCGGCAGACTAGTCTACTGCTAGAGTAGCGCATTAAGCCATGCGGCCACCGAAGCGGGTGTAGCAGTCTTATTTTGACTGATTACTCCATTGCCCTATCTTATAATCTAAGCCATAGTGGAGCCCCTTAAGTTAAGCTTGCTAACTTCCAGGGAAAAAATGTATTAAAAAAAGAGAGATAAAAGCTAAGTTCCATTATTAGATATATTTTTCTTTTCTTTACAATGATCGTCGACTTAAGAAGAGCTATATTTTAAAAGTCACTAAGAACACAAAAGAAAATTTGATTTTTGCACGCGTGTACTATAGTTGCGGGTAAGTTGGCGATGTCTGTGAAATCCAAGGTTTGATTGAAATTTATCAAGTAGTTCAAATATCATAAAGCGATAATCAGTGGTGGATCCAGGGCATATTTTAGGCTATGGGGAAAATACTATAGGAAAACTAATTTATATGAGCTGGTGCATAATCTAATACAAAGTTGTCCACATTCATCAATCATTTTTTTACATTCATTACTGTTTCCAGCCTGTGGCCTGGGCCAGTTTTTTATTCAAGCCATATATTTTCTACTATCGAGTTGCTAGGCTTGTCGTAATTTAATATGCCTTATAATTTAACGTAGGACTAGTACAGGCACAACATCCAGTCCCCTGCCGTTAATTCATCACTATGAAAGGGTAAACCCACCATTTTACCATGCCGGGAATCGAGCCCGGGACCCTTAGCTCACTATACAGACACGCTACTGACTGAGCTAAGGTGTCAAACTCATATTCATTAATCATGATACAAATAATTATTATTCAGGATGCAAATTTATTTACATGAATTTTTTTTAGTGCTACATTTATTATTTTATCATTGTGAATGTCTCGAAACTAGCTCTTCACTAATTATTAATAAACTGGTTCTTTGAACTTATATAATAGTATCACTTCCTATAAAGTACTAATATTGTGGTAAACTATTTTAAATATCGATCACAAATAAATATGTTTATATTTTCTAAAAGGTTTCTTCCTACTAGAATGCCACTATATTTATTTTGTTATTGATCTCACAAGCAGCAAAAAAAAAATATATATATATATATATATGCTCAATGCAAGCCGACAAAGTCGGAACCAGTGTCAGAACAAAGAATGTTTATCAACTTCCACCCACCCCCGTCGATGGGTGTCGCTAGTACAGTGCTGACACGTTTCGGCCAAGATATGCTTCAGAAGAAGCATCAATATATTATACCTCTCGCGATCACGGTCATGTGACCATTGTGTCTAAATACGTCAAGCACAATGGCTCTTCGGTTTAAAAAGAATTGGAGAAGGTCAGTAAATATCAAGCTAATATATAGTTTGTCAACTTAAAGTGAGTCGGAAGTGTGACTATTATTTGAGATCAGTTGTGAGGCGTCAGGGTAGGCAGGATAAGCTCAGCTATCTCAAAAGCTTTTGAAAAAAGGAGAGAAAACATCCCTTACATAAAACAAATGTAACATTGTAATTTTAATGGTCATTTTGCAAGGCGTAGTGAGATTTTAGCAATCTCATGAAGTGAATGTTTAAGTATCCTTTTGTCAAGATAAGCTGATACCTTTCAGCCTAACGCATCCGGAGAATCAGGTATGCGAGGAGCTATAGAGGGTAGTTCATGTGCAACTATTCATCTCAGCTACTGAAGGCAACCAGTTATGTCGGATTCACACATGAAGCTACGCTACGCTAAGCTAAGCTAGGCTATGCTTTGCTGCGCTATACTATGTTTTAAGATCACAAGACAAGTATTTAAACGAGCACGTTCACACATCACGCTATGTCGTGCTAAGCTACGCTATGCGAGTGAAATCGCGGACCGGGCGATTTTTACATCTCACTCGCGCTATGTTTTGTGCTGCGCGTGCGCACAATGGACATACCCACAAAAGACCATGTTATCTCTAAGACTACAAAATATTTCACTAAACCTTGCAAAGTAGAGCGTAGTATAGCTCATTGTGTGAAACACACGAGAAAAAATATCACACAGCATAGCGTAGCTTTATGTGTGCATCCAGCATAAGCCGGCTATCTCCTACTCATGAGTGTTACATTCTAATCCTAGAGAGAGTATTCCAAAGGTTTATTTCAGTGTAAATTAGTTTGGTTTTGTGATTGTGACTTGAATTTTTATATTTTATTGAGTTGTTTTAAATTTCGTATCATAATATATATATCAGTAATGTCATAGGATTTAGTGTATGTACTATAAAAAAATGAGAGACGCTGTAGACATCAACAATTACTTTTTAGGTTCAGTTGACCTTTTGTTAAATAATTCTACTGATGTTTTGTTTTTTGAACGTAAAGTGCATTTAAAAGGAAAAATAGCAAGACCAAAATTAGATAGATATTTCACAGAGGATGTAACAAAAGAAGATACTATTACTGTAGCGTTTATTGAAATAACCACTACAAGAAAAGATTAAAACATCAACGAAGCACTGGTGAAGTAATACTAAAGTGGACTTACCATGCCCCATCGCCCTATGTTGTTGTTATCACGTCTCCCGAGCCGGCCTCCCGAACTACACTCCACTATAAACTTTGTGTTAAGACTGACTGAATGAAGCATGGAGTTCAAGTCGGCGCAAGGTGTCATGGGAAAAATAGTGTGACGTATGATGCCCGAGACGTCAGTGAGCGATAGAAACTTTTAGTCTGGATCATTCTCCATGCTCCACCACGCTTCTAGAACCGTCCTTTCGCGTCTAGATGTTCCGTCCCTCTTATGTCATGTGTTGTGTTTCTCCTTTGTTTTGGCGTTTCCCCTCTTCCCCCTCTCTGAGCTAAAATATTGACATAAATACTGGTGTAGAATAGAGGAATAATTACTCTTGTCTGGACTTCCTCCAGGAACACGTTGGTGTTCAGGATGAATACTAAAGGTATAAAATTCTTTTTCGGCAATTGTGTATCAAAATTCCCTTTTGGCTAACATTTGAAATTTGATGAACAAGTCCAATCTTTCAAATAGAAACTTAGCATTATTGTTGTTGTCTTGTAGACACGGAGGCCCCTTCCGGGTTGTGTCGAGTAACATTTGGTAATATCATGGAAATGTTAAATTTTTTATGGTTAAATTTACAGCCTGTTTGGCTTAAGAAAAATTAAATCTACTTAGAATAATTTTGCGGGAATTAATGTTCCTTTGTAGAATGTAGGCTAAAAATCCCCTTTTGGGTTTTTGTCAATATCTATAAATATTGTTGGAAAGCTAACCTTTTATTTAAAGACAAGATTATAGTCTGTACAACTGAGAAAAAGGTATTTTGTATCTTAAAATATTGATTTGGTTCTTTACTCTACGTGTTTGTTTTTGATAATTGTAAGAGATATTAGAATCACTGCTAGATTGATGGAGAGCGTTGTCATTTCGCAACGTAAACATTATTGACTTAGAGCCATCAGCTCACTTGTTAGATGCCTTAAATGTTTACATTTGTCATTTTACGACTTGAACTAGATAGTAGAATCACTGCTAGATTGATGCAGAGCGTTGTCATTTCGCAACGTAAACTTTGTTGACTTAGAGCTTTCAGCTCACTTGTTAGATTTAGTCTTTTTATTAATGCTTTGAATGTTTGCATTTGTCTCTTTTTTACGACTTGAACTATTGATGATTGAGACGATCATAGATGATTCATATTATTATGAGTTTATTATATAACGTTCACACATATATATATATATATCCTTCTGTATCATATTTAAAATATCTAACTTTTATATATAAATAAAATACCTTATACTGTTACCTGTTCTTTATGTCACTTTGGTACCCTAGTTTCATCTAATCATGGGAAGTTTTTTTTTATATAATGGCAAATATTTGAATTGTTTCTAATAATAAATATTTGTAGAGCGGGTTCGCGGAAACAAAACTCAAATGGATCAGTGTACGGTCCTTTTGTTTGATGTTAGTCCTATCGGCTCCTCTGAAATATTTGTTTTTTTTTATATCTTTTGAAATTTTCTGCTAATGGTATCGTTTTTGTTGTTGTACGCCGGCCTTAATTCGTTGTGGAATTGAGGAGGTCGCTACATTACTATTTGTATTATTATTTATTATTATTATTATTATTATTATTTATTATTATTATTATTATTATTATTATTATTATTATTATATAGTAGTAGTAGTAGTAGTCTGCCAGTAGTGTATTACATAACATAATAAAAATCCCATTTTCTACACCTTTAAGTGTGTCCCTTCATGAGTGTTCATGATTTAGCTTACCCAAAAATTATGATCACACTTCGCCATTGTTTGAGAGGTACCAACGCATGCAACGAATTGGCCACCTATAGTCTACATAAGCGGTTGGTAATTCATCAATCTCTATCCAGCTTGCGACAGTTTCTATTCGACCACATAAGAAAACTACATTGACAATATTGACCTTTGTGGTCTTGGAGTGAGGTGCTTGCCTCAGAGTCCAATGTTCTTTGGTTCAAACCTAGCTGAGGTTGAGTGATAAATACCTGTGGGACAATTTCCTTCTGAAGGGAAGTAAAGCCGTTGGTTCTATGTCGATTGTGCCATGTAAAAGAACCCTGGAAGGTATATAAAAATACCTTTACTGGCAAATTTGTAGGATCTTTCTCTCTCACTAAAAGAAATTCCCATGTGCTGATATAATCAGTCAGTTCAGAACTTGAATGATAAATATTTCAAATAAATAAAAAATAAAATAAAAATACTTTGTCATTAAGGGCCAGTTTCATAGTCAGATTTAGTACGCCTCAAGTGCGGCGCTATACTAAATACAAGACGTCACCTACCTGAAATTGAATAGGATGGGCCAGTTTCATATGCGAAACTGGCCCATTCTATTTTGGTCTAGGTAGTTGTCGTCCTGTATTCAGTATTATTATTATTATTATTATTATTATTATTATTATTATTAGCACCGCGTCTTACTACCCGTTCGGGTTATACGCACTTACGCTAATGTGTAATGTTAGGGTGATTGTGAGATGAAATGGAGGACCTACAGTTTAACGTGGGATCCGAACCACGGTGGAGACCTGGAATTCCTCACATTCACAAGTTGTGATTAATACACGTCTTGTCAGAGGTGAAGGAAGGGTTTGGGAATCAGATAAATCTGTGCCGGGACGAGGATTGAATCCCGGACCCCTAGCATAGAGGTCTGACACCTTACCCCTAGACCACCAGGTCACCTTATTATTTAGTATCGACTCGCACTTTAGGCATGCTAAGTTTGACTATGAAACTGGCCCTAAGAGTCCATCTTTGTCTCTTTTAAACTCGCAAATATATAATTTACGTTTAAATAAAATGTGAGTGACTAAACCCAAAATAGTTTTGATCTGGTTTTAGATGGTAATTTTATAAGAAAGATAAACAGTTTAGTATGAAAATTTATATAAATTTAATTCATTCTATATTTTTTCTTCTAAAAGTATAGACATAATTATTTGAGGAAAGATTGAATTTATCGAATAAATATAAGGTGTGATAGAATTAAATGCAAGGAAAGTTAAGTGTCTTTACTAATTTCTTAGAAGATACTTTTTTTAGGCTAAAAATATAAAATATTGAAATATAGAGTTTAACTTTTCTCTATATAGTAATCACAACATTTATTGAGTACTTTCATGAGCATTTAATGAGGAACTTTTTATATAAAGAAAAAAGTTTTCGTCAAATTCAAGGACACTATTGACAGAAAGAGATTCAAGAAGTTACTGCTGAAATTACCATGAATTACTGTTTCCAGCCTGTGGCCAGGGTCAGTTTTTTTATTCATGCCATATATTTTACACTACCGCCTTGCTATGCCTGTCGTAGCTTCATATGTCTTATAATCTAACTTGAGACCAGGACAGGCACAACATCCAGTACCCTGTCGTTAATTTATAAATATTAAAGTGTAAACCCAGATTTCCTTAGGCAATGCCAGGAAGCGAACTAGGGACCCCTAGCTCCGTAGGCAGATATGCTACCAACTGAGCTAAGGTGTCTGATCGGTGTTGAGATTACCATGTGAATTAAATTAAACTCTGTGTTTGTACTGGAAAAATGTTTGATTTATTTTGACAATTTTTTTTGATAAAAACTGCAAGCCAAAATAGAGTGTAGAAACTATGGATGATCGTGGGACATTTGAAAGGTTTGTAAGTCGATCAGGGCCTAAAAAGGTTACCAACCCGTGGCTCTACACAATAATTTGATCCCCATCCTTCACAAACCTAACAATATTTCACTGTTGCACCAATCGTTGGATGATTTACTGTATCCACCTGTTTTTAGCCCCAGATTTTGCTCGCCAGCGCATCCTGTATTTGAAAAGGGTACGACTAGGGGTTGAACCGCGATGGAACGAACATTTCTTCTTCCCTCCAAACTCTCTCCACTGAAGCCTGTACACCAGCGTCACTGCCGATCACCCCACCACCTCCCATCACGCCCCTGGACGCCACAATGCCTGCAACCACCCCATACACCCTCAATGTCTGTTTGTAGTTAGTAACGTTGAGGCGAGTGCTATCTGCTATTTTGCATAACAAAAGTCTACTCCGGGTATAGTTTCCATGTCAAATGACTTGGCTGTCAGAGAATCTTGATGTATGAGAGCTAGGAAAACATTGAAACCTTTCCTTTTATCCACTAGCGACGTTCTGACAAAGTGATCTTGTCGAGCCATAAGGGGAATGCTAATCAATCAATGTTTACAAAATTATAATATGATAAAGAAAAGTTATTGAATTTGTTTGAAGCAAAATATTGTATATAAATCTTATTTGTTGCTTGTCGGAAAAAGAGTACAAGATCAAGATTAAATCCAAGAAAAAAGTTAGGTTAAAGTGGGGGTTGAAGGGATAGTGAGTTAAGTTACGTACTACTTTTATAGTTTTTTTAAATAACAAAACCCCTTTTTTTAGTAAAGTAAATACTCGTAGATTATTGCTTCAGTAGATTAATTATTAATTCGTTTGACTGCTGATATGGAGCATATAGAAGCAATAAAGCTTCGCTACTCCGTTTATTCATGGTTGTAGATGCTTTGATAGGTTAATTTTAGGTGGAACGTGCTACCAGCCCACCCACCCCATATATTCTACGAGAAAGCAATAAAGAGCCAACACATTTTACCAGAAAGGTACTTTTTACATACCTTCCAGGGTTCTTTTCCATCCCACAATTAACTTGGTACCGTTGGTTTTACTTCCTCTCTGAAGGAAGTTTTACTATAGATTTTAATCACTCAGTAAATTTTTGATCTCGGCTGGTTTTGAACCCAAGAACATCGAGTCCTGAGGATAACACTTTACCCAAGACCACTGGGGTCAAATCTTCAGTAGATACATTCTGTTTAATTTTCTCTTTATAATTATCTTAACATTTATTTAATATTCATCATTGTTTCACAGAAATTGATTAGAAAATTTTTAAATGTATGGAAAATGGCCTGGTCAAACTACACAATGCTCGTAACAGGTATTCAAGAAATGTTGAGGTTACTTTTTGTATAAAGTTAAACTCAATGTATATTCTCTAACAATATTTGATTTATTTGGTCAAAAATGTTTTTGTTATTGAAACTGCATAATGTTCTTCTCTGCTTAAATACTTCCTTATAGTGATATTATCCTCTACATCAGGGGTTTCCAACTGGCGGTCAAAGATGACATTTTTTTTTTGGCCCACGATGTTTTTGGAAAAGTAATCTACCGTAGTAAAATTGATATTTTTAGTCGAGAAATGGAAAGTTTTGACTTGAGTTGAAAAAAAATCCATGAAAGATCAAATTAATTTCAGTAATCAAATTAATTACACAATTTTTTTAAATAATAACCTGTGTATCCTCATGCGTCTTATTTCCTTCCATCTTTTAGATGATTATGATGCGGCCCTGAACTAGACTCATGGATTAAATCATGGTCCTCGGGTACTTATATGTTGGAAACCCCTGGCCTAGATTTTAACAAGTTCTGTTCTTAATGTTATGTCTGAAGTCGAAATAAACACCAAATGATAAGTGACGTGACAGTAGACGTGCTCAGTAATATAATAACTTGACATAAACATTTCTATAAAAGAAATAAATTATTTGCAACTGACCAAAGTAAGTTTGAAACAAAAAAGAACTATTGTAGACAAATATTCCATCTCTATGTAAGATTCAAATTCCGTTTATTAGATTAAGGGGATGATAATGTTTGTAATGTTTATATCTATCTATCTCTTTCTATATACAAGCGAGAGCCCTGACTGACTCACTCACACACTCATCACTAATCCTCACACTTCTCATGAAGCTAGAGGGCTGAAATTTGGTACAGGTGTTCCTTATAAGATAATTACGAAAAGTAAAGATGTTTCATTCCAATGTTTTGTGATTAAAGGGGTGAAATAGGGGTAGCTACCCTAATCAACAATATTGCTTTATAAAATCTTTTTAAGCGTTTAGAAGGTAATAACCCGATACATTTGCTCTAATAATGCCTTTGAAAAATAAAGCAATCCTTTTTAACCCCGTAGATGCTTCTAAGGGATGGAAAAAAAATGAATACAGATAATTAATTCAAATATGTAATTACGTTTTAATATGCAACTCTAAGAGATGGTAGAAATATGTAGTTTATATTTTGCTGATATTTGTTGTGTTTATAGTGTTTGTACCCGCCTCGGTGGCGTAGTTGGCTAACGCGCCAGCCGTGTTGAGCCAGACCACCAAGGATCGGGGAGATCGAGGTTCGAATCTCGGTCGGGTGAACTGGGAGTGGTTTTTCCTAAATGGTTTTCCACTCTCCCTCCACGCAAATGCGGGTTCTCTTCCTCTAAATTCAACCTTCCCAATTCCCAATCCATTAGTGTAATTAGTACTTAAGCGTATAACCCGAACGGGTAGTAAGACGCGGTGCTAAATAAATAAAAATAAATATAGTGTTTGTGTGAGTGAGAGGGCCCGGCCCGGGGTGGTGTGTGTAGGTGGGAGGGGGGAGACCTGTCAAGCCGCACTAAGCTTATAACGCCCCAGGCAGTAGACAAGGGGGCCTGCCGAGAATAAAACTCCCCATGAGAAACGATACATGGTCACCTCCTCGCGGTGAACCATACCATTAAGCTTCAAACCAACATTCCTCATTTTCATAAAAAAAAATCACGTGCGAAGAACGGGTATTCAGCTAGTTTCTAATAAAAGTGACAATTTACATTTATTTTAGTCTTACAGTTATATGTCGCTCAGTACTGGATAGTGGAGACCTATAAGAACTAACACAAGGGATCAGCATAAGAAGGACGACTTTTAAGAGAGAGCACAAGCATTTGCCTAAAAGTTATGAAAAACCTAATCGGGGGAATTAAATGTTGGTGCAGGGAAAACTAAAATGTAAGGAAATTTTATTTCGTCCAAAATTATTATTTTTAAATTGGAATTTTAAATTATCGTTAAGGCAAATTATTAAATAATTTTTTCAAGCTTAGCTCTTTAACGTCAATAGTTACTTTTGGCTTACAGATTCATGTCTAAAATATTTTATATAAAGTGTAGTTTTAGACTAATGTGTATTTGATTTTATATTTAGTTTTCTATTTATTTTCTAGTTATTTGACTTAGTCATTTAAAAATTAGTAATGGTTATTTCTTCTTGAGGTTAAACAAAATTGTTCAGTATTAACAATACATTTTTAAACTTTACGAGATAAATAGTAATTAATTATTCTTCTTGGGTTTGGTCGAAGTTGTTTAGTATCCATTATACAGTTTTAAGGCTTTGTGGATTACTTTTAAACTAGTCAACTAATTTTTTGCTTAATATAGATACATATGTTTATATATGCATATGTTAATATAAAGCCTGTGTGTGTGTGTATTGGTGCGAATCAAAAAAGGAATAAATATGTTTCGATAGTATCCCGAAAATCTGAAAAAATATGTATTTACTTATTTTTATCTAATTAATTATTTCTAAAGATGAAATATGAAATGTCTTTTTTTACTGTACTACATAGAGGCTACTTAATTTTAGTATTAATAAAGTTATGAACCAAGTGCAAAATCATTGATTTACTTTAAACATTTTACTACATTTTTTTAGTGAAATATTACATATGTTCTTAAACTTATCAATAAGTTTTATGTTTAATGCTGTTGCATGTAATATAATGCATTACGTTAGTGAAAATCTTGTGAATGAAAAGTGAATGTATAACCAATATTAGAGCTGCACATACTATTTTTTTAACTATCTTGATATTTCCGGTTTGTTATTGTAAAAAAACTTTGTTATCTGTAATTAAAATTAACCAGTTCCTAAAAATATTTTTGGAAGCCCTCGGCAGTCTTTGCAATTTTTTCATAAAAAGTTGACATATTTATTAAAGATTTATATTTTAAAGTTTGAATAGATAATTTTAATTTCTTTTGTATATATTGACGAAAATAATGTTAAAGATTATCAACCATGTTGGTTTTATGTCTATGAAAACGTTTATTTCAGGAAACAGTAATTTTTCAATAAAACAAGATCCAAACTATTTCTAGCAAGTGGTACTATAACCGTGTATAGTAAATATATCCACAAATCTCTATATTTATTTGTAAATAATTGGTTGTGATTGTTTATAGTACTCTAGCTCTATGTTGTAACCACACTTGTTTTTATTTTAATAATGTTTGCTTGAATTTTTATTTAAAAAAATGTAATTCACGTATTTGGTTTTAATCTCACGCAATTTAATTTTTTTGGTTTTATGATTAAATCCATATTATGTGACATGTGCATTATAATTTTATAATTAATCACATATATTATTCTAATGTGTTCTCTCTTCAAATTTGATGACTGTTTTTCTGTATTGATTAAATTAATTTATCTTGCGGAATGAGATTGAAATTCATATTAATTCCAGTTAACGTACACATATATATTTATTTTTATAAACATTGGTAAAATATCACTGTATATTTCTGAATTGTAATGTTGGGATTGCTTTAAGTCACATAGCTTAAACAGACAAGAGTTTACACAATAACGTGGGATATCCACAGGATATAATTCTAGGAATTTGTTGTGTTTCCCGAAGCTGACATCATGCGCAAAAGTAGATTAGTTTTAGTTAACAGATATTTTCATTTTTATACTTCCCATCATGCACAATACCTGATTAATTACTAGCTCTATAGCACAAGGAAATCAAATGTCTATTGCCATACTTACAAATGTACGACACCTATCCCTATATTGATCCAGCTCTATCCAGTCCACCTCATTACACCCTATCCCTACATTGAGCTAGTACTATACAGTCCACCTCATTATATATCATCCCTATCTTGAGCCAGCTATATCCAGTCCACCTCATTACACCCTATCTCTATCTTGAGCTAGTAATATTCAGTCCACCTCAATACACCCTATTCCTATCTTGACCTAGTAATATCCAGTCCACCTCAATACATCATATTTCTATCTTGGGCTAGTTCTATCCAGTCCACCTCAATACACCCTATCTCTATCTTGAGCTAGTAATATCCAGTCCACCTCAATACAACCTATCCCTATCATGAGCTAGTTCTATCTAATCCCCATCATTACACTCTATTCTTATCTTGAACTTGTTATATCCAGTCCACCTCATTACATCCTATCTCTATCTTGGGCTAGTTCTATCCAGTCCACCTCATTACACCCTATTTCTATCTTGGGCTAGTTCTATCCAGTCCACCTCATTACACCCTATTTCTGTCTTGAGCTAGTTATATCCAGTCCCCCTAATTACACCCTATTTCTATATTGAACTAGTTCTATCCAGTCCACCTCAATACACCCTATCTCTATCTTGAGCTAGTAATATTCAGTCCACCTCAATACACCCTATTCCTATCTTGACCTAGTAATATCCAGTCCACCTCAATACATCATATTTCTATCTTGGGTTAGTTCTATCCAGTACACCTCAATACACCCTATCTCTATCTTGAGCTAGTAATATCCAGTCCACCTCAATACAACCTATCCCTATCATGAGCTAGTTCTATCTAATCCCCATCATTACAATCTATTCTTATCTTGAACTTGTTATATCCAGTCCACCTCATTACATCCTATCTCTATCTTGGGCTAGTTCTATCCAGTCCACCTCATTACACCCTATTTCTATCTTGGGCTAGTTCTATCCAGTCCACCTCATTACACCCTATTTCTATCTTGGGCTAGTTCTATCCAGTCCACCTCATTACACCCTATTTCTATCTTGGGCTAGTTCTATCCAGTCCACCTCATTACACCCTATCCCTACATTGAGCTAGTACTATACAGTCCACCTCATTACACCCTATCTCTATCTTGAGCTAGTAATATCCAGTCCACCTCAATACAACCTATCCCTATCATGAGCTAGTTCTATCTAATCCCCATCATTACAATCTATTCTTATCTTGAACTTGTTATATCCAGTCCACCTCATTACATCCTATCTCTATCTTGGGCTAGTTCTATCCAGTCCACCTCATTACACCCTATTTCTATCTTGGGCTAGTTCTATCCAGTCCACCTCATTACACCCTATTTCTATCTTGGGCTAGTTCTATCCAGTCCACCTCATTACACCCTATTTCTATCTTGGGCTAGTTCTATCCAGTCCACCTCATTACACCCTATTTCTATCTTGGGCTAGTTCTATCCAGTCCACCTCATTACACCCTATCCCTACATTGAGCTAGTACTATACAGTCCACCTCATTATATACCATCCCTATCTTGAGCCAGCTATATCCAGTCCACCTCATTACATCCTATCTCTATGTTGAGCTAGTTCTATCCAGTCCCCCTAATTACACCCTATTTCTATATTGAACTAGTTCCATCCAGTCCCCCTCAATACACCATATTTCTTTCAGTCCCATTATAATGTTATTCTCCCATCTACATCAAGGTATTCCCACTGGTCTCTTCCTATAGGGTTTGCCCGTCAATAAATACCCTGAACACGGTTCTAGAATCTCTTATTCACGCTGCATGTCATGCCCATCGTAATCTATAAGATTTGACTATCCCAACAATGTCTTGTGATGAGTACAGGTTATGTGACTCATCATTATGTATCATCCCCCCTTCCTAGTATTCTCATCTCTTTCTGGACCAAACATCTTTCCAAGCACTTTGTTTTCGAACACTCTAAATTTGTTTCCGTCATGTAAGGTAAGATAACAGAAAACAACTAGTAAAATTATAGTTTTGTATATTTTGAGATTTACATTCCTTGAAATCAGGCAAGCTGCCAACAACTTATTAACCAAGTAATAGCAGACATATTACCTAAACACTGAAAATAAAAAGGTGAGCCTGCCACTTACACCTTTGTCAAATTAAGTAAGGTAAACCTGTTACCTGTATCATAATGAATTTAAGTAAGTCTGCTACTTACACCATGCTTAATTTAAGTAAGGTAAGCCTGATTGTTACATTATGGGGAAATTAAGTAGAGAAAGCTTACTTCTTAAACTGCAATGAAGTTAAATATAGTAGGTCTATTACTTACACAATAGTGTAATTAAGAAATGTAAGCTTGTTACTTACACCATGGTGAAGTTTTGGCGCTCAGACGTTTTGTTCGGTAAAGTTTTTGAGTAGTTCCAGAACGTTGAAAAAATCATAATCATTTGAAATAATTTTTCCATTGAGATTGGAGACAATCTCTCTTGTGCACCAGGCCTTATTATCTATTCGGTGTATCTACAAAAACACACACACACAAACACACACACACACATATATATGATTAAATGTATACATATTTAAATTTTTAACCAAATATAAATATTATATTAATCTATATAAATATATCTATAAATATATTTATAATTATATATACATAATTACGTAAATATATAAATACATACACACACATTTATATAAACATATATTTCCTCTGCTTTTTGTACTCATTTTGACTGTATGCATAAATTAATTACGATCATAGAGTATGAATGAGGAATCTATGATTTCAGAAGAAATATACCCTCATTTACATGGTAAGCCTTAAATGAAAAAAAAAAAAAAAAAAAAAAAAAAAAAAAAAAAAAATCAAAAACCACATTGCACCCGACTGGGACTTGAACCCGTGTGACCATCGATTTATATTATGGGTTGGAAAGAGTAGAATTTTTTTAAATGTACCCTCTTTTTAGAGTGGGAGAGAGGGGAAATAATTCAGAAAACAAACAATCACCTATGAACACCAGGTCTAAATCTAAAACCCGACCTTCCCGTAACCCGAAAAAAAAACATGGTCGATTAGTATAGTGTTATAGAAATGCATCCGCATTATCGTAGAAAGAGTATGGAAAACTCACACATATAGAGATAAAGTGGTGCAATATGGACTGAGGATTATATTACCCTACCAAGCTGTTGTATTTGATGACCCAGACTATACTAGACGGTCACATTGCTCTACCTGTCACAGACGAGGGACAAATCCCTCCCTTCCCCCTTTCTTGTCACGCCAAGGGACATGACGTGGGACGAGACCATGTGTTAGAACCACTCACCTTCCCCCCCTACCCCTTGGGATCAGCATACTCACAGTACCGGGAATCATCACTAGGTGGACTAACTGGAAGGGGCTAGACAAAGAAATATTCTGTAACTCACTACTCCAATACTCTTACGGCGGACAGGCTGGGTATATATTCATGCATAACGCATAGCTGAAAGTAAATAGTGCTTATCGTTCAGCGCACAATTCATAAGAAAAAATACAACAGTTTATTATGAAACCTATTGTTTATTTATTTAGCACCACGTCTTACTACTCGTTCGTATTATACGCTAAAGTACTAATTACGCTAATGGATTAGGAAATGTGAGGGTTGAATTTAAAGGAAGTGAATCCACATTTGCGTGCAGGGAGAGTGGAAAACCATTTAGGAAAACACACCTCCAGTTCACCCGACCGAGATTCGAACCTCGATCTCCCCGTCCTCGGCGGTCTAGCTCAACATGACTAGCGCGTTAGCCAACTACGCCACAGAGGCGGGTATGAAACCTATTGTTTAAAGTCTTACTTAAATTGATTTTCTGTATTAATAGAAAATAGACTAACTTATTTGCACTAATAGATAAGGTCTCTAAAATTACATCAATAAAGGGTTTACTAGAAAAAAACACGTTAGTTAAACTTTATCTTGCCGGTATTATTCAATAAAATTTGATTTTTATTTTTTATCTTAAATTAGAGATATTTACTAAAAAACTTGAAATATCGGTGAAAAAAAACTTGTTGCAGAAACACTACACAGAATAAAACAAATAAAATAATATGCACTGTTACAGAAACATTGTGAAAAGTGGAACCACTCTGTCCACCAAAGAGCATAGCAATCAATTTCACATTTTCAAAGACCTCTAACATATAAATATATGTATATATCATTATAATATAAATATATTATTATATATATATATATATATATATATATATATATATATATATACAGGGTATTTAGAAACTCATCGCCCAAACTGCACGCATAGTTTGTTTAAACCAAAAGTAATACAAAATCTCTACACACTTATATCCGGAAAACCATGCTATTACCATTAAATTGTGTTCAAAGTTTCGTTGAACAGCGCCGGGAGAGCAAAGCTGTCAAGCATGCAAGTACAACAAGTTGTACAGGAGTCAGGCGCGTGGCACTGTACATGTAATAATGGCAAGCACTTTCTGTGATGTAGGACCGTTAATGATGACCCTCAGAACGAATTCCCATTTATAGATGGACTGTGTGTGTTGTTTACTATTAATTGTGGTATGTTCTGCTACCGTGCTCTAAGATGTCGAGGTTTGTAGTGTCGCACGCCTAGCTCCTATGCAACCTGTTGTACTTGCATGCTTGAACAGCTTTGCTTTCCCGGTGGTGTAGGCCGAAACTTTGAACACAATTTAATGGTAATGGCATAGTTTTCCGGATATAAGTGTATAGGGATTTTGTATTAATTTTGGTTCAAACAAACTACAAGTGCAGTTTGGGCTATGAATTTCCGAACACCCTGTATATATACACATAGTGTTTCTAAACTCTATGCTAAAATCTAAATCATAGCATCTGTGGTAAGAATGAAACAGAAAATCCTAGTAAAAATATGTGCGGATTAAAAAAAAAATACAAAATGAAAGTTGAAATCAGACGGAACGACGCCTGGAGAACGCAGCTGTAAGTACGTAAGTGTACAGCAAGTTGCATATCATTAGGTTAAGTTTATTCTGCATCCTCGCTGCTGGCACATTGCCGATCTATGCACATGGATGTGTGGAGCATTTATCCTGCATCAACCCTGATCGCCTCGCTGCCCACTGCTATCCTCGCTATAGCGATGATATCAAATCCGTTTGTTTTCCGAGCCTCGACCATCGCCGGGCATCTCGAAACTTGAGCTCTGATTGGTTCCTTCACACAATTTCTGGTTCAATAAGATTAAAAATATACAGAAATGTCGGTTGTGACATCCTTAAGTGCCTGAAAAGCCTCTCTGAACAGTTCTTGAGCTCTATATAGAACTGGCCATCAGATGACTGAGACAGTATCGTTCCTTAACACGAAACACGACTCACAACCAACCTCTCATGCCAGCATCTTACAGCAATGTGAACAGATGCAGGGTAAATGCTCCAATGCGAGCATCATAGCTACATGCGAGCATCCATGTGCCAGCAGCGAGGTGCCTGGTGATCATCCATGTGCCAACAGCGATGTGCCTGGTGAGCATCCATGTGCCAACAACGATGTTCCTGGCGAACATCCATGTACCAGCAGCGAGGTGCCTGGCGAGCATCCATGTGCCAGCAACTATGTGCCTGGTGAGCATCCATGTGACAACAGTGAGGTGCCTGGCGAATATCCATGTGCCAGCAACTAGGTGCCTGGCGAGCTTCCATGTGCCAACAGCGATGTGCCTGGCAAATATCCATGTGCCTGGTGAATATCCATGTGACAGCAGCAAGGTGCCTGGCGACCATCCATGTGCCAGCAGTAAGGTGCCTGGCGAGCATCCATGTGCCAACAGCGATGTGCCTGGCTACCATCCATGTACCAGCAGCGAGGTGCCTGGCGAGCATCCATGTGCCAGCAGCTAGGATGCAGCATAAACGTACACTTAGGTGGGCATAAGTGCTCGGCCGCGAGCAACGAGGCGCCTGGCGAGCATCCATGTGCCAGCACCTAGGATGCAGCATAAACATACACTTAGGCGGGCATAAGTGCTCAGCCGAGAGCAGCGTTGCAGAAGGAAGAGCTCACGTCAAATGCAACCGATGGACACTGTTGTGATCAAGTCGGGGAGGGAGTTTTGAACATGTGCTGTGATGTGACCGCCTAATGATATGCAACTTGCTGTACACGTACTTACTTACAGCTGCTTACTGCCAGCGTTGTTGCGTCTAACATCAACTTACATTTAGTATTGCAAATTGACTTTTCAAAACTTATCTTTACAAGGATTTTCTATTTCTTTTTGCCCACAGATTATGTGGTCTAACTTTGGGCAAAGAGCTTAGAAATATCCTTATATATATATATATATATAATATATATATATATATTTTTTATTTTTAATAGTACTACAACTTTACAACAGTAAGTAATTTTGTATCTGAAATAGTTGGGAGGATATGATCAAAAGTGGAAATTTCAGCTGCTAAAAAGTACTTTCAAAATCATTTTTATGGAACAATTAGAACTTTTTTTGTAGTGTTTAAACTGTGCCTAGATACAAAACTCAATCAAAGAAGTTTGAGTGGATTTCAAGGAAATCTATTGTTTCTCTTTTTTCTTTCAGTAAACTAAACTTTATTTTAGGGTTGGATATTTAATTCTAAAACAACCTAGAAGGAACCTTATAAAAATCTTAGTTACCAAGTTTTAGCCAGATCTGTAAATTGGTTTCACCTCTAGGCCAAGATACAGATACACAGACAGATACACAGACAGATACACTGACATATACAAAATCAGACACACAAACAGACATACAGAGAGATGGCATCGCGAAAACCAATTTTTATATTTCAAGGGGTCATGAAACGTCAACGTTTATTAAATTTTGAGTTCTATTTATTAATTATTATTATTATTATTAATACTATTATTATTACTATTAGCACCACGTCTTACTACCCGTTCGGGTCATACACACTTACGTTAATGTGTAATGGTAGGGTGATTGTGAGATGAAATGGAGGACCTATGGTTTAACGTGGAATCCGAACCACGGTGGAGGCCTGGCATTCCACACATTCACAAGTTGTGATTAATACACGTCTTGTTAGAGGTGAAAGAAGGGGTTGGCAATCAGATAAATCTGTGTAAGGACCGAGGATTGAACCCCGGACCCCCAGCACAGAAGTCTCACACCTTACGCCTAGACCGCCAGGTCACCTTCGATTTTTTGGACAATCACAAATTTCTCTTTGCGAAGGGTCGAAAGGAAATAAAAATCTGATACATATATATACATCTATATATACATATATACATGTGTATATGTATATATACATATATACATGTGTATATATATACCCTTTATTCTCAGTCATTTATACAATCGTAGTCATTGATGTTAAAACCAAGAAAATTCAACAAGTAAGGCTACCAGGAGCATTTCAAACATGAAACCAAAGGCTAATTTTCGTCTCAGTGTATACTGGTATCAAATTGGCTATAACCTCTTCTCAAATTATCATTGGCTAATATGTAACGTATAAGAAGCCAAAGTTAAATCAATTTTATGCATTTGCGTGATTTACTATTCACTTTGTACCGATTATAAACGATTACACTACAAATAATGTTTTTCAACTTCTTGTGCACACGTGTTATTAGTTTTGCATTATGCATGAATATAATACCCAGTCTTAAGCTTCTCTTTCATATCTGAACTTAACGGCAGATGTGAGACAAATGTTCGAGTGGAAAAACCAGCCTTTAACCATTAGCTATGTTTAGTATGCTGTCAATAGATCAATTATTTATTCAACGATATAAAAATAAACTTTAAGAGAGAAGTAAACGGGTTCCTCGTAAGATCGAGGATGATAGTAGGGAGTATAAGAGGTTACATAATGTTTAGTCATACCCTGTACACATCAACAGACATTGTTAGGGTAATCAATTCTGTCTTGTTACGGTGGGAAGAACATGCAGTGCGAATGTAAGAAACCACAACCTCGTTTTAAATATTGGCTGGCAAACCCAGTGGGAAGAAACCAGTGGGA
>JAVRXN010000010.1:108188761-108199904 GCA_033556935.1 Timema podura
GCCAACTAACAAACTATTTTTTCCAGAATGGTAGTTCTGTAAACAATTGACTTCGTTCCCTTTATTCCAAAACTTCTAAGTATATCATGCTAAGAATCATGTCATGTTCTTATCGTTACTACAGTATTAACATTTCTCTTTGAATATTCTTTTCGAAATTTCTCCTTGGATTTGAAAGGTTAATATTCTTCCTTGGTGATCAAGTTATACAAAAAACCAAATAATGCTATACTAAAATGTACAGTACATTATATTAATAGAGAATAACCGTTGTTTACACGTTTCAAGATGTTAGTCTCACAATATATGTCAATATTTAATAAAATAAGTCCTAAGTACTATATCGATTGCTTAGAATTAGAAATTAAAATCACTTAAGAGGCAATAATAATTGAAAAAACTTTTGAGAAACTGGTGTATTGAAAAGGATGGATTCAAAAACTATGTACTGTACATATATCATTTTGCTTAGGATCAAATAATATCCCTGACAGATTTATTTAAACAGGTCCGTGAATTTGGCAGCTAACGGGGAGCAAAAAAATAATGGACATATCTTAAAGAATTACCAGATCAAAAAAACAATGTAATTAATTACATTGTTTAGACTATGTTCAAATAATGTCTCTGACAAATTTAGTTAAAATTGGTCTGAGAATTTAACAGTAATCATGGAACAAATATATAGACAGACAATGAAATGCCAACTCCTCAAGTTAAAACCAAAACCTTGCTTTTTCGGTCACTAAACAATAAAAAATATTAATACTGAGTTTTGAATGAAATATAATTAATCTTGTTTGGGGAGTGGTTGGAAGACAATAAAATCAATTGAATCTATTTTCGGATTACTTATATTTATTTAATACATCTTGAGGCAGAAGATAGTCAACTTCGCCGATCCTGAAGTAAAGTGCTTGCATCAGGATCCGATATTTATGGATTCAAACACAGTCTGGGTTGACGGATTTTTCTAGAGTGATTAAAATCCGTAGCACAACCTCCTTCGGCGATGAAGTAAAGCAATTGGTCCCATGTCAATTTTGGATTTTAAAAGAACCCTGGAATTTATATGAAAATACCTTTCCCGGAAAAATTGATAGGACCTTTCACGCCCACTCATAGAAATTCAGTGTGGAAGGCATTCACACTTTTTGGACTCTCCTAGTACACGAGATGTCTACCAGATAGTGCATGTAGCACTAACAAGCTACACGGATGAGTGCTTGTTCAGCTCATGATGGATAAAAATCACATCATATCAACTTTCATGTAGTTGATTTAAGGTGGGATGGAACGGGACCCGAGAAAAGGCCAGTGTTTTTCCAGTTTTTATAGCAACAATTTTTTGACTAAAATATTTATCCAGTACAAACATAGAGTTTTATTTTCTTCACATGTTGATATCAACAATTCCTGAATATCCGTCATGATCATGAGTGAAAAATTTGTCATTAAATTCCAAGATACCCTTGACTGATATTCAAGTACTGTTATTATCAATCACCATGTGAATAAAATTAAATTCTATGTTTATACTGGAGAAAATTATTATTTATTTTATCCAAAAAATATTTTTCCATGAAAAATGCAATAAAACTGGATTTTTCTCGCATAACGTTCCATCCCATCTTAAGAAGAAGTAGTAATAGATATTTTCACTGTCGATTTTATAACAATTTAATTTCTGTTTCAGATCTCTTAGGAACAATTTATTTCTATTTCATAAGATATTATTTATAAAATAAACTTTATCTTAAAGAAAGTTTTACTTGATATGTAGACGTTATGTTCACTCACTGGAAGTAATAACTCAAAAGAACTTTTTGTATCTGTTACGAATTTATAATGAGCCATCATGTTCGTTAATGTTTCTACATCCACTATTCTCTCAATTTAGAATTGGATCACTTGGTTTTCACAATAAATCGTTAAAGGACTGATCTCTTAGACAGTATTTTATGAGATATCTTTATGTATTGTTTGAAACTTTCAATTTGGGTAGTCTTTAAAAGCAATTATTAGTCCATCATTTAGCCCGTTTGACACGCTGACCCATAGAAAGATTTAATTTGACGATTTATCAAAGTTTCAAACAAGACTACGTTTAGTTATGTTCCGAATATATTTTATTTATTTGATGTATTTAACAAGAACTTTCTAATCCAACTTATTGTGTCTGCACACGACTTACAAACTAACTTAAATCTAGAACAGACACAGCACCCAGCCATTAATTCATCAATATTAAAGGGTAAACCTACACTTCACCAGTGATAAATTATTCGGACTTGCTTCGAATTGAACTCAGGACCCTTAGCTCAGTAGACAGACATGCTAATGACTTGGCGATGGTCTCGGACTCAAATCTACGGTGCCATCAAATGTGAAGCTAACACAGCCTTTATAATAAAGGTACAAGCGATCACAGATAGGGCGAAAACATATTTTTAACATTTATTTCCAACACATTATTATTTTTTAATTAGTTGTTCTCTCTTACGACAGATCCATTTCTTTTGTCAGTGAACTTGGACCGCCAAAGAGCCCTGTCCTCTGCCTCCTACTTCAGCTCCCAGAATTTTCTTCTTTCCTTCAAGTCATCCAATATTTAAATCCTCCTTCTTCCTAAAATCCTCTTTCACTCTATCTTTTCTTCTATGACGTCGTGCAAAGGACAGTTCCTCCATTTTATTCTGTACTTTTAACTTTAACTCAAACATATCGATTATTTTCAACTCTTTTTATACCTATTTTATAGCAGGGAGATCAGGTTCAAATCCATGTTAGGTGTATTAAAGGTGGTTTTACCAAAATTATTTTTCACATTCTCTCCACGCAAATGCGGGTACACATCATTTAAATTCAACCATATCTATCCATAACGCATTAGCATAGTTAGTAACATATTAATTGTATAACCTGAGCAAGTTGTAAGACGCAGTGCTAAAAAAAATAATCAAACCATATCATTTATAGGTCTATTAATAATTTTACAACCTATTGTAGGGCAAGTGCGGCTGATGAGGTTTAACATTGAACTGTTGTGATCGCGCAATGGCAAAACAGCATGTACGCATGCGCGGGCTAGTTCAAGGACAAGCCCACATTAACAGTTATGGAGAGAGTAGGTCTAGTAACTAGCAGTGTGGTGGTGTTTACTGTCTTTAAAAAAAAATATTATAATAATACTTACCACTGCGTCTTACTACCCATTTGGCTTGTACGCTACGTTAAGTACTAATAACGTTAATGGGCTAGGACTTGGGAATGTTTAACGTAGAGGAAGTGAACCCGCATTTCCGTGGAAGGAGAGTGGAAAACTATTTAGGAAAAAACACCCTCAGTGCACCCATTCAGGATAAAACCCCAATCTGCCCGTCTTCTGCAGTCTAGTCCAACATGAGAGTAGCGCGCTAGACCACGCGGCCAACGAAGCGGGTTTTTGTATATTAACACCTATGTATTTGAACAAAGAACACTTAAATAATTTTTAATTTAACAGTTTGCACTTCAGTGGCCGAAAGGCTTAAGAATGAGGTTTACTTGCAAATAACATTGAAATGACCTTCAAATTTAAAGGCAACTTGTAAATGGTGGTTAGGTAGTTTCTGCCTTGAAAGGTCTCAGACACCCTAGGTTTGTGGACAACTGAAAAGAAAGAGAGTAAATGAGTTGGGTGTGGATGTTGGACTTTGGCATTGAGCTACAGCATAATAGTTTCGCGGAAATACCTGAAATATATTTCCTTTTCTTGAAGATAGTAATTTTACCTACTTGTCAACTTCCCGTAAAAGAAAAGAGTAATATTTATTTTAGATATTCATTCATTTAAATTTCTCCAAATATAATCCATATTTAAAATAATGTAATGATAATAGGTAGGTATCAAAAAAAAAAAAATTGGCGTGGTTACGGAACTAGTGATGCATTTATTCATTAAAGTATTGAATTTAATGTAACAAACATGAATAATACATTTTTATTTGATACATTTTAATATGCATTTAAATAACTTCCAAAACTAACCACAAACACACATGTTTGTTTATAAAGTACAAATAATTCTAAACGCACTATTAAAGTAGCATATTACTTATAATTAATTAATTAAAAAATATATATATTTCTTTTTTGTTTAATATTTCAAGTGACAGGTTCACTTTGACATGTTTATATTCCAGTTTGATACTTTACCAAAAGTAAAATTCCGCTAAAATTGAATGAACAACCGTATTTTTGTGTTTTTCTTCCAAATTTGTACTCAATAGTTCGAACCTTTTTGAACTCAAAATAGCCATAAAATCTAATGGTTACATTTTAATATTCATTGCACACATTTTTTTTTTAACAAACAGTTTGCTCCTATAAATTAGTAGATTTTTCCTATGAACGCCTAAACATAGCAAAAATAGCCGTTAACACTTGAATTGTAACCACTATTGAATTGATGAACCAAATTTAGTTTAGAAAAGAGACACCTTTTATTTGATCAAAATAATTGATCATATTGGACCAAAAACAGCCTGTTTGGTCGAGTTACTTTAAATGTACCATATGTATATAATTTATACTCCGATCAATAGGCATGTGGACTAAATATCGGGTTCTGGTTTTCTGGTGACAGTGAGGTCAAGGTTCGAATTCCAGATAGTTGCAATGAGAGTGTTTCCAAAATTGTTTCCCACTTTCCCTCCACGCAAATGTAAGTACATTTAATTTAAATTTCACCTTTATCTCCAGCTACTCAACTAGCGATATTAAATTCGGATAACCTGAGCGGGTGTTATCTAGGTGTTTTGTACAATTTAAAATGTACATTACATTTTATTAAGATTTTTGTTTAGCACAAGGTCTTACTACCCGCCCGGATTATACACATTATGTACTAATTACGCTAGTGTGTTAGTTATGAGGAAGGTTGAATATGGATTAAGTGACCAGCATTTGCGCTAAGGGAAAGTTGGAAACTACTTGAGAAAATACACCCTCAGTATAGCCATTCAGGGATTCGAGCCCCGTTCGCTCCGTCATTGGTAGTCTAGTATATTGTTACCCCTAGACCTTTCGATGACCGAATTGGATTAGGGTAGTTTGAGTGCATTGTAACAGGAATGAGGTGAGATGTTTATGGAAATATAACAGTAAAATTTGCAGGATGATAATTATTCCCAGCGCAACTGACTAGGTTTTGAACCTTGACCTCTTTGTTAACGCTGACCAATTCAAACCAAGACTGATGTATTAGACCTCACGGGGATAATATTTACTGTGTTGTTTTTAATTTCAAATTCAGTTTTTTGGCATAGGTACGAGTACAATCTATTGTGGTTGTGTCTTGACTTGTAAAGTTGAACGTTCTGGAACCTTTAAGTCATTGATTAACATTATGGCCTATTACAAAAAAATAATATTGTGTGTTATGATTATTTTATATTTATTTTATAATTTCAGGATTAAAATAACAATTTTAAACCTAATCCAGTCTATTTTACATTGTATTATTTCACCATCCCTTGCCACTCACATTATTTTTGCGACCAAAATTAACAAATATTGTATTATAAACTATCATTAGTGTTATTTAATAAGTATTGATAATATATTAAAATTGACAGCTATAGGTCACGTGAGCTGACGGATGCATACATGAAAGAAGATCTATTAATTTTTATAGTGCCTTCTTATGAAAACTGGACTCTAGTATCCAATGATTTTTGGAGGAATGACATCTAGAAGGCCTTTTTTTATTACTACATACCACTATATAGTAGAATTCTTGATAGGATTGTCTCAGACAATAATTCATACAAAACTCGGTGGAGCGCTTTAGTTTACATTGAGAATTTCATACTACAACCGAAACCTCTAAGAAATTAAACTTTTTTTTAATGTTAGGTTGTATATTAATATAAATTGAGAAGATTTGGACCTTAAATTTTTTAAACTTTGGCCACCATTTTCATTAGAGCATGACTCTTCCGGCTAAAATATTAGCATATCTAATATTATAAATTAAGAATAAATAATTATTGTTGTTCATTGTTTTATCTGAGGTTGAATCAGATATATTTTTAACTGATTTCATATTAATTACGATCATTGATGTATTATTTTCCGAGTCCATGTAATGATTGGTTTAAAAAACAATGTGAATGGTTATTACTATTAATCATAGTAACTAAAAATTCTCTTGGATTATATAAGATTCGATAAAATGTAATATAATATAATTCACATTATGGATCATACACCGGTTACGAAATATCTCAGACTTGGAACATACACTGTACACAGTCAAATTATACTAATGATCAGGAGGACAAAGGTGTCGGTTCCATCTTGCCTGAGCTATAGCTCAGAGGTACAGCAGTCTTTTCACCTTAGGAGTGAGTGGTGGTAACTGACATCTAGCAGAAGTTTTATTTTTGTGCAAACATTGATTGAAAGTCCCTCATATTAACTAACCTATGTGTAAATATTTATTATTTGCTTAATAATTGATGATAAAGTAGTTTTATCAAACGCTTCCAATTAATACTTCCCTTGGAATTACTGAATTAAAAAACTACTGCTAGCTGTCATTTACCACTCTTCCTATATTGAGTCGACTGTATCAGGAATGTCAATACTCGAATCCTAGTCTGATTTAGCAAGTGTGGGTATCTGACATTGTATCCCACACACTCTCCCTCCTTCCAAATGCTAGTACCCTTCCTTTAACTGCTACCTTTCCTAAATTATAGCCACGCCATTTGTGAAAGAAACAGATATAAATAAATTTTATTTCATAAATGGCTCTCTACCAAAATGTGGGTACACTTCCTCAAATAATAACCATCCTCATCCTTGACCCAACAGAGTAATTAGTACATATGCGTACAACCCAAACGGGTAGTCATACCCGGTGTTAATAAATAAAATAAATATAAAGAGTATTTGGGTGAGTATCATATGATAAGGAAATAGGTAAAAACTATGTTGCCTAAGCAACTTAAATAAAATAAACACAAATTTTATGTGACATTATTCAATTTTAAAGTCTAATATGTTCAAATTTACTTTAAGATAGTTTAATTTTTTTAAATAACGTCATTTGAGTTGTTTTTTTAAAATGGAAATATCCAAATATCAAGGAATTACTAAATGGCATAGATTAGAATGCTAGGTAATTTAATTTTTTTTTATAAATCTGTAGGATTGTTGCATGTGTTTCCACTCCTAGGAAGAAATATGCCTTGGTTTGACCCTCAATATAGTTATTATTATTATTATTATTATTATTATTATTATTATTATTATTATTATTATTATAATTATTAGCACCGCGTCTTACTAACCGTTCGGGTTATACGCACTTACGCTAATGTGTAATGGTAGGGTGATTATGGGATGAAATGGAGGACCTACAGTTTAACGTGGAATCCGAACCACGGTAGAGACCTGGCATTCCTCACATTCACAAGTTGTGATTAATACACGTCTTGTCAGAGGTGAAGGAAGGGTTTGGCAATCAGATAAATCTGTGTCGGGACCGAGGATTGAACCCCGGACCCTCAGCACAGAAGTCTGACACCTTACCCCTAGACCACCAGGTCACCGTAACAAATTATAGTACTACCCATTCCAACCAATACAGTACTAGCACCTGACAAACTTTGTGTAGGTGCTGGCTTGTTAGAAACTTTTCAAGTCTTAAAAGAGTACTGAAAGATAACCGAGCCCTCCCCCTTCTTCCCTTCTGTGACCAACCAAGCGTTCTTAATGGGGTTTTGACAAGAAAAGAATGGAGGTAAAGTGACCTATCTCCAATGTAATATTAAATCGAAAAGGCATGAAAATGGTATTTTTGGGTTTATTCAGTTTTTTCATATATAAACACCCAATTATAATTGTACTGTTGCAAGCGTAAACTAGTTGCGATAATAAATGCCTAGTTAAAAATTTTATTTTTTTTCTCAATTAATAGTTTGAAGCTCAAACACATTTATTTATTTATATCTAATTTTTTATCTAATTATTCCATGGTTTTATTAAAATTTGAGTCTGGCATTATCGTTTTGCATATTGATACCTTAAATTTGACACAATAAATATTTTATTATCATTCATGATAGTTGAGATATCATCAGAATAAGAATAACCTTTGGGTAAATGGGTGAAATGCGGGTTGCGGGCTGCCCCTTCAACTGTAAAGCTCCTTCTTAAGACATCACGCTAGTGTTAGACTCGACTGCCGATGACGGGGAGATTGGGATTTGAATCCCAGCTGGGTCTACTGGGATGTTTTTTTATCTCTAAATGGTTGACCACTTCCCCTCCATTCAAATGTGTGTAGATCACCTCTGAAATGCTTCCTTCTTCATCCCTACCGCTTTAGAGTAATTATTATATGAGCTTATAACCTGAATGGTTAGTAAAACGTGGTGATAAAAAAATGCTTATGGTTAATTATATTTTATCACATAAATATTACACTTTGATTTGATGAACGAAAACTATTTTGAACTTACGTGTTCATTAGAGGGCAAATAGTGTCCACTATTTAAATAAGTACACTGTTAAGAATAACATGATAACTGCTTCAGCGGCCTCTTGGTCTAAGGCAGTGGTTCACAAACTTTTTGAAAGGCATACAACCATAAAAATACCAGTAATTTGGAGTACCACCAAGATGATTCCAAATATTTACTAGTTAGGTACGTTTTACAATGGTTCGCAGGTATATAATAACACACATTGCGTGACTGTCTGAACTTGAATATATGTTTACACCCCTCCAACCACTGTTTAAATTGGTTTTATTTTGGGTTATATCTGGTTGTAATATCTTTACAAGATTTGATAAGGACACATCATTTTCCAACTTAAATTTTCTTTCTTTGATTTGGATTCTCACGGCTCATCATCGGGAATAATATTGTACATTAGCCTTTTTTCAGAATGTTCACCAATTTCCCTGCACGCAAGTGCGGGTACACTTCCATCAAAATATAACCTTCCTAATTCCCGATAAATCTAGCTTAATTAGTACAAAAGTGTATAGCCCAAAAAGGTATTAAGACACGGTGCTAAAAAAGTAAAGAAAATAAGACACTATCAAAAATGACTTTCTGCCGATAAAGCTCGGCCAATTCAATTCTCAAACGTATAGTAGGCCTACATAGCTTCCAAGTGCTTTTGGGTGGAATAATAACCACACTAAGCAAAAGGTTGTTTGATGAAATGTCAATCAGTCAGCGAAGAATATGCTCATTGAGAGCTTCAAATTAGTAAGCCTACTAACAATCATATAGTCATGAGTATATTATTATTATTAGCACCACATCTTACTACCCGTTCGAGCTATGTGCACTTACGCTAATGTGTAATGATAGGGTGATTGTATGATGAAATGGAGGACCTACAGTTTAACGTGGGATCCGAACCACGGAGGAGGCCTTGTATTCCACACATTTACAGGTTGTGATTAAATCACGTTTTGTCAGAGGTGAAGGAAGGGTTTGGCATTCAGATAAATCTGTTCTGGGACTGAGTTTGAACCATGGACCCCCAGCACATAAGTCCGACACCTTACTCCTAGACCATCAGGTCACCATGAGTATATTCATGTTGACACACCTATCTGTGAAAATAATGTTCTTGGTTTTCGCATTCTTTAAAAAAAATTGGCATTTTAAAAAATAAACAAAAATTGTTAATGGTAAGTTTCATTCTCTATTAATTACTAAACCATCAAGGTTAATTACCCCAGAAATTATGTATAAGACAATGCTCGAATCGAAAAACTTCCCCGAATGTGTTTTTTTGAATTCTTCAATTTACAATAACTTAGGATAAGTTTTATTTTATTTTTTGAAATATAATTTTTTTATAATCTTATTCATTTAAAAAAAAATTAGTCAAAATAGTTTTAAATTCTTTATAAAGTATAACACAGAAAAATGTAACACGCTACGTCATCTGGTTTGAGATTTATTACGTTATTTATTATCTATGTATGTAGTAGACAATAATATCGGTCGTCTGGGCTATATCAATCGTAGCCCAGTAGTCGAAATACTACCCAGTACTATGTAGCGTTGCCCAAGGAATGCCTGAATGTACTAATAGTACATCCTTCCATGGAAGCTCTTTCCATGTCCCGATGAGACGAGTTGATGGTGATGGTGAGTATGAGGGTGTAAACCAGTAGAAACACACCTAGCGTAAACCTAACTGAACAAAACCTGGAGACCGTTTGGGTTGTCCCCTTTTCATGAAAAATATCCAAGGTACCAGCCGGGATTCAAACCCGGCACACCTGGACTCGAAGACAGGTGCACTGACCATTACACCACGGGGCCGGTTATACGTGGAATGATATGGGCTCTTAATAACTTGTTTACAGTAGAAATAAATGAAAGTAGCTATAAATATATATATATATATGTATTATATAATATATATATATATATATATATATATAAAACGAAATATGATGATGAATGATGGATTTAGAAAAAGACAAAACGTAATAATATTTTATTTGAGATAGGCTTATTTAATATGCACTTACCGAACCGACTTATTATATCAGCGCATAGTTTATAGAATAACTCTAATCTAGAACAGACACAACACCCCGACCTTCGTCGTTAATTCATCACTGTGAAATGAGAACCCCACATTTAACCTATGCAGTCTTTTTCGGCCAATACAAGAAATGAACTCAGAAACATGAGATCAAGGGCACACACGCTACCGAATGGATAAAATGTTGGATTTTATTTGTACTTAACTATAGAGTTATTCTTTAACGGAGACATTAACAAGACATTGTGAAAGTGGGTCTTAAGTATTTCTCGAACATTTTTACTACCTAGTTTAACGAGTTTAGAGGAAATATATAAAACGCGTGACGTAGTTTAAGAACGTCATATTTAATCTACCTTTTAGTAATTTCTGCTCCCCTAGTACATTGCATTATTTGTTTTCTTTAGAAAAGCAGTTATAGCATATATCCAAAATTCATTTAACATACAGACTGATTTGAATACAAACGGCCTCATCTGACAGATAGAAAAGCAACTAGATCTACTTTTATATATTCATCCGTTAATTGAAGTGATCTACAGTTGTCTATTTTGAATGATATTGTTTG
>JAVRXN010000010.1:108200004-108224826 GCA_033556935.1 Timema podura
ATGCGGGTTAACTTCCTCTATGTTCAACATTCCCAATTCCTAGCCCATTAAGGTTATTAGTACTTAACGTAGCGTATAAGCCAAATGGGTAGTAAGACGCAGCGGTAAGTATTATTATAATAACTTTTTTTTAAAGAAAAGACAGTAAACACAACCACACATCTAGTCACTAGGCCTACTCCCTACATAACTGTTAATGTGGGCTTGTCCTTGAACTAGCCCGCGCATGCGTACATGCTGTTTTGCCATTGCACGATCACAACAGTTCAATGTTAAACTCATCACAGTACTCCCTACATAGTGTAAAATATAATAGACCTATAAATATATGGTTTGAATTTTTTTTAGCACGCGTCTACATTATTATTATTATTATATTATTATATTATTATTATTATTATATGTATTATTATTATTATTATTATTATTATTATTATTATTCACCGCGTCTTACTACCCATTCGGGTTATACGCACTTACGCTAATGTGCAATGGTAGGGTGATTGTGGCATGCGTCTTACAACTTGCTCAGGTTATACACATAATGTTTTACTAACAATGATAATGAGTTATGGATAGGTATGGTTGAATTTAGAGGATGTGTACCCACATTTGCGTGGAGAGAAAGTGAAAAATAATTTTTGAAAACCACCTTTAAATGCACCTAACCAGGATTTGAACTATCTCCTGCTATAAAATAGGTATAAAAAGAGTTAAAATAATCGATATGTTGTGTTATAGTTAAAAGTACAGAATAAAATGGAGGAACTGTCTTCTGCACGACGTCATGAAAGGCAAGGTAGAGGAAAAGAGGATTTTAGTAAGTAGGAGGATTCAAATATTGGATGACTTGAAGGAAAGAAGAACATTCTGGGAGCTGAAGGAGGAGGAAAGAGGTTGACACTGATTAAAGGAATGGATCTGTCTTAAGAAAGAAAAACTAATAAAAAAATAATAATGAGTTTGAAATAAATGTTAAAAAAATTTTTTCGCCCTATCTGTGATCGCTTGTACCTTTATTATAATGGCAGAGCTAGCTTCTCATTTGATGGCACCATAGATTCGAGTCCGAAACCATCGCCAAGTCATTAGCGTGTCTGTTTAATGAGCTAAGGGTACTTGGTTCAATTCGAAGACAGGACGAATAATTTATCACTGGTGAAATGAAGGTTTACACTTTCATAGTGATGAATTAACGGCTGGATACTGTGTCTGTTCTAGATTTAAGTTAGTTGGTAAGTCGTGTGAAGACACAATAAATTGGATTATAAATTTCTTGTTAAATACATCAAATAAATAAAATATATTCGGAACATAACTAAACGTAGTCTTGTTTGAAACTTTGATAAATCGTCAAATTAAATCTTTCTATGGGTCAGTGAGTCAAACGGGTTAAAATGATGTACTTATAATTGCTTTTAAAGACTACCCAATTGAAAGTTTCAAACAATACATAAAGATATCTCATAAAATACTGTCTAAGAGATCAGTCCTTTAACGATTTATTTAAAAACAAGTGATCCAATTCTAAATTGAAGAAAGTGGATGTAGAAACATTAACGAACATGATGGCTCATTATAAATTCGTAACGGATACAAAAATTATTTTGAGTTATTACTTCCAGTGAGTGAACATAACGTCTACATATCAAGTACAACTTTCTTTGAGATAAAGTTTATTTATAAATAATATCTTATGAAATAGAAATAAATTGTTCCTAAAAGATCTGAAATATAAGTTAAATTGTTATAAAATCGACAGTGAAAATATCTATTACTACTTCTTCTTAAGGTGGGATGGAACGGAATGCGAGAATAATCTAGTTTTATTGCATTTTTCATGAAAAATATTTTTTGGATAAAATAAATAAAAAAATTCTCCAGTATAAACATAGAATTTAATTTTATTCACATGGTGATTGATAATAACAGTACTTGAATATCAGTCAAGGGTATCTTGGAATTTAATGACAACTTTTTCACTCATGATCATGACGGATATTCAGGAATTGTTGATATCAACATGTGAAGAAAATAAAACTCTATGTTTGTACTGGATAAATATTTTAGTCAAAAAATTGTTGCTATAAAAACTGCAAAAACACTGGCCTTTTCTCGGGTCCCGTTCCATCCCACCTTAAATCAACTACATGAAAGTTGATATGATGTTATTTTTATCCATCATGAGCTGAACAAGCACTCATCCGTGTAGCTTGTTAGTGCTACATGCACTATCTGGTAGACATCTCGTGTACTAGGAGAGTCCAAAAAGTGTGAATGCCTTCCACACTGAATTTCTATGAGTAGGCATGAAAGGTCCTATCAATTTTTCCGGGAAGGTATTTTCATATAAATTCCAGGGTTCTTTTAAAATCCAAAATTGACATGGGACCAATTGCTTTACTTCATCGCCGAAGGAGGTTGTGCTACGGATTTTATCGCTCTAGAAAAATCTGTTAACCCTAACTGGGTTTGGATCCACGAATATCGGCTCCTGATGCAAGCACTTTACTTCAGGATCGGCGAAGTTGACTATCTTCTGCCTCAAGATGTATTAAATAAATATAAGTAATCCGAAAATAGATTCAATTGATTTTATTGTCTTCCAACCACTCCCCAATAAAGCGTAATCATATTGCATTCAAAATTTAGTGTTAATATTTTTTATTGTTTAGTGACCGAATAAGCAAGGTTTTGGTTTTAACTTGAGAAGTTGGCATTTCGTCTGTCTGTCTATATATTTGTTAAATTCTCAGACCATTTTTAACTAAATTTTTTGGGACATTATTTGAACATAGTCTAAACAATGTAATTAATTACATTGTTTTTTTGATCTGGTAATTCTTTAAGATATGCCCATTTTTTATTTTTTTTGTTCCTCGTTAGCTGCCAAATTCACGGACCATGTTTAAATAAATCTGGCAGGGATATTATTTGATCCTAAGCAAAATGATATATGTACAGTACATAGTTTTTGAATCAATCCTTTTCAATACACCAGTTTCTCAAAAGTTATTTCATTTATTATCGCCTCTCAAGTGATTTTAATTTCTAATTCTAAGCAATCGATATAGTACTTAGGACTTATTTTATTAAATATTGACATATATTGTGAGACTAACATCATGAAACGTGTAAACAACGGTTATTCTCTATTAATATAATGTACTGTACATTTTAGATAGCATTATTTGGTTTTTTGTATAACTCGATCACCAAGGAAGAATATTAACCTTTCAAATCCAAGGAAAAATTCAAAAAAGAATATTCAAAGAGAAATGTTAATACTGTAGTAACGATAAGAACATGACATGATTCTTAGCATGATATACTTAGAAGTTTTGGAATAAAGGGAACGAAGTCAATAGTTTACAGAACTACCATTCTGGAAAAATAGTTTGTTAGTTGGCCATCTTATATGATTACTATGGTAAACAAGAACGTGACCAGATTTTAATTTAGGTATGTCGTAGCTTGCAACCTAAGGTAGTAGTAGGTAGCTCGCGTACCCCCCATTGGATTTTATAATCTACGCAATAATTATAGCCTATCAGGGAACTAAATAAATGCCTATTATAATGATATTGCAGATTTATTGCTCTTTTTAAATCGATAGACTATTATATGGGATTTAAAATAATATTAATAATATTAAAATAAACAGAAAGGGCCAATATTTGTTTAGTGATTACAAATAGCAATTCAGTGACATGCCTGGTCTTGTTTTCTCGAAGCTAGTAGTTCAATCCGGTGACGAGAGTTAGCGAGTGTAAAGATGAGGCCTGGCTCAGGATTCATACATTTTGTCGTACCACAGGTTGAATACCATTGAAATAGAGCTTGCAAGAATGACGTAAGCCTGAGAAATCATAATGTCAATTGTTCTGAATCAGCAGTTACGCACGCGTACCAGGTTATGTTTTCAAAAACAACGATTGTTTTGCCGATTAGCATAACATAGAACATTGGCAAAATCCGTAATTTAGGGGAAACACCCCTCCTTTTTGGGATATAACAGCGAGTTTTAGAGCTTTTTAGGAGAGGGGGCTGAGAAGGGCGCCAGGTGATAATGGGCTACTTCTAAGGGCTCTACATACTCAGCTGCCGATCTATAGCAACTTTTAGGGAGAATATACTACAGCTTGAGTCCCTGTCCAGCACGGAGGAGGATGTCCCAAACCGTCTTGAAAGTCAGAGTTTGATAACAACAGCGCAGCGGTGGGTGATCGGGTGTTCGATTCCAGCTAGAGTTATAACACCGATGATAGGTCAGGACGCAGAACTGATGTGCAGGGACACTGATAGAACGGAGAACTTTTTCAAAACTTTTAAAACTTGTTTTAAAACTTACATCACATTTATACACTCTTATAGTAATAAATCTATTTCAATAAACAAGATAAAAGTGAACTCCACAATCGTTTTCCGCCTCCTACCCATTCCACTAAGTTATCCTGGTAAGTAAACCCATGGGATTGGGGGGAGTAACGACAGGTATATAAAATGTCAAGGAGAGTTTATTTTTGGTAATTAATCTAAGAATATTGTTAGATTATTCTTTTAACTTACATTTTAAACAAATAGTGTCTTTTAACCTAAAATGAGTAGGCTATGTCAGAAGTCGGTAAAAAAAATCCTATCCCCTGATAAGTTATTCATCGCATTAGGCTTTGTATTATTTGAGAAAAATGGATGTTGACAATAAAAATAATATATAGGATAGCAATTTATTATAATTAACATCAACAAATGGACTTCAAATCATAATAATTACGGGAATGTCAGTAATGTAGAGACCGTGTTTAAGATAATTTAAATTTGTAAAATAATGACACCTGGACATGGGAATCGAACCAGGAGCCTTTGGCGAATCGCAAAAATGGCCTACCATTAAGCTATACAGGATATGTCTCTTGCCGAGGGCCATTCTTCCCTCATAGTTTAAGGCTGAGTCTGTGATGGACATTCTTTCTTATAAGATACGCCATAGTGGAACCAAGCAAGGTAAATGGAGTGGTACGATAATATATATATATTATAATACCGTAAACTGGGGTTACTTTAGCCCTTTAGGACAACATTGTCCCAGCCTAAAAAAAATATTTTAATTTTTTTTTTGCAGAATGTGTTTTTGATGTATAGCAATAGTAACTGTTGTAGCCCATAGATGGCAGTATTGCCTTATGTGCGCTATGTCTCTATCATTCTTTAGTTTTACAATAGATGGCAGCATCATTTAATTTGCTTACTTGTCTTTTACCTGTTCCATCAAGTCTTCAAACTTTATCTTGTTTCTTTATTTAGTTAGTATTAAGAGATAAATGTAAATTTTAGTAATATGTTACTTGGTTTTAGCTAGATTTAATGATTTGTGACTTAAATTCATTTCTACAAAGTTTTGGGGTATCATTAGCCCTGGGTCAAAGTTGACTCAAAGCTTAATTTTATTTTAAAATCTTAATTCTTGATGCTCAGTTTTGATTGGATCATTTAACATTTCATATTTCAGGCATAAGAAGCCTTCCAGTATGCCTAGAATTCAGTTAGAAAGCCTGGAGCCCGAAAGTATGCTGATTACTCACAAGAAATATTGCAACAATGCCTGGAAGATATTAAATCAGGTGCAGAATCCCAAAGAGCTGCTGCTTCCTTTTATAATATTCCAAGAATTACCATAAAAAACAAGATAAAGGGTCCATTTGAAAAAAGTCCTGGAAGACAGACAATACTGTCACCAGCATAAGAAAAAAGCATTGCCAAGCATGTGAAAATTCTAGCAGAATTTGGCTTTCCCATCACTGAGTACGAGCTTAGGTACATCGTGAAAAATTACCTAAATAAATTAGGATGATGAGTGTTAGAGTTTTCAAATAATGACAACATGCCTGGATATGAGTGGGGAAAAGCATTCGTTAAAGGACATCCCGACATTTCAACCAGAGTTTGCAGCAACATTAAAAGAGAACGTGCTGAAATTAACTTACAGACTATAAATGATTATTTTGAAAATCTGGAACACAGTATTTAGGGTGTCCCACCAGCTAATCTGTGGAATTACGATGAGACTAACTTGACGGACGACCCCGGAAGAAACAAAGTTGTCTGCAAAAAGGGCAGCAAATACATAGAACGAGTCATGAATTCTTCAAAGACTTCAACCTCTCTGATGCTTTGTTGCAATGCTGAAGGGGAACTGATGTCACCCTATGTAGAATACAAAGCTGAGCGACTTTGGGATACGTGGACCCAAGGAGGTCCCAAGGGTTGCCGTTACAATAGATCAAAAAGTGGCGGTTTGACCATGCAATTTTTGAAGATTGGTTTATTAGCTTGGTTCTACCTAGGCTCAAAAAACAGGATGGCATAAAGGTACTAATTGGAGATAATTTGTCCTCCACACATCAATCCTAGCGTCATCAAAGCATGTCAAGAAAATCAAATTAGCTTTGTCTGCCTCCATCCTCATTCGACTCATCTGACCCAGCCTTTGAATGTGGCCTACTTCCATCCAATGAAGGTTGCCTGGAGAAATATTCTTGGAGAATGGAGAACTCCAGAGGGAGAGAGATGTGGTACCTAGCCAAAGGACGAATTTTCCAAATTATTAAATTTACTTTTCACTGATGCTTTGAAAGATAAAGGTTCAAATTTTGTCTCAGGATTCAATAAATGTGGAATCTACCCCCTTGATAAGAATGAAGTATTGGAAAGGCTACCTAGAGAGAATGTGGTGGATCCTGAAAATGTAGGTGGTGGATTCATGGAGGTATTAATTAAAAAACGTCTGACACTTGTAACCCGACTGGTAATAGAAGGCGCAGGAAGCTTAATGTAGAACCAGGTAAGAGTATCTGTTCTGATGACTTGGAAGAAGTTGGGACGCAGGAAATTCACCCATTCCTGATATTGGGCAGCCCCCAAGAAAACGTGGAAGACCAAAGAAAAATCTGGTTTAGTCTCATTGTTCACAGGCTTCAGATGACTTGGAGGAATTGGGGACCCAGGGAAATTCACTCTCTACGGATATTGGGCAACTCCTGAGAAAACGTGGAAGACCAAAGAAAAGTATTGTTGAGTCTGATGGTTCAGAGGCTTCAGATGATTTCAGTGTCCATGATGACAGTGTGGAGGATGATTCATATTCATTTAATTTTTCAAACTACGAAGACGAGGAAACAGTTCAAAGCCCTAGACCATCAACCTCCTATGTCCATGAAGTGAGAAAATGGCTTGACAACTAGACTTGAAAGAAAGTGACTGTGTCGCCGTTTATTATAGTGGAGATCTTTATCCAGGAAAATCATTTTACTTCCCAAAAAATAATGAACCAAGGCCCCTCAGTGAAATGCATGGAAAGGCACAAGAAATATTGGAGATGGCATGATAAGGAAGATGTCCTAAACTATGGATGGGAAGACATAAAAATGATAATCAATGAATCTTAATTTATCAAGAGAGGATATTATTCTGTCCCGAGTTAGAAAATTTTGTTTAATTGTATGATGTTTTGTAAGTGGACTTTAATATGAGTGTAATAAAGGAATAGAAATAAATTTTGTAATTTTCATCCCAATATTTTTGTTATTTTTAAGTAATTCTGGTTCACAAGGAAGGAATTATTAAAGATTTATTGGAAGTACGGGGTCAATGACCATTCACCAAGGTGTAACAATGACCCATTATTTAAAAACATGTCATTCCTTAGAAAAATTAAAGTGGGCTAATGATTCCCCAGGCTAAGACAACATAGCCCAATTTTTAATTTTTTTTAACTTCTGGCGCATTTGCAAATATGACTGAAGCATGTGCAAGCACTAATAACCCTATAGAACAATACTGGCAAAACTAGTTTTGGTATATTTGATATTGGCAAATTACAAGAGTTTTCTTTTTTACAAATTAAATATTGGCCAAAGTAACCCCAGTTCACGTAAAATATTTATATATATTTTGTATACATTTATATATTTATAGATTATTTACATATTTAGCACCACGTATTACACAGTTCGAATTGTACGTCTATTTACTAATTGAGCTATTGGGTTAGGGATGAGGAAGGTTGAACCTAGAGGAAGTGTATTCATATAACGAGCAAATCTCCTAAATACATTTTGAGTTAATTTTTTGATTCGCCACCACCTCCTGAAGTTTAGCCGTTTAAGCCGGGAACAACCTGTATAGTAAATATACCAACGAACACAGAAAAAGAGTGATGAAAGTGGTGAGGATCTACTTCATTGTGTATTAGGACGGCAGGTATTGCTAAGAGGTAGTCAAAGAATTAAACTACGTCATTTTATTTACGAGAAATTTAAAATATAACTATCAATAAGACTGGTAGTAAGATAGTTTAATATCATTAATAAACATTTTTACAATTTTAACGTCAATAAAATAGTTAAACTCCAAATGAATGAAAAGAACAAATAAGGTTAAAATCGTGGTCAATGTGTATTAAGGCAGCAGCTATTGCTAAGAGGTAGAAAAAATTAATCTACAATGTGAGAAACGTCACTATTTTTCGACATATTTCAAATAAAACGTTCAATAATAAAGGTAGTAAAAAATGTATTGAATATTAATGTGCATTTTTAAAATATTCTAGTGTGAGCCATATAATAAATGTACCAATAAACAAATTTAATAAATAAGAGGGTCAAGCTCCAGTTCAATGTGTATTAGAACAGAAGATATCACTAAAAGGTAAATAATCGAGTAAGTGAGAAACGTCATGATTCTTACGACATATTTCCAAAAACACAATCAATAATAAAGGCGGTAAAATAGTTTGGAAAACATTAAATATCATTTTTACAATATTCTTATCTTAGTTATTTAGTATTACCAATAAAATAAGATAACAAAAGGGAAAAACCTATTTCAATGTGTTTAAGCGTGGAAGGTATGATTAGACGTATATAATCAAGGAAATAAGCTACGTAAAATCATTTATGAGATCTTTATAATATAACAAGCAATAATAAATGTAATACAATATTTAATAAAACAATAAATATCATTTTACAATATCATTATGTCAATAAGATAGTTAAATGCAATATGAACGAAGAGAATAAATAATATCAAAATCGTATTCATTGTGTATTAGGGCTACAGATAACAGTTAAAGGTAAATAATCGAGTACCTGAGCAAAGTCACGGTTTTTACTATATATTTCCAATAAAACTCTCAAAAATAGAGGTAGTAAAATAATTTATGGGACATTATAAGTGACATAAAAATATTCTAAAAATGATCTTTATAGTATATATACCAATAAAAAAGATAATAAAAACGAAATAAAGATCCATTTATTTATGTATTATGGCGGGAGTTATTGTCCATGGTTACTTAGTCAAATAACTAAACTTCATAATTATTACGAGATTTTTTTAATATGACAATCAATAAGATATGTAGTAATTTAGTTTATGAAAGCGTAACGATCACTTTTACAATATTATAATGTCAAGTAAAATAATAAAATTCTATATGAATGAAGTTAATAAATAGTGTCAAAATTGTGGTCAATGTGTATTAGGGAAGCATATAATAATAAGAGGTTAATAATCTAGCAAATGAGAAACATAATGGTTATTACGACATATTTTTAATAATACAAAAAATAATGGAGGTAGTAAAATATTTATTGGATAATAAAGATCATTTTACTGTATTTTTATGTCAGATATATAGTAAATATATAATTAACAAAGATAATAAAAAGGAGGAAAATATACAGTTATTTGTGTATTATGGCAGCAAGTATTGCAAAGATTTATAGAGTCAGGGAAATACCCTTCGTTACTACTTTTACGAGATCTTACAAATATAGTAATCAATAAGACATTAAAACATCAAAGAATCAATTTACAATACAGTAATGCGAGTAGAAAATATTATTTTTCCAAATGAACGAAAAGAATAAATAAGGTTAAAAATTTTATTATTTTGTATTAAGGCAGCAGATATAACTAAGAAGTAAATAATCGAGCAAGTGAGCAACGTCACGATTTTCACGACATTATTTTAAATACCTATGAAAAATAAATGTAGTAAAATAGTTTTTGCAATATTAAAGGTTATTTTCGTAACATCCTTATGCCAATTATATAGTAAAACTACCAATTAAAAAAAAAAGAGGCAAAGATCCATTTAAATATGTATAGGGTGGCAGGTATTGCTAAGAGGTATATAGTCAAGGAATTAACTACCTCATAACTTTTACGAAATCTTTCAAATATAATAATCAATACGCTATATATTAAAAAATGTTAAGAAAGATTACGGATAATGTTTACAATATTGATGTCAATAAAATAAATTCCCAATGTACGAATATTATAAAATAAGGCTAATACGTGGTAATTTGTTATTAGGGAAGAATATATTGTTAAGAGGTAAATAATTGAGTAACTGAGTATTGATATGATTTTACTACACATTTACAACAAAGCAATCAATAATAAGACTAACCCGCCTCGGTGGCGTAGTTGGCTAACGCGCCAGTCGTGTTGAGCTCAACCGCCGAGGACGGGGAGATCGAGGTTCGAATCTCGGTCGGGTGAACTGAGGGTGGTTTTTCCTAAATGGTTTTCCACTCTCCCTCCACGCAAATGCGGGTTCACTTCCTCTAAATTCAACCCTTCCAATTCCTAATCCATTAGAGTAATTAGTACTTAAGCGTATAACCCGAACGGGTAGTAAGACGCGGTGCTAAATATTATTATTATTATTAATAATAAAACTAGTAAAATATTGTGTGGAACAATAAATATAGTTTTTTTATATTATTCTCATGTCATTTATATAGTGCAGTTATTAAAAAATAAACAAATATGAAAAAAAAGAATTCATGATCATTTTCTTTGTAATAGATGGCAGCAGGTATTTTTAATGGGTATATAGTCGAGGAAATAAAATATGTTCTAACTTTCACGAGAACTTAAAATAATATATCAATCAAATAAGACAAATAGTTAAATAGTTTAGGAAACATTTAAGATCACTTTAACAATCAATATCCTCAGAGTCTATAATAAATTTGAATGTCAAATGGACGAAAATAATAAATAAGGTCAAAATCTTGATCGATGTGTATCAAGAAAACAGATATTGCTAAGAGGTATATGATCGAGTATCAGAGAAACGTCCCAAATTTTACGACACATTTCATATAAAACTATAAATAATAGAATTATTAAAATGGTTTGAGAACCATTAAAGATAATTTTTACAATATTCTTATATCAGTTATATAGTAAAACTACCAATAAACAATTATAATAATAAATATTTCAAGATTAACTTCATTGCGTACTAGGGCGGCAGAGTTAAACTGTCAAGTAATTAAATTACGTTTATCTTTTACGAGATCTTTCCAATATAACAATCATTTATACAATAATAAAATAGTTTAAGGAACATTAAAGATCATTACTACAGTATCCTAATGTCAGTAAAATAGTAGATCCCAATGAACTAATAGAATAAATATAGTCAAGATCGTGGTCAATTCTTATTAGGACAGCAGGTATTGGTAAGAGGTGTACTGTCAAATAATTAAACTACGTCACATCATTTACGTGATTTTTCCATCATAACAATCATTAAGGCAGTAAAATAATTCGAGGAACATTAAAGATAATTATTACGATATCCTAGTGTCAGTAAAATAATAGAGTTCCCAATGAACTAATAAAATAAATATAGTCAAAATCGTGGTCAATATGTATTAGGGAAGGAGATATTGCTAAGTGGTAAATAATCAATTAATTGAGTAACGTCTAGAATTTTACGACATATTTCTCATTAAACAGTCGATAATAACGGTAGTAAAATAGTTTATGAGACATTAAAAATTGTTTTTATCAAATTCTTATTCCGCTTATATAGTAATTCTACTAATAAACATAGATAAAATAAACAATAAAACCCCACTTAATTGTGTTTAAATACGACAGGTATTGTTACGAGGTATATAGTGAAGGTACTTAGCTAGGTCATAACTTTTAAGATATATTTTCAATATAACAATCAATACAAGTAATAAAATAGTATATCAAACATTAAAAAGTATCATTTTTACAATCACCTTGTGTAATTTAAAAGACAACTTATTTCCAACAAAGCAATCAGTAATAAATGTAGTAAAATAATTTGTTGAATAATAAGTATCTTTTTACAATATTATTATGTAACATTATATTAAAATTACCAATAAAAATATTTAAAAAAAAGAGGGCAGGAGCCTTTTCATTGTTTTTTAGGGCGGCAGGTAATGATTGTTATAAATTTAAATAGTTGAGTAACTAAACTTCGTCAAACTTTTACGATAGGGTTTTAAGATAATAATCAATGTGACGGGTAGTAAAATAGTTTATGAGACATTAAAGATCATTTTCACAATATCCTTGAAGTCAATAAGATAATAAATAAAATGAAATATGAACGAAGAGAATAAATAAGATCTAAATTATGGTCATTGTGTATTAGTGTAGCAGATATTGATAAGAGGTAAATAATCAAGTAACTGAGTATGCATTTTTACGACACATTTCCAATAAATCCACTAATAATAAAGATATTAAAATAGTTTGAGGAACATTAAAAACTATTTTTACAATATTCTTATGTTTATATATATAGTAAATCTACTAATAAACAAAGATATTAAAAAGAGGTAAAGAAAGATCTAGTTAATTGTGTATTACGCTGGCAGGTTTTGATAGGAGTTTTATATATATAAGGAACTTAACTACGTCATTATCATTACGGAGATCTTTCAAATATATTATCTATAAGACAGGTAGTAGAATAGTTACTAAACGGAGATACAATATCTTAATGTCAGTAAAATATAAAAATTCCTAATGAACAAAGAGAATAAATTAGCTCAAAATCATGATAATTGTGTATTAGGGAAGCAGATATTGCTAAGAGGTACTAATCGAGTAATTAAGGAACGTCTTGATTTTCATGGCATATTTCCATTATAACAATAAATAATAAAGTTAGAAAAATAATTTGTGCAACATTAGATATAATTTTACAATATTCTTATCTCAGTTTTATAGTAAAACTTCCAATAAAAAGATAATAATAAAAGGTCAAGATCCAAGTATTTGTGTTTTTAGTGTGGCAGGTATTGTTAAGAGGTCAAGGAACCGAACTACGTCAAATGTTTTATGAAACATTAAATATCATTTTTACAATATCTTTATGTCAATAAAACAGTAAATTGCCAAATAAACAAAGAGCACAAAATAAGGTCCAAATCGGGGTCATTGTATATTAGGACAACAGATAATGCTAAGAGGTAAATAAATGGTACGGCACACCGCACAGACTTTCTCTCTCTTTCTATAAACTCGTAAGATTTCTGAACGGAATAATGTACATTGTATCATCACCACTCCACATAAGAACACGCATAAAATAATATACAATGATATAGAATCAATGAGAAAAGAGGCGCATCTTTGTCCACCTAAGAACATTTCAAACAGTTTAATGTCTTCCACAAGAGTCAACACTTCGTATTAAAATTTCGATTTCTGGTTAAAATTTTAACATTTTAAAAGATGTTGCAGATCTTCAAGTCATCGCATTGATATTTAATTATTTATTTATACATTTTGACCAATAAAAAATGTATATATTGACTATTGAGTCTAAAATGGAGATAGATCATTGCTATGCAAACATTTCTCCTAAGAGATTTAAGGAAAAATAACATACTTTTTTTAGATACTTACTTATTTAATTACTCTATGGCATTGGAGTATTATTGCGTTAAGACTTAAGTAGTATATGTTTACAACTAAAGCTCACAAAATTGTATTAATATATTTGCAAATATCTCAGAAACTGCTGTTTTTATAAAAATATATGTCAAATAAAAGTTTTTTATTTCTAATAGTCCTACAATTTTGCAATGATAAGTTGTTTAGTTTCTCCAATAGTTGTGGAGATACGGAAATTAACGCTTCTGTAATGTACCCTAAAAATCATTTTCATAGGAAAATGAAAATAGCCAGTTTATTTATAATCTTAATCAACGCCTAGATACGAATTTTAATCAAAATCGTTTAAGCAGATTTTGAGAAAACCAAATTTTTCTCTTTTCGTCCTTCAGTAAACTACACTTAATTTTAAGTTTTTATAGACAAATAGACAGACGGCATTGCAAAGACTATTTTTTAGGGTTCGGGAGGTCATGAGACGTCGACATCCATCAACATTTCAGGTTAGTTTTTTTTTTACGGTCGCAATACTTAAACTTTAATGTCAAAAAAGTTAAAAAAATTCATATATGTGCGTATATATTGAAGGTTATTGATTTTATAAAAATATGTTTCGGATAAAATATCTGTATTATAAATATATATACATATTTGTATTGCTAAGTAATTTCATATCTCAAATAGTTTCGGAGCTATTTAAAAAAATGTTAATTTACGCATCAGACCGGAGCCCTTAAAGCCATTTTGCCGAAAAATTGAGGGTAGCCATTTTGTTTGGAATATTTATTAATGTTTATAAATGAAATTTAATCAAAATCGTTGGAGCCGATTTTGAGAAAATCGACTTTTTCTCTTTTTGCCATTCAGTAAACTACCCTTAATTTTAAGTTTTAATAGACACACAGACAGACGGCATTGCAAAGACTATTTTTAAGGGTTCGGGGGGTCATGAGACGTCGACAACCATCAACATTTCAGGTTAGTTTTTCTTACGGTCGCAATACTTAAGCTTTAATGCCCAAAAAGTTAAAAATATATATATAATTGCGTATATATTGAAAGTTATTGATTTTATAAAAATATGTTTCGAATAAAATATTTGTATTATAAATATATATACATATTTGTAATGCTAAGTAATTTCATATCTCAAATAGTTTCGGAGCTATTATAAAAAATGTTAATTTACGCATCAGACCGGAGCCCTTAAAACGATTTTGCCGAAATATTGAGAGTAGCCATTTTGTTTGAAATATTTATATATGTTAATAAATGAAATTTAATCAAAATCGTTAGAGCCGATTTTGAGAAAATCGACTTTTTCTCTTTTTGCCCTTCAGTAAACTACCCTTAATTTTAGGGGTAGATATCCAATTCCAAAAACCCCTCGGGGCAACCCTATGAAAACCCTAGATATCAAGTTTCAGCTCAATCGGTAAAATAGTTTAGGCTCTAGTTGGAGGTACAGACAGACAGACAGACAGACAGACAGACAGACAGACGGAAATTCAAAAACTACTTTTTCGGATTCAGGAAGTCATAAAACGTCAAAATTCATCAAAATCTCGAGTTCGATTTTTTTGACGATCACAATACTTTCTCTACCTGTAAGATAGAGAGAAAGTAAAAATCTAGTAAATGAGAAACGTCACGATTTTTACGACATATTTCCAATAAACCTATAAATATTAAAGCTAGTAAAATATGTTTTGAAACATTTAATTACATTTTTCAATATTTTTATATCAATTATCCATTTCATTGTGTATTAGGGCGGCAGGTATTGCTAAGATGTCTATAGCCAAGGAACTAAACTACGTCATAACTTTTACGAGATCTTTCCATAATAACAATCAATCAGACAATATGTAGTAAAATAGTTTATTAAACGTTAAATATAAGTTTTTCTCATATCCACATATTCCAAATAAACAAAAAGAAAAGACAACATAAAAATGGTTGTCATTGTGCATTAGGAAAGCAAATATTGCTTTGAGATAATTAATCGATAACTAAGCACAGTCACAATTTTTACAAGAAATTTCAAATAAAACAATCACCAATAAATGTATAAAATAGTTTATGAAACATTATATATCATTCTTAGAATATCCTAATCTTAGTAAAATTGAAAGAAGAGAAGGTCAAAATCCAGGTCATTTTATACTATGGCAGCAGATTTTTCTAAGAAGTAATAAATAGAGTAACTGAGAAACGTCTTGATTTTTATTACATATTTTCAATACTTAACTTTTACGAGATCTTTCGAGTATAACAATTAATAATACTGGTAGTATAATAATCTATGAAACCTTAAAGATTATCTCTCAGTCAAATAGAGATTGTTCATGAGAGGTTTTTACCTGGATGACAGTTAAAAAATCATATGTTTAGGTTTTGTGTTGCCAACACTTGTAAGAGATCACTGTTTTGTTATGGATGTTAAGGTTTTAACTACGTGTTATATTTTACATTTAAAATAACGTGAAGTTTTCTTAAATTGATTCATAAATTTTAATAATCTCTCTTTACCCAATCAGAAACAATATTTTTAACATAAATAAAGTACTTATTCTTCTTTTTGGAATGTTATATATGATATGTAATATAGTGCATTTATTAATACCTTTTAATAAAAGCATCTTATTTACTTCAAAAAGAAAAAATATTTGTCTTTTTTTTATATGCATAATAATTATTCTATGATTATTTTATCGTATTTCGAAATATTTAACTGAATAAAATATGTTTATCCACTGCGGGGGTGCTTGTTTCCGTCACATTCAATCACATGGTTTAAATTCATCGGTCGCCATTTTGAAGCTATTTTCATTAAACCTTTTGTTAAAGTGATGTGAATAATAATTTTGGTAAATGATTAAATGATAAAAAAATTTATGCCCGATCTCAAATAAATATATAAGATAACATTGGCCTGAATTACTGTGTTTAACTATAAAATTTATACATTATCTCACGTTTTCATTACAGTTATCCAAAGTGACAGATGTCAGCTGTTGGCGTAGGGATACATTAGAGACTATTTCTAGTAACTTTATGAGCTCTCATCCAAGTACTCTAAGGTCGTTAATGTATTATAGTAAAAATTCAAATGAACATAGCGAATAAATAAGGTCCAAATCGTTGTCATTTTGTATTAGGGCAGCAGATATTGTTAAGAGGTAAATAATCGAATAACTGAGCAACGTCACTATTTTTACAACATATTTCAATATAACTATGAATAATAAAGGTAGTAAAGGTAGTTTGTGGAACATTAAAGATCATGTTTACAATATTCTCGTGTTATTAAAATAATAAAATTACAAATCAAATCGTGTTTTTTCTTTATTAGGGGAGCACATGATCTATGAGGTAAATAATTGAGCACCTCAGCCACGTCGATTATTTTACGAGACCCTACCAAAGAAACAAATGTAGGTAGTTAAATATTTAGTGGAACATTAAAGATTATTTTTACAATAGCTATTTCGCATTTAAATAGTGAAATTCCAAAATAAATAATGATAAGTATAAGAAAAATTTCAAGAATTAGATCTATGTATATTGCTAAGAAGTAAATAATTGAGGAACTGAATACTACATTACTTTTACTAGATATTTCGAATAAAACACTTGATAGTAAAGGTAGTAAATAAGTTTGTGAAACATTTAATATAAGTTTTATAATAAGTATCTTAGTGTAGGCTAAATAGTAAAATTCCAAATGGAAATTAAATGGCAAATCAGTTCCAAATCTAGGTCATTGTGTATTAGGGCCACAGGTATTGAGAAGAGGTAAATAATCAAGTAGGTGAACTACGTAACGATGTTTTACGAGACATTACCAATAAAGAATTAAATAATATAGGTAGTAAAATAGCAAGTGAAACACTTAAGCTTCGTTTCACAATGTCGCGTTAATGTCTTCGTTATTGATTCACATGGTGGCCAGGAAAACTTTAGAACTTAATCTATCTTCAGAAGTTTTATCCTTTGGAAAAATTCACGTAATAATATTAATAATGGCAATGGCTTGTAATATCCGTCAAATTCCATCCTTCCACCAAAGAGTTAAAAATAACTATTTGATAGTGTTATAAAATCTCTCTAAATCAAACCTGGCATCACTTGTTTTAACCGAGGAGCGTACAAGTTGGTGGATTTATAATAATGGTGGTGACCTGGTGGTCTAGGGGTAAGGTGTCAGACTTCTGTGCTTGGGGTCCGGGGTTCAATCCTCGGTCCCGGCACAGATTTATCTGATTGCCCAAACCCTTCCTTCACCTCTGACAAGACGTGTATTAATCACAACTTGTGAATGTGAGGAATGCCAGGCCTCCACCGTGGTTCGGATTCCACGTTAAACTGTAGGTCCTCCATTTCATCTCACAATCAACCTACCATTCACATTAGCGTAATGCGTATAGCCCGGACGGGTAGTAAGACGGATTCTAATAATAATAATAATAATAATAATAATAATAAATAATTAATGGTCTATAAGCTCACCCAGTTGAGTGAGTTAAACAATATATCTTCTTTGTATACCGTCCCTCAAACATCCGCGTTGATGTGATAGTTGACTTCGTTTAAAGCAGTTATGACTTTAGAGAAGAGTCATATGTTTAAAAATTGAAGTAATTACCAATAGTTTGTAGATTCAGCACAAAAATATTCACACTTTGTTTAATATTCAAGGTAGCAATATTTACCTTGATGGACTACTCTAGGCCCTATTTTATAAGCTACAACATAAGTAAAAACGTTGCAAGATGTATGTTCATATCTATAAGCCAAAGGTATGAAACATATTTAACAATGTATTCACGGGTGTGGCGAATGACAAGTGAAATTCACCACAGCATGTAAAAATTGAGAAATTAGGTGGTTCAATAAAACATTTAAAAGAATACGCACTGTTTGAACAAGTTAATTACACTATGACTTCTATCCAACTACCTCATAATCGAATGATTGAAATTAATCTAATTGAAAGTTGAGTCAATTTAATGCAAAATTTAACAGTTATTTTGTCTGACAAGCTGCTGAAACATTGGCTGTATATCTGAACCGAATGCATATCTTAGCTCCACCTCCAAATTGGCATCAAACATTCGAGATCCGTATTTTGACTTGACGACTCATTCAGAGAAAGGAATGCCTCCAATAATTTTCAGGAAATATTAAGTTAAAACCAGCACACGCATTGAGGAAATAGTTTATTTTACTGTGAATGCTAGAAAACTTAATTAGCCACATTTTGTCAATTCCCCACTTGTGGCGATTGGCTACAAGATTTCCCACTTCTGCATTAAGATATGTGTTTTTAATATTTCACATTTTAGATAATATATTAATTTGGAAAAATTAAAGTTGATGATTACGATAGGAATGCTGAATATGTTTATTATTTTTTTATTTTTAGCACCGCGTCTTACTACTCGTTCGGACTATACGCCTATGTACTAATTGCATGAAAGTATTAGGAATTAGGAAGGTGTTAATTTAGATGAAGTGCACCCGAACATACAGGGAGGGAAAGTGGAAATGCATTAAATAAAAAAAAAACACCCCCAGTACACCTGACTGGGATAGACCCAATCTCAACGTCTTTGGCAGTCTAGTTTAACACGCAACTGTCGCGTTAAACTACGCGGCCAACGAAGCGTGTATGTTTGAGTTATTTTTATACATACTGGCAGGCCTATTCTTAAAATGTATTTTTACTTTCTTGCTATCTTACAGGTAGAGAAAGTATTGTGATCGCCAAAAAAATTGAACTAGAGATTTTGATGAATCTCGAAGTTTCATGACCCCCTAAATCCGAAAAAGTGTTTTTTGTATTTCGTTGTTTATCTTCCGTCTGTACCTCCAGCTAAAGTTGAAAACTGTTTTACCGGTCGGGCTAAAACTTATTATCTAGGTTTTTCATAGGGTTGCCCCTAGGGATTTTAAAAATTGGATATAAAATCCTAATATTAAGAGTAGTTTACCAAGGGGAAAAAGAGAAAAGTAGATTTTCTCAAAATTAGCTCTAACGATTTTGATTAAATTTCATTTCAAAACATTTATAAATATTCTAAACAAAATGGCTACTCTTTTTGTTTAAAATATGTAGATCTATTTATAATACTAATCTTTTATTTGAAACATATTTTTATATCATTATTATTATTAGCACCGCGTCTTACTACCCGTTCGGGTTATACGCACTTACGCTAATGTGTAATGGTAGGGTGATTGTGAGATGAAATGGAGGACCTACAGTTTAACGTGGAATCCGAACCATGATGGAGGCCTGGCATTCCTCACATTCACAAGTTGTGATTAATACACGTCTTGTCAGAGGTGAAGGAAGGGTTTGGCAATCAGATAAATCTGTGCCAAGACCGAGGATTGAACCCCGGACCCTCAGCACAGAAGTCTGACACCTTGCCCCTAGACCACCAGGTCACCTACCATATTTTTTATAAAACCAATAACTTTTAAGCTACACACAAATATATATATATATAATTTTTCGAACAATAAAGATAAAGTATTGCGCCCGTAAAATAAATCCAATCTTAAATGTTGATGTATGTTAACGTCTCATGATCCCCACGACCCTAAAAAGTGGTCTTTGCAATGCCGTCTATGTGTCTTTTTATCCTCAAAATTAAGAAAACTTTAGTAAAAAGTGAAAATAGAAAAAATCGACTTTCTCAAAATCGACTCTAACGATTTTGATTAAAACTGGTATTTAGGTCTTGATTAAGATTGTAAATAAACTGTTTTTTTTATTTTCCTATAAAAATGTGTTTTAAGGTACTTTACATTAACGGAAATTTCCTTATCTCCGCAACTATTTGAGATACTAAATAACTTATTGGAAAATTGTAACACTATTACAAATAAAAAACTTTTATATGAAATATATTTTTATAAAACCAACCTTTTCTGAGATATTGGTAAATCTGTTAATACAATTTTGTGAGCTTTAGTTGTAAAGAGATACTATTTGGTATTAGCGCAATAATTACCCAATGCCATAGAGTAAGAAATGAGTAAGTCTCTCAAAAATTGTATGTTATTTACATTAAACATCTTAGGAGAAATGTTTGTAAAACAATGATCTATCTCCTGCATTTTAGATTCAATAGTCATTATCTACATTTTTTTGGGTCAACATTTATAAATGAGAAATTTAATAGCAATGCAATAACCATAAGGTGTGCAACCCCTAATAAAATGTTGACAAATTTAAATCGGAAGTCGACATTTTAATATGAAGTGTTGACCCTTGTGGACTCAATCTTAATATTTTTAATTTTTCGTTGCCTTACAAATAGAGCAAGTATTATGATCGTCAAAGAAATTGAACTCAATTTTTGATGAATTTCGACGTCTCATGACCCCCCGAACCCTAAAAAGTGGTTTTCCCAATGCCGTCTGTCTGTCCATCTGTCTGTCAGTCAGTACCTTGAGTTAGAGACTATTTTACCGATTGGGCTTAACTTGGTATATAGGGTTTTCATATGTCTACCTCTTGGAATGTTAGGTATTGGATATCTAACCCTAGAATTATGGGTAGTTTCCTTAAGGGTGAAAATAGAAAAAAATCGATTTCATCAAATTTAACTTTAGCGATTTTGATTAGATTTAACATCTAAATTTTGATCAATATTACAAACCAAATGGCTACGCTCAAGATTTCGTCAAAATGACTTTAAGGGTTCCGGTGTAATACGTAAATTATAATTTTTAATATTATCTCCATAAGTCTTTGAGATATGAAATGACTTATCATTGCATACATGTGGATAAATTTATAATAAACATCTTTTACTTGAAATTATACTACTAAAAAAAAACACATGGCTGAATCACTCACTCACTGACATTAATATTTACTCACTTCCAGATGAGCTAGAAACTTGAACCAGAAAATTCAAAAAAGTTAAAAAAATTTAACCAAAAAAAAATAATTCAAGAGTGCGGAGCAACTTTAAATTCAATGCGGACCTTTCTTTGGAGGTCTCTTGTGGCTAAACGGTAATACATATCAAAAAAGAGATTTTACCAGCAGATACGGAAGTGGCGAGATCCACAAGTTTGGTCCTATTATTTTTTTGTATCTCCATCATTTATACCTTAGATAGAGCTATATTTTTGGATTTTAGGTAAATTTTGCACATTTTAAAATCATTTTTAAATTTCAAAACAACGCTAGAATTACATTAGTTTGGATTCACATGCAAAGAAAAAAAACACACTGGGGATTTGGGGGCTGAGCCCCCAACGAGCAAAGCGAGTTTATTTTTATAAAACCAAAAGGGTTCAAGCTATACACAAATGTATTTTTCTTTTAACTCTGCCAACACTTTAAGGTAAAGTATTACGACCGTCAAGAAAATCTAGCCCAAGATTTTGTTGGGTGTCAACGTTTCATGACCACCCAAACCCTAAAAATTGTTTTTGCAACACCGTCTGTCTGTGTGTCAGTCTAACCCTAAAATTAATAGTAGTTTACTAGAGGATGAAAATAGAAAAATTCTATTTTTTTCAAAATTGGCTATAACGATTCTATCTCTCTCATTTTAGACTCAATAGTCAAATATTACCTATTTTATTGGTCAAAATTTATAAAATAGAAATTTAATAGCTGTGCGATAATCATAAAATGTGCATCCCCTAGTAAAATGACAAAAATTTTAACCGTAAATCAAAATTCTAATAAAAAATGTTGACCCTCGGTGACCCAATATCGTTAATGTTTATTGGTCCATATATACAAATTAAGACGTTAATTCTTTTAAAATAAAATATGAAATTTAAAACCATGAGTTGAAAATGTTTTACGGATGTCTAGCCAATTTGTTCTCGGGTTTGATGGTGTATATTATATTAGAAATTTTGAGTAAATATCTCCATTTCTACACAATAGCGCGAGAAAGCTCGTGTGGAGTTCCGTACCATTTATTATAGTTATATGACTTTTATTAATTTCGAATAAATTAGTAGGCCTATAGTTAAAAAATTATAAACACATAGGACGATATGTACCAGGACAATAAACACTACTAAGACGGTATTATATATAATATTATCAGGTAAATAAACTACATTTAAGGCTGTACGAGCTACTTTCATTTATTAAATTACTATATTGGATATAAAAAATATTCACTTCATGCCCATATAATTTCAGCCTTGCTTCCCTTACTAGCTCATGTACTTCCTATAACCCCACTCTTTCTTGGATAACTTCATTCGTAATCTTGTTTCTCCTTGTGACAGCTAACATGTTCCTCCAAACGTTAATCCCTTGCGCTCCACTTTACTAGATTCGCTTACTATCAATGTCCATGTGGCTATCAGTAATAAGTACGCCCTATACAGCACTTTCTTACACTTCAAGGGCACTTCTATACTCTTATAGCACGTCTCTTTTACACACCTTTAGAACAACTCCTAATGCTGCCCTCTTCTTAAAATCCTTTTTACTCCCACCGATCACCTCAGTCCCGCTTTCAAGATATTTACACTCTGTACCCTTCTCAGCTAAAATACTACTACTATTTAAACTAATCATCATTGTAAAGACATTTTGTCAAATCATAAAAATTACCAAATACATTATAATTGAATCACTATTCAAGTTTAAATACTACATTAGAGGGCAAATAATGTCCTCTATTTAAATATGTACACTATTAAGAATAACATGATACCTGCTTCGGCGGCCTCTTGGTCTAAGGCATTGGTTCACAAACTTTTTGAAAGGCATACCACCATAAAAATGTCCGTAATTTGGAGTACCACCAAGATGATTCCAAATATTTACTAGTTAGGTACGTTTTATAATGGTCCGTAGGTATATAATAACACACATTGCGTGGCTGTCTGAACTTGAATAAATGTTTACACCCCTCCAACCACTGTTTAAATTGGTTTTATTTTGGGTTATATCTGGTCGTAATATCTTTACAAGATTTGATAAGGCCACATCTTTTTCCAACTTTAATTTTCTTTCTTTGATTTGGCTTCTCACGGCTCACCATCGGGAATAATATTGTACATTAGCTTTTTTTCAGAATGTTCTCCAATTTCTCTGCCCGCAAGTGTGGGTACACTTCCATAAAAATATAACCTTCTTAATTCCCAATAAAGCTAGCTTAATTAGTACAAAAGTGTATAGCCCAAATAGGTATTAAGACACGGTGCTAAAAAAATAAAGAACATCATACATTATCAAAAATGACTTTCTGCCGATAAACCTCGGCCAATGCAATTTTCAAACGTATAGTAGGCCTACATAGCTTCCAAGTGCTTTTGGGTGGAATATTAATCACACTCAGCCCGAGGATATTCGATGAAGTGTTAATCAGGCAGCGAAGAATAGGCTTATTGAGAGTTTCAAATTAGTAAGTCTACTAGCAATTACATAGTCATGAGTCTATTATTATTAGCACCACATCTTACTAATGTGTAATGATATGGTGATTGTGAGATTAAATGGAGGATCTACAGTTTAACATGGGATCCGAACCACGGAGGAGGCCTTGCATTCCACACATTTACAAGTTGTGAATAATTCGCGTCTTGTCAGAGGTGAAGGTAGGGTTTGGCAATCAGATAAAGCAGTTCTGGGACTGAGATTTGAAACATGGATCCCAAGCACATAAGTCTGACACCTTACTAATAGACCACCAGGTCAGCATGAGTCTATTCATGTTGACACACCTATCTGTGAAAATAGTGTTCTTGGTTTTCGCATTTAAAAAAAAAATGGCATTTTAAAAATAAACAAAAATTGTTATTGGTAAGTTTTATTCTCTATTAACTACTAGACCATCAAGGATAATTACCCCAAAAATTATATATAAGACAACGCTCGAATCGGAAAACTTCCCCAAGTGTGGTTTTTAGAATTCTTTAATTTACAATAACTTAGGATAGGTTTTATTTTATTTTTTGAAATATAATTTATTTATAATCTTATTGTATTTAAAAAAAATAGTCAAAATGGTATAATTGATTTCAATGCTTTATAAAGTATAACACAGAAAAACATAACACGGTACGTCA